>CM061047.1:68883416-69220916 GCA_030762985.1 Adelphocoris suturalis
GGCTCGACAAAGTTCATATATCTACTAAATTCTACGACGCACGATGTTATCTCCTTCAGCTAGATGACCGTGATCGCCCGAGGACAGGCGATATCAAAAGGAGGGACATCAAAGTACTTTTGAGACATTAAAAAACTTAAAGAAGAGCATAGAGTTCTATGCTTGGTGTACTGTGGTCGAATGTGAATTACAAATTCATTTTAAACCCACCACAAACTCATAGGAATTATTTTGGCTGTTTCATCTAAATTGCTTTCAAGCATTAAACAGGTATTTCTTATGCCTACTGCAACATCCGCGTCACCTTCCACTTCCACCCTTATCAAATTCTTCACAACTGCGTGTAAATGCGGATGAGGACATGCACAACTAAAGGGAGGAGGCATCTACCGAGCATTTTGCTGGTTCGGGTGTTATCTTGCTGTCGATGCACCGGCCTAATTTTCCCCTTCGACACCGCCTCATCTTTTAATTCAGCCAATGTACAAAATATAGGTGCTAACCGTCAATGCCATTAGGAGCTCGGCTGAAAAGGGGAAACTGATCTATAGAAACGGACCAATTATTGAATTTGTTAGTATTCAATTGAGTTTGTATAAGATAGCACGTCTACTAGTCCAAAACCGATGGCGACAAGAAAAACAGATCTCAATTTGCGAAAATATGGCTTACAGCTAGAGGAGGAACCATATCGGCCCTTAACACTTTCATCCATGGCCAACTGAACCATGGTCGTCTGCTATCTCAAGGTGGATGGGTGTTACATGCAGATGTGGTTGAAATATAAGAGTTTGAGCGCCCAGAAACGACTGTTTTGTTGATCGCTGAAACTGTGGCCCATCATACCAGGATATTGATAGGTTACGTGAATTCAAGTCTGCTACCTTAGTATCGCTAGGTCTTTGCTACGGACGCAGTCCAAAAACACAAATTTTGGGTCAGCAATCGACTTATTGGTAAATAAATGAAATATGAGTCAGATGTACATGTAGATGTACTGTAGTTATGCAAATCTGCCACTCGAATATCGCCGGTTCGCCAATGTAGACGTCGTTCAAAAACACTGATTTGGATTGGGGTCAAAAAGAAACTCGTAGGTATACATATTACTCAAATTACGGCCAATATTAATTGGTTCAATAGGTAACTTAGAAATACACGTCTGCCATCGAAGCGTCACTGGCTTACTGGTGAAGATGAAGTCAAAACACTGTAAATCCTTGACACAAAGGTTTATTATTTTCCATTACAGATAACAAACCTGAGGCAGAATCCGTTGGTATCCCCCGGTCAAATACTGTGAATCTGATTGCGTACTATTAGAATGATATAATCAGTCGTTATTGTACTATATCTGATCTGATTTATATTTTGATTTGATTTTTAGCGCATTTTCTTTTAAGAAAGAAAAAATGAGCTATTGTGTTCACTTTGTTCGCTGATGCTGTATGTATGTCCTCTTAAAATCGTTTTAAATGCCACTTCCCGACGTCCGATTTTGATGAAACTTGGTATGGGTGTAATCTGTAACATTGTGGAAATGAAGATGTGCCAGGGGTTGATGACGACTAAGAGGTCATTGATCAGCTGATTGAGCTCCCAAGCCATTTTGTCTCTAATTCAACACAGGAAACGTCTACTATTTCACGCGGATCTCCTTACAAGAAAATACGCCATCATGTGTCTCATTTTGTGAGCACTGATCTACTTGTTTATTATTTTTTAATAACACTATCCCCCTCCCCCCAAAAAATCAAGGTCATGCCCTCACGACACAGGTACTGGTCCTGGGGGTTAGTATTACACGTCTCCTTCTCAAAAAATAGACGTCTATGTGAAAAACGGGCTTCGGATTCGGGTTCAGTACCTTCAAAAACCCAGAGTACCAGCTTCGCCTTCAATTTTTTTTTTTTTTTTTTTTTTTTGCAGTGTAATAATTTAAATAATTTATAGTATTGACATGGGTTTCCACAACTTCACTGCTCTCCAGTCTGTGTGTCTTATCAAATGAAAGTCGTAGGACATCTAATTCTATATCTGAATTTTATATCACATGTCATTTTATTTCATTTTCATGTAATACATGTAATGAATTTCATCTCATATAATACATGTCATTTTATGACGGAAAATTCAAAATTGTCACTAGACCGCTCCTTCTCTAACACGTGATAGTTTTCTAAGGAAATTATTATTTCGTAAAATTATATTTAGGTAATTCACTAATAATAAAATTAGCGAGACTAATTGAATTCTGTATTATAAGGATATTATAATTAAATTGCGTTTAAGATTGAGTAGTCATGCCAAAATTAACCTTATTTAGACGAACCACCTCAGGTGTACGACGGGAGTCGTGTGTGGACAATTTGTATTTTTTGTCATAAATGCGCTAAAAATAAATTAAATTTCCTATGTTTGGTACCCATTAGTTACAAAGTTAGACTATTTACGACTTTCATCTAATGTTTTTCAATTGGTGTGACAGTTTCTGAGACTAAAGCTCTTAAAAAATCCAAGTGAAACATTTCACCCAAATTGAAAAAAGTGCCGTTTTTTACAAGCGGTTGCATGATTACTCATATTTCAAATTTTAATAGGTTATTCTACGTAGAATTTAACTGCCGTGAATATTAGTAATAGATGTTTCCTTGCTAACTAGCTTAGTTTTGGCGTAAGATCAAAAATATAGAAAACAGTTCGAAAGTTGCGATGTTTTTTCGCAATAGCTTAGGTCGCCCAAGTAACTGGAATAAGCACACTTGGGTTTTTACTATACATGTTGACTCTAAAACTACGAAAATCGAAACAATCCGACCTTATGTTGAATGTCGCATTTGGATTTATTATTTTCAATAATGAACCTTTGTATTTTGAAGATAAATCAACTTTTTTTCTCCTCTATTTACTAGACAATTTACTAGTAATGTGACATTTTCGGTTTTTTAAACATTATTATTACCTATACAATCATTTATTTATTTATAATTTTCATCACCATTTATCACATTCATTTGAAATTCCCAAATCTCGAGAAAAATAGGCAAGGAGACTAATAATTCCATACCACTTGACGATGAGAAACAAAAGAAATTGAATCTCAACTCAAACTCAAATATTCATAAGGCATTCATAAGACTTCAGATGTATAGATCCTGTAAAGTTAAGTTGGATCACATCCATCGAACTATAGGTATATCGAGGTATGTCGAATTATAGGTAGGTATCAACACATAATTTGAAGAAATTAGTGTAGGTATCAACACATAATTGAAGAATAGTAAGAGCAGCTATGATCAAGTAGGCACTGCACAGGTACCTACATACCGACATTTCTTAAAGTATTGTTATACATTTTAGTAACATTTTAAAATTTTATTTATATTATTCTTTTCCCCAAAATTTTAGAATTGAAACATTATTTGGAGCACTGACACAGTACAAAGCATGAAACGTCACTTGTCCGATAAGTGCAATCGACCGTTCCATCACACATTCCTTTGCACAAACAAGACGGTATGGAGTCTTTGGGCATTGCTGATTTCGTCACGAAACGAGGTGATAAGTTGCCGTTTTTGATTTACTATTTATTCAAAAGCGGCAGGATCCAATTTTGAGTGTAGTCCCAACTGCCAACACAAAAACGTGTTATTTTTAATACATCACTTTTCATTAATTTCTCTTCTCATGTTCACAGAATAGCTTTTGTTTTTGACTGGTACGATGAATTGTCCATAAAATATTTTGAGTTCAAATTATGATCGAAAGGCTACGAAAGTAAATAAGTAAAAATAGTAAACCCACGTAGAAAATCCCTAAAATCATTAGTTCATTTCTATATACTTAGCGAGTGAACAGAACTTGACCCGGTGAATCGTGACAGTTAGTACCTACTCGGAAACCAGGGACAAAGTGAAAAGTCACGGATCCAGGGGTCTATCGTTAAATATCAAAACCACGAGTGATTGGCTGCTACATCGTTACTGAAAGCTTATGCCGCACAGCTCACAGCGGTCAGGAACTTGACAAAAGTTCGGCTGCGATGCCGACGAAAACCCATGGTGAATAACGATAAGAACTTCGCCTAAGAACCAACCACGGTATATGTGACGCCTATTTGTTCAAAATCGGACAACGGGAATCCCCACAATGTGGAAAATGTGGTCATCCAGATGGAACTCTACGTCACCTGATAATGGATTGTCCAGACCATGAACGGGAGAGACACCTTTTTTTTAATATTTTAGCCACGAAAACAAATGTAAATTTGGAATTTTTTATCCATTTTATCATCAAGGAATATCATAATTTATAAAGAACTTTTTAAATTTATGTTAAAATTGTAGTATTAATATATGAAAGAAAATTGTTTTACTTACTACAAGCCTTGAATTGTAAATAAAAATATGTATGGCTGTATACAGAACGTAATGCCAAATAAATAAAATTAAAAAAAAAAAAAAAAGTACCAGAAAACCAAAAATTCAAACCCCAAAATCAAAGCGGTGCATCTCCAAAAACGGCGCATGAATTGAGAATGTATCGGTTACAACATTTTTTGACGTTCGATTATGACCCAAGCACAACGATAGGGTGGTTCAAAAAAAAAAAAAGTTCTGGGATTTCTTGTCCCCATTGTCTTGTCCCCATTGTTTTTTTTTTTTTTTTTTTTTTTTTTTTTTTTTTTTTTTTTTTGCTTCCTCGGTATGTCAGGATGACACTCCTAAATTTTTAACAAGAAATATTAATCCTAATCACTTTACCTGGGTCGATTTTGGCCAGTTATCGACCGCTATCGTAAATCAACCTCTAAATTGGTGGCGAGGTGATGATTTGAAGGACGGATTTCAATTTTTTTTTTTAGGTCAATTTATGGATTTTCGCATGCGCTGAACACGATGAACTTATTTATTTTACGCTCCGTCCACTAGTTATCCGGTAAACTGGCAGAGGGCGCTGCTTGAAGATGAGTAAAAATCGAAAATTTCACCGAAAATACTGTCCCCTGGTTAAGAATTGTACTAGAAACATGCTATTATGGTCGGACAATATGCTTTGGCATGTTCTGAACATGATTCCGTTTTTTACTATACTTTTCCGCCGATGATTGCTTCGTTTATCGGCCATAAATCTCAAATTAATAGTAGGGTAATAGACAAATTCACCCTAATTTCACCGGAAATTATGTCGCGTTGATAATTTAAGGTTCTGAAATACCTTGTGCCGATAAAATTTGGTATTTTCCAGGATACTCGGTACAAAGCCGTTGGTAATTTGGCAAGGACTTGAACCGGCATTGTACTTATTCGCTTAACGACCCGATACCATTGTACAAGCTTTTACACGTGACCGATACCGCTGACAATAGGTAACCCTACGCTCAAACGATCCAATCACAGTTCAGACAATTCAAAACTTCGAATTTGACACCGGAAAACCGATGGAACTAAGGAATTTTACAGAAAAATTGGAATTTTTTAAACTATTTTCTCCATTTTGCCGCTATAATTGGCAAATAAGTACAATGCCGGTTCAAGTCCTTGCCAAATTACCAACGGTTTTGTACCGAGTATCCTGGAAAATACCAAATTTTATCGGCGCAAGGTATTTCAGAACCTTAAATTATCAACGCGACATAATTTCCGGTGAAATTAGGGTGAATTTGTCTATGACCCTACTATTAATTTGAGATTTATGGCCGATAAACGAAGCAATCATCGGCGGAAAAGTATAGTAAAAAACGGAATCATGTTCAGAACATGCCAAAGCATATTATCCGACCATCTTACCATGTTTCTAGAACAATTCTTAACCAGGCGACAGCATTTTCGGTGAAATTTTCGGTTTTTACTTATCTTCAAGCAGCGCTCTGGGGACAAGAAATCCCAAAACTTTTTTATTTTTTTTTATTTTTGTGCTTGGGTCATAATCGAACGTCAAAAAATGTTGTAACCGATACATTCTCAATTCATGCGCCGTTTTTGGAGATGCACCGCTTTGATTTTAGGGTTTGAATTTTTGGTTTTCTGGTACTTCAGTATCGTTTTTCACCATGGGTTTTCGTCGGCATCGCAGCCGAACTTTTGTCTGACCGCTCCTGACCGCTGTGAGCTACAGCGATCATGCTTTCACAGGGTTCACCACAAGCAAAATTTTGACTAAAATATCTGAGGTGATTACCTTAAAACACTATAAACCAATAGACGCCTAGCCTCACTTGGAGTTGGAAGACAAATTACAGAAACTCGGCTAAAAAATCTTGAGCATTTGTACTTAACGTTGATTTTAGGGTAAAAAAAAAAAGAAAAAAAAGAGAGAGAGAGAGAACAGCGCAGATGAGGCTAGATTCAATTGGCTGACGAACTCTCTCAGTATAATTGTAAACTTTTCCTGTGTACCTTGCATTTTAGATGCTTCATTGTTTGAGGTAATTATTACTTACATATTTTTGGTTGAGTGCTTTCGATTGTCAACTCTCAAAACTGGATCCTGCCTTGAGTAAATATGAAATCCAAAAAGGCAATTTATCACCACACCACTTTGTTTATGCAAAGGAATGTGTGGAACGTTCTCTTACTCTTGTCGAAAAAGTTACTTTTCATGCGTTTTTCAGCGTCAGTTCTCCGGAGAATGTTTCAATTCTTAAATTTTATTAAAAAGAATCATTTAAATAAAATTTAAAATGTAATTAAAATGTAGAACAATGCTTTACTACATAGTGGCACGTAGACGGTACCTATGCAGTGCCTACTTGAATATTTACAAGCATGTTCTTATTATTTGATCAATTATGTTATGTTGATACCTACCAATGCATGTGGTCGAACTTTCCTATAGGTACTCAGTGAATCCGCATTTTCGGCTAATTGTTCGTCTTGTAAATTTGGATCGGAAAGCGGGGGTCAAACCTGCTTCCTTCGTCAATAACTATTTCATAGCAATTTTCACAGATAAACGCAGTTATATCATTGTCATCAATAAAAGATTTGGTTGATTTGCTACATGCTTTGTGGATACTGGTTCCGCAATTTATCATTTAATAATGATTAACAGGACGTTTCCATTTTTTCCTACCGTTACGTTACGGCGAAAATATTGATTTTCATGTACAACCAATGCGTTAGTAGGGAAGTGTAACTCCCTTAGTGATAGCAGGAAAACAATCGCCACTTTTTGGAATGCTCTCATTTTATCACAACATCTCATGATCCCTTAGCCTCTGTAGTGTCAAGGAAAGCTGATTTATTACGGTAAATTATAAACTAATATTGTTAAGTAACCACATTGAACTAATAATGTGTAAAATTAATCAATTAATCATTATTAAATTATGTGACTGTAGAACCGTAAGTCTATCGTTCGGTTTTTTTTTTTTTTTTTTTTTTTTTTTTTTTTTTTTAAATACATGGTTTAATGTCGTTCTTACGTATTCCTTCTGTTATTTTCTGGCAAAAAAGAGTAGGCACTGATCAAGAGTTACATTTCCAGGTTGATCCCTAGGGGGTATTATCACATTAAATCTCAATTTCGGAGAAAATAAATTATCGTAGTTCATAAAAACTATATCCACGATGACCAAACTGTTTTGCAAAAGAAAACCCGTACATTTTATAGAAAAAATGGGAATATTTCGAACTACTTCCGAAAAGTCGACTGCAGATAAACAACATGCACAGCAGGTTAACACAAATGAATGTGATAAATGTGAATGAATAAATTAATGTGGTAATTGGTGATGAGAATTATAAATAACTGATTAAGATATTATTAATAATAATAAAATAATAAAAACGGAAAGTTTCACATTACCTGTCTCTAGTTAACAGAGGAGAAGAAAAAAGGAATTTTTTTCAGTTTTTACCTTATTTTAAATTAAACCTGATAATTTTAAAAGTATTTTGCTAATAACCAAAATATAGCTGGTTTAAAAACGAATAATTTGAGCCTAAAAACGATTGTTTGCGTTGGGCCATTCGTAAACTAGTAGGGTCAAAATGGAACGCGCTCCCATGCGCTCTTGTATCCCCCCTACTTTCCGCGACCACTAGCGGCGCATCATCCATTTTTGAGCAACGTATAACTAGGTACTGGAATAATGCATAAAAGATGTTACTTCATCACGTATGTACCATCTTGAAATACTTCTGTGGAGATGATCTTGAATTTTATTTTACTTTTTGTTGCATAACTGGAACTTTCTATTCCATTCCAGATTTTCTAAAGTCCCAAAAATTCGCCTAAATGGATGATATTACGTAAAAGAGGACTATAAAAGATCATCTAGGGTCCCCTAACACTCCTTGAGAGTATTCGGTCAATTAGATTCAGAGTTTCTCGTGTGTTAACCAAGTTGATATCAATAAGGCGATAAAATGCATGGCAAACCTTCCTAGAAACCTCTACCCAACTACCCTCCAAGTTTGAACATAATCAGACCAATAGATCGTAAAAAATCGACGTTGTTAGAATCTGACGTTTGCGAATGCGCGCACCCTATTATTGATCCGACAACTATGCAATTTAAAGGGAACCATCAAGAAGCTAACCCACACAAAACCAGAAAATTCCATAAAAATCAGTCCCTTAGTCTCCGAGTTTCACAAGTGTCAAACAATTTTATTTTTGCGCATGTACAATGGTCATTACTCAATCAATCGCAATAAAACTCATAGAGCATATTTCTGATACGTATAGCCAACTACCCTCCGGGTTTGAACAAAATCAAACCTATAGATCGTAAAAAATCGACGTTATTTTATTAATTCACGTCTGAGCTTGCTCACACGTCATTATTGATTCGATTGTAATGAAATTCATAGGGGAACATAAAGAGGCTAACCAACACAATCCCTGAAAATTTCATCAAAATCGAACGAATATTTAGATTTTCCTGTGCTTTTGACTGGGAGTAGTTGTGTAGTCGTCCAACACATGGTCGGTGAGGCTCTCAAGCCGCCCGACCGCACGCCCAACCCTGAGACAGCGTTCCAGTTGTTTTAGTTCTTTGCTTTTTAAAAGAGAAGAGGTGGGGAGAAGACGAGGTTATTTAGAGCAATGGCCGACCCTGCCAGATCTCCGGTAGCCATTCAGTAAGCAAAATAGAATGTGTATATTATTATGTATATTATAATATACACGAAACACCCGACAGCGGCGAAGAACGCGGAAAAACAATGAACTACAGCTGTATATTTGTGATCCATAATCCATTCAACTGGCACCCACCTCTCAAACTTCAAAGGCTCTTTGTTCGTCACTGAATCAATGTAACATTGTGATTATGAATCCTTATCATCCAGTAGAGCCTAAATTAAATAGAGAAAATCGTTTGTGTGTTTATTGTTGAAGTTAAGGTAAGATATGAGGGGTTGACAATGTGGCACCCTTATACGGGTGCCATAAAAATGAGGGTGCCACTTCGTATGCTGTTTTCATTGTTTCGGGTGCCACAGAGCTGGAATATATATATATATATATATATATATATATATATATATATATATATATATATATATAGTTTTATTTATTATGTTATCAATGCATTTTGAAACATAAACCAACGAAAAATAATTTGAGGTCATTACAATGGTTTATTGTCGAAAATAATAAACTAAAAGTTCCACTCATGCAGCATGATCGTATGAGCAAATTTTCATAAATTGTTGTATAATATAATATGGAATTGTTTAGAAATTAGAGCTTTTAGGGTGCACGAAAATCGCCATTTAATATTTTGTAGAAAATAAAGAATTCTAAATAATAATCTGACAATAAAAAAAAAAAAGATTTTGAATTTTTAGTTATTTCTCAGTTTTCATTGATTTTTTAGCAAAATTTATAGAAATTTAAGTACATTTTTCAGCATAATTTTGTACATACATTTTTTAATGTTCAACTTCATAGTTAATAAACTTTATTTGAGCAATATTCTGCTAAAAGAAATATCCATGTAACACTTTTCCGCTGTTTTTACTCATTTTTTCGGCATATTTTTTGAAATGTGACTAATTGAATGACACACACACACACACATATATAGGTACGTATATATATATATATATATATATATATATATATATATATATATATATACTCGGCGCTTCGCCCCCCTGGACGCCCCTAATCTAAACTCGGCGCTTCGCGCCTCGCCGGATCTTTTCTCTTTTCTACTGCGTAGAAAACGAGGATAAT
Organism: Adelphocoris suturalis; assembly: GCA_030762985.1. Taxonomy (NCBI): domain Eukaryota; kingdom Metazoa; phylum Arthropoda; class Insecta; order Hemiptera; family Miridae; genus Adelphocoris; species Adelphocoris suturalis. The sequence goes on from CM061047.1 coordinate 68,893,608, forward strand.
TTGCTATGCAATTCTTAGCCTGAAAAAATTTGTATATAAAAAACGCTGCAAATTATTTCACAAAGGTTTATTATTTTGGTTTATTATTTCCAATAATAAGCCTATGTGATCGTGTAGCAAAAAAATTTTATAACCCCCCCTCAAACTTTGTCACTTTACGTTTCAAGGTGCGTAGAATCCAAATTTGAAATGTCCGTCCGCCGTTCGCCGTCCGCCGTCCGGGCCATAAAAGGCCTAAGAATTGACTTAAAAAACCCGTTCTTTCGCACATAGACTCCATTTGGGGTCTAGTTGGTCCTAACGTTTAACCATCCCGATCGCTTTACTCGCATAGATGCTATGGGCCAAAAACGGGCAAAAAAGTGTCTTTTTCTACGCGCGCACGCCTGGCACACTTGGCAGGGGGTCACGGTGGGCGGTGAGGGTGATGAGCGGGGGGGTGGAGTGAGAGGAGACGCCGGCGAAGCGGCACCTTGTGGTGGGTACGGCGCTGGCGTTCCTTCGTGGCATGAATATATGTTTTTTTCAAGGTAATATTTGTGTGTTAATACCAAAGCTTTTCCTACGCATATTTAATAACAATCTCGACTTTTCGTACGTACTTAGATAATGATATTATTAAGGCAATAACTATTTGAATGGATAGGAGCTCAAATCGAGAAATATAAACATGCGTATATAATTATAGAAGTATAGGTTGTGGCAACTCGAAATAGGACACGCCGAGGAGTCTGGACGGGCCTTATGACGTACGCTAGCCAACTAAAAATGTGATCATACTCAATTGAAAAAATAATAAACCTTTGTGAAATAATTTGCAGCGTTTTTCAATTGAGTATGATCGTAGTTTTAGTTGGCTAGCGTACGTCATAAGGCCCGTCCAGACTCCTCGGCGTGTCCTACTTTGAGTTGCCACAACCTATACTTCTATAATTATATACGCATGTTTATATTTCTCGATTTGAGCTCCTATCTATTCAAATAGTTATTGCCTTAATAATATCATTATCTAAGTACGTACGAAACGTCGAGAGGATATGTTATTAAATATGCGTAGGAAAAGCTTTGGTATTAACACACGAATATGACCTTGAAAAAAACATATTCATGCCTCGAACGAACGCCGACGCCGTACCCACCACAAGCCGCGGCGCCGGCGCCTCCTTTCACTCCACTCCCTTTTTTTTGGATATAAAAAAATTTGCAAGCCTGGCTGGGACTCGAACCCACAAACTCAGGCTTCCCGTCACGGACGATAGCAACGGTTGTACGTGAAAATCATGTTAAAAAAAGTTTGGGACATTTTAAAAAAATCATTGGGGGTCGGCCTAAATATATATATATATATATATATATATACATGAAAAAGTGCAAACTTCAGGAATCGTTTCAACAAAGAAATTCTTCAAAACTTCTCATTTTAATAATTTTTGAGCCATTGCAATAGCTTCCCTTTTTACAAAAATTCACTTAAAACACATGAACTACGTTTTAACGAAAACATAAATAATATTGAACTAAGTACTATTCGCTTCTTTATCCCGCAGGAGCTGCGGCTGAAGAACAGGAGGAGCCGAGGGATGTGATGGACTACCCAGTGGGATAACTGAATTTACAATCTCAAGAAAAAGGACATGCCCAACGTAAATTCGAAATGGATGGATATAGATATGGATATGGTGGTGGGGTAGTTTTGCGCTAATTCACTTTATTCATTAGTTGTTACTGATACAACAGAATAAAAATCTTATCACACCGCTAGCCATTTGGCCGTTCGTTGGTTTGGTGTTTTGCTGACCTTTTCCTTCGAAATATAGAATAACTTCTTGGACATTTTCGTCTCATCTTTTGAATGAATAATGGGTTTGTTCGGACACGTAGTTCCGAACCAGTTCGGAATTCATCTAGTTCGGAATCGAACTGCAAAGGGAGGGGATGGGAACCGGTTCAGAACTCTTAGTTCTGAACTCCCAGTCCGAACGCCATTTCGTGTAGTTCGGAATTGATAACCTGATAACCTCTCCAACGAATTTTGGGGGACATTTTTTTTCTTTTTTTTTTTTTTTTCAATTTTTTTCTAAATTGCCCACCAGCCGAAGCGTTTACTAGGGAAAATTACAAATGGCCATATTTCCGAAACCAAGTGCGGTGCCACCTTCAAATTATGGTCGTGGTTGCGGGATGACTATCCGAAGACGTGAAATCCTTCACATTTTCCCGGGCGCCCGTAGGAGAGGGGGAAAAATGATTAAATCTCAAAAAATTGAAATTGTTGAAAATTGGCCTACAAATGAAATTGCTAAGTGAATTTCCAAGTTATTTCTTCATTTTTATCCGTTTCATAGATATTCGAACGCTCCAACGAATTTTTGAGGAAATTTTTTTTTTTTTTTTCAATTTTTTTCGAAAATTTTACAAGTGCCCACAAGCTGAAGCGTTTACTAGTGGAAAATACAAAAAGCCATATTTCCGAAACCAAGTGCGGTGCCACCTTGAATTTTGGACGGATTGTGTACAGATGCAGTACGAAGAGAGTCACGGGTCCAAAAACACCCGGGCGCCCGTAGGAGAGGGGGAAAAATGATTAAATCTCAAAAAATTGAAATTGTTGAAAATTGGCCTACAAATGAAATTGCTAAGTGAATTTCCAAGTTATTTCTTCATTTTTATCCGTTTCATAGATATTCGAACGCTCCAACGAATTTTTGAGGAAATTTTTTTTTTTTTTTTTTCAATTTTTTTCGAAAATTTTACAAGTGCCCACAAGCTGAAGCGTTTACTAGTGGAAAATACAAATGGCCATATTTCCGAAACCAAGAGCGGTGCCACCTTGAATTTTGGAAGGATTGTGTACAGATGCAGTACGAAGAGATTCACAGGTCCAAATACACCCGGGCGCCCGTAGGGGCGCGGTGGTGGGGGGACCAATTTTTCTGTTGCTAGATATTATTTTTGATGAAAATGATAGAAAGAGGCGCGGTGCAACCTTCAAATTCGGGTCGTGGTTGCAGGATGACTATCCAAAGACGTGAGGTCCTCCACATTTTCCCGGGCGCCCGTAGGAGAGGGGGAAAAATGATAAAATCTCCTAAAATTGAAATTGTTGAAAATAGGCCTACAAATGATATTGCTAAGTGAATTTCCCAGTTATTTCTGCATTTTTATCCGTTTCATAGATGCTCGAACGCTCGAACAAATTTTTAAGGAAATTTTTTTTTTTAATTTTTTTCGTAAATTTTACAGGTGCCAACCTGCCGAAGCATTTACTAGGGGAAATTACAAATGGCCATATTTCCGAAACCAAGTGCGGTGCCACCTTGAATTTTGGAAGGATTGGGTACAGATTCAGTACGAAGAGATTCACGGGTCCTAAAACACCCGGGCGCCCGTAGGGGCGCGGTGGTGGGGGACCAATTTTTCTATTGCTAGATTTTATTTTTGATGAAAATGATAGGAAGAGGCGCGGTGCCACCTTCAAATTATGGTCGTGGTTGCGGGATGACTATCCAAAGACGTGAGATCCTCCACATTTTCCCGGGCGCCCGTAGGAGAGGGGGAAATATGATTAAATCTCAAAAATTGAAATTGTTGAAAATTGGCCTACAAATGAAATTGCTAAGAAAATTTCCAAGTTATTTCTGTATTTTTATCCGTTTCATAGATATTAGAACGCTCCAACGAATTTTCGGGGACTTTTTTTTTTTTTTTTTCAATTTTTTTCCGAAATTTTACAAGTGCCCACCGGCCGAACCGTTTACTAGGGGAAATTACAAATGGCCATATTTCCGAAACCAAGTGCGGTGCCACCTTGAATTTTGGACGGATTGTGTACAGATGCAGTACGAAGAGATTCACGGGTCCAAAAACAGCCGGGCGCCCGTAGGGGCGCGGTGGTGGGGGGACCAATTTTTCTGTTGCTAGATATTATTTTTGATGAAAATGATAGAAAGAGGCGCGGTGCAACCTTCAAATTCGGGTCGTGCTGCAGGATGACTATCCAAAGACGTGAGATCCTCCACATTTTCCCGGGCGCCCGTAGGAGAAGGGGAAAATTAATTAAATCTCAAAAAATTGAAATTGTAGAAAATTGGCCTACAAATGAAATTGCTAAGTGAATTTAAAAGTTATTTCTGCATTTTTATCCGTTTCATAGATATTCGAACGCTCCAACAAATTTTTGAGGAATTTTTTTTTTTTTTTTTTCAATTTTTTTCGAAAATTTTACAAGTGCCCACCAGCCGAAGCGTTTACTAGGGGAAATTACAGATGGCCATATTTCCGAAACCAAGTGCGGAGCCACCTTGAATTTCGGACGGATTGTGTACAGATGCAGTACGAAGAGATACACGGGTCCAAAAACACCCGGGCGCCCGGCAGTTTTTGGACCCGTGAATCTCTTCGTACTGCATCTGTACACAATCTTCCAAAATTCAAGGTGGCACCGCACTTGGTCTCGGAAATATGGCCATTCGTAATTTTCCCTAGTTAACACATCGTCCGGTGGGCACTTGTAAAATTTTCGAAAAAAATTGAAAAAAAAAATTTTCCTCAAAAATTCGTTGGAGTGTTCGAATATCTATGAAACGGATAAAAATGCAGAATTAACTTGGAAATTCTCTTAGCTATTTTGTTTTAGGTCAATTTTCAACAATTTCAATTTTTGGAGATTTAATCATCTTTCCCCCTCTCCTACGAGCGCCCGGGAAAATGTGGAGGATCTCACGTCTTCGGATAGTCATCCTGCATCCACGATTTGAATTTGAAGGTGGCACCGCGCCTCTTACTATCATTTTCATCAAAAATAATATCTAGCAATAGAAAAGTTCGTCCCCCCACCACCGCGCTCCTTTGGGCGCCCGGGTGTATTTGGACCTTTGAATCTCTCCGTTCAGCATCTGTACACAATCCTTCCAAAATTCAAGGTGGCACCGCACTTGGTCACGGAAATATGGCCATTTGTAATTTCCCCTAGTAAACGCTTCGGCCGGTGGGCACTTGTAAAATGTTCGAAAGAAATTGAAAAACGAAATTTCCTCAAAAATTCGTTGGAGCGTTCGTATATCTATGAAACGGATAAAAATGCAGAAATAACTTGGAAATTCACTTAACAATTTCATTTGTAGGCCAATTTTCAACAATTTCAATTTTTGGAGATTTAATCATTTTTCTAACTTTCTGAACCTCTGAACCTTTCAGTACTACTATCATATCACTTAACTTTGACGAAAATAGAAAAAAATTGTATTGCTAACGTCTCTTGGCAATATTTTCCGTTGCTGGAATCTATTGCTAACTTCACTCCGGTGAAAGCAACCCTGGGGTCCAGTTTCTGCACTGTACAGATACGTATTATGTTCATTCTACCCATACAGTCCATGTACCTGGGAGTTCCAGAAATACCATTTCAGGTCTGTTACCTGATTGAAGGTCAACTTTTCTTTGACTCTTCGAGTTGTTGGGCAATTAAAATTAAGATTTGATCATTACAAACATCATATCGTGAATTACGATTGGTCAGTTGTTTGTGAGGAGCAAGACATTTGAGGCTGCTGCCAGACTATTCAGGGTTCCATGAATGCATGGCCAGAGCAACACGTATAACATGGCCAAATCTATTCACACCAGAGATAAATTGAGGAAAAAACTTATAATTAGCCATTCAACCTTGGCTTGAAGTAATGCTGTAAGAGGTATAAAGAAATTTTATCTAGAGCGCGTAAAGAGCAGAAAGAAACTTACTACAAATCGAAATTTGAGGAAGCGAGCGGCAATGCAAAAAGTTCTGGAGAATTATAAATAAATGTTTTTTAATGAAGTCACGAAAAAAATCTTCTGATTCAACTAGCTACTGCCGAAGCTAACGAGCAAAAACTTGACCCCAAAATCGTGAATTTTTAGTTCATTTGTTATGCCTAATTGTATGTGCTTTTAAGGGTAAAACTAATGAGTTAAAATTTAAAACTCTGTTACAACGGAGTTGGGGAGATCTGCCAGTATTACCATTCGATTCAGCGAGTAGTAGTACGTAGAAACCGGCCCCGAACTCGATTTTTTTTAGAGGGTCATTTTTCACGAAAACTCTTGATATCTTAGAAAAAAAAACACGTTTTTCAACATACAAACATATATATACATCTATGTTAAAAGTATGTACTTTTATCCTCTAATTAGTAAAGTACTCGTAAAATAAAAATTGATTATATCGCCAGAAAGCTGAGATCTTGTGCCAGTTTTAGCGAATTTTCTCAGAAAATAAAGCTATTGCAATGGCTCCAAAAATTTTAAAATAAAAATTTTCAAAAATTTTCTTCATCGAAATCTGTTTTGAGGCATTCTGAAATGATTCCTGGATTTTAACGCTTTTATATATATATATATATATATATATATATATATATATATATATATATATATATATATATATATATATGTATATATATATATATATAAGTATATATATGTATTTGTCATTCCAGACGATAACTCTCGATAGAATTGAGATAAAAACTTCGTTCTTTCGCCAAAAAATCAAGCATTTCAAAAGAAAGGATGAGTTCGTTGGACAACACTTTTTGAGCACATTAAATTGGTCAAATTTCAAAAAATGTACTTAAAAAATCACTAAAAAAGGCAAAAAACCGCTAAAAATTAACAAATTTCTATTTTTTAGCAGAATGCTACTCGAAAAAAATTAATCGAACATGAACTAGGACATTTAAAAATTTAAGCACAAAATTGTACTGAAAAATGTACTTAAATTTCATTAAAATAAGCTAAAAATCGATAGGAACACTTGAAAAAATTGTAAAAATCCACAAAATCGTTTGTTCATTGGAATATTACTGACAAAAAGTTAGTTTGCTATAAAATGTATAATACAATTTTTATTTTACCCCAAAGTGCTCAAATTTCAACAGAATTTAACATAAATGTAATACGACCATTTATGAAAATTCGCTCATACGATCATGCTGCATGACTGGAACATTTTACACATGAGGTACGTAAAAGACAGTACAGAAATAGGACACTCACATCACAGCCAGTATGAAAAATGGGAAGTTCTCATACTAGTGGAAATTTCATGTTCAGGGAGTTTTTTCACTAAATGAATCCTATTAAAAAAATTTTGATTTGGCATTAGATAGGAAGGAAATTTAACGCTCTTTCCAACGGTATACTAAAATTTAAACTTACTGTTTTAATTATTGTAGAAATTGTTGTTTTAGTGACTTGAGGTCGAAAACACGAGAAAATTCTCAAAAATTGAATTACTCGGAAACTATGCGTTTAAAAAAAATCTCTACGAGGAACTTTCGATCAGAAATGAGCTCTAGAATCACGCCCTGAAGTGCTGACCACTTTATGCGGACACCCTGATCATTTCTGATCGAAAGTTTCTCTTAGAGATTTCTTTTTAAATGCTTAGTTTCCGAGTAATTCAATTTTTAAGCTTCTTATCGTGTTTTCGACCTTTTGTCACTGATCATAACTCTTTTAATTTGCTGTTTAAATTCAAATTTGAGGATACCGTTGGAAAGAACATGAAATCTCCTATCAGATAGATACCTTTTTTATGAATTTGGAGACATGAAAAATCTTCTGAAAAGAAAATGTTACCTCATTTGGGAAATCTTGAGTTTTTTTCAATAGGGAATTGCACTATGAAAACCAATATTTTTTCAGGGTGCACTAACGTTAAAAATTACACCAAGATCTCACCTTTTCAACGGTGTAGTCAATTTTACTTTCATGTTGCTAATTATGGAGAAAACGATGCTTTAATGTTGAAAAACTGTTTTTTTTTACAGCTGAATCAAATGGTAACACATGCAGATCTCCCCAACTCCGGTCATAGCTGAGTTTTACAATTTAACTTGACTAGTTTTTAGTTTATTTGTTATGCTGAATTATATGTGTTTTCAAGGGTGAAACTAGTTACCTCAGGTGTAAAACTTGATTTCAGCGTAAAAGGATTCAAAATGGATTTGGAGTTCACTCTGCTGATCAATGACCTCTCATGCATCAGCGACTCCTGATACATCTTCATCCTCGCCATGTTACACATTACATCCATACCAAGTTTCATCAAAATCAGACGTCGGAAAGTGACATTTAAAACGATTTCAAGGTGATATGCATACACGCAACAACAATAGCTCATTTTTTCTTTTTTATAAGGAACTGTGCTAAAAAGAGGAACCTGTCATAACAATCATTGTACTGTCTTGTCGATTTCTTGAAAGCCAACTAACATGAACGTTTTTGGGCAGTTAGCCCAAGGCTGAAGCATGTTCCATATTGTTCCATGCTAAACGATAAGGTAATCGATAATCATCAGAAATGCTTGCATACGAGTCAGCAACACACTCTGGGACATTTTATGTCTTTAGTTGCAGACTTTTCTTGCAAGCCACTCATCTGATCCGGAGCCTGGGCATCGTCAAGAAAATGTCCTAAAGAGGCTACATACGAAATTACAGCTTCCTAGAGTGTAAAGTATATGTGATGCAGGGTTGTCGTACATACACGATACACCCTACCTACCTTGGGTGTACCGTAGCATATATAGATATTAGCTTTCCGCACAATTTACATTATTTTAGTCAAGGTTTTGGGTTAGGTTTACTTAAGTTCTTCTCTACAATATCAATGAAAAAACTCCTAGTTATTCAAAATTGCGAGTTATATTCGTTGTTACAAAACAAAAGAGTTACATATGGTGTTAAACTCAACTAAGGAGTGACTTTGGATGTTGAAGCGTGGCACTGCATGTCCTCAGCATACTTTTCATAAGATGGTGCGTAACCACTGAGTGCCAATCGCAAGCATGATGACATAATATGATCGTCAGTTAGTCGATTGCGATATTTTGACTTAATTATCTTCATTTCAGAAAAGGCAGACTCGCACAAGTAAGTTGACCCAAACATTGCCGTCAGTTGAAGGGCGATTTGCCTTAGATTCGGATATTTATCTTCAGATATAAAACACCAGAAATTTGTATCAGATGCTGTAGCTTTGAGATGTATATCTGATATAATCTGCACCAACTCATTTTCAACAGAACATGAGCATATTAAACTGACTTGCTACTTCAGTAGCTAATTCCTCAATGTTTTTACATGAAAAAGGATAACTCATAAATGATGCTATATTTGCCAATTTACTGCAATCATAAAAACGCATTTCGAATTGTCCCAAAATATTTGATAATTCAGCCTCATACATACAGCCTCATAATTCAACTGAGGAATCCTTGCTTTCAAAGACGGAAAATGTTTCAGATCCTTTCTTTTCAGTTGATCTATCATAAGTTGCAATTTACTTTTGAATGCGTTTACTGCGCTAATCATCTGTGTAAAGTATAGAAATTACCTGTTAAAATGATTTAACCACCGCTTCACAAATCAAACCGTACTCGCAATATTCGGATCACCGGCTATCAATCAAATCATCGAAACACCAACTCAACGAAATCGTCAGAAATTAACATTAACAAGCGGTTGCAATCATGTTCACAATATCAATTATTGAGAATGATCACCTGAGTGTACACAATTATTCAAATAACCTTGCTCATAACTCAGCTTGTTGGCCACGCACTCGCAGTAGTTAACATAATATGTTTGGATAAATCAAGAGCTTTCGAACGAAACGAATAGTCAACGAATTTTGTGGTTTGAGAAACCATTTCCCTCGTAAGCGGAAATCATCAGAAAACAACTGGGACAGTTTTGGTCAACAGTTTTCGTAACGATTTTTTTGTTTATATGCCATAGCAAAGACATAAAATGTCAAAAATAGGTAGAAACCGACCCTAAACTCGTATTTTCATAGTAGGTAATTTTTCAATACAAAAAACCCCCCTTAAACCCTCGATTTCATTGAAAAAAACAGTGTTTTTCAACATTTTAACAAAGTTTTCTGACCTAACGTAAAAATGAAATTGACTATACCTTTGAAAAGGTGAGTTCTTGTTAGGGATGCTAATCGATTTTTTACCTCCGATTTCCAATTTTTTGCAATCGATTGATTGTACCGATTTTTATCCATAAATCGATTATTTTTGTGAAATCGATTTTCATTGCGGTGTTTGTTTTCTTTATTTTACTACTCATTGTATTGTAATGTGTACCTACGCAGCAGACCCACGAAAAGGAGAGAATAGACAACAGCAAAGTATAAAAAACCAACAGGTTGGTTTTTAAAACAACACCTTAAGTATAAAACAACACCTTCCCTTCCTCTCTTCAAAAAAATAAAAATAATGCCAATAAAAAAACTTCTAATTTCAAAAACATTAAAAATATACATTTCAAAAAGTAAAGATACATTAAAGCAGGAAAACAGAACTAAACAGGTTAAACTCCCCCAATCAAACATAGAAAAATTCCGGAAATCATTCACGTTTATAGCCCACCCCTGTACAATTTACTACTGTGCAAAACAAAGAGAAATCAACTTCAAAAATCATAAAAAAATAATAGATGACTGGATATGGGACATAGATGAGAATAGTGGAGAAGTGTCAACATGATTATAAAGGATAGGGTCCTTTTATAACTAATTATTAAGAAATTTTTGAAATTAAATTGTAATTCATCACCCTATGATATTAGAATGATATTTCAACTTGAATTTTATTATCTTCAATTATTCCAAATTAGAATTATAATGTATACTCTTTAATTATACTGAAGCAGAAGGTAGCCATCTCGTCATGCTGTTTTTATATAAAAGATAATTAATTTGTGTTAAAAATCGATTTTTTAGTCCGATTAATTGGTACAATCGATCGTGATCTCTCGATTGGTAATCGATTGGCAAAATCGATTGTTGGCTACCGATTTTGCATTCCTAGTTCTTGTAATTATTAAAAACGACGATTCAACTCGAGATTTCCCAAATTAGGTATAATTCTCTTTTCAGAGAGCTCCATCATGTCTCCAACCTTGAATTACAAAAAAGGTCAGGAATCTAAGATGTAACGAACTTAAACGCAATGGGTGTCTTAGGTGCAAAACTTAGGTGCAATGGGAGTCTAAATCCGTAATCATAAAGAGAGAGGAGGGTGACAGTACCATAAGAGATACAACTCGTTCTAACAGCATATAGGTATGAGAAGATAATTCTCCGGTTCCCGGATCCTGATCTATCCCCAACCATAGCTATTCAACAACGTGAGAATTAACGCCTGGCGCCAAAGCGACGGACGCCCAGCGCATTCTCTTGGATCTCGCGGGTACTGTCACAGGCATCTCTCTACTCTGACAGAAAATTTCAAGTTCTTTCCAACGGTATCCTCAAATTTGAATTTACGCAGCAAATTAAGGGAATTGTGATCGTTCTAGCGACAAAATGTCGAAAACACGATACAAATCTTAAAAATTGAATTACTCGGAAAGTAAGCATTTAAAAAGAAATCTCTTGGAGGAACTTCCGATCAGAAATGAGCCCTAGAATCACGCCCTGAAGTCCTGACCTCCTTATGCGGGACACCCTGTATATGGATAGAGTTAAGCAAAACATTAAGTTTGAACTGGTAGAAACAGAAGTTAGTAAAAAACTTTGTCTATTTCCACGAAAAATAAAGAGTTACAATGTTAAATCGATTTTGAAATGGGTTTCCACAACTTCGTCGAGTGTGATTTAATTCGTTCCGGTTAAAAATTATAAATTTGACAATTTTTACCGTTTTTTTTTTTTTTGCCGTTGTTAGTCATTTTTTGAAATTTAACTAATTTTTAGTGCTCAAAAAGAGATTTAGAGGTATGTGGCCAACAAACTGAGTTATGAGCGTGGGTATTTGAATAATTGTTTACACACAGGTGATCATTGTCAATAATTGATATTGTGAACATGATTGCAACCGCTTGTTAATTTCTGACGATTTCATTGAGCTGGTGTTTCGATGATTTGATTCATAGCAGGTGATCCAAATATTGCGAGAACGGTTTGATTTGTGAAGCGGTGGTTAAATCATTTTAATAGTTATTTCTATACTTTACACTCTAGGAAGCTGTAATTTCGTATGTAGCCTCTTTAGGACATTTACTTGACGATGCCCAGGGTCCGGATCAGCTGAGTGGCTCTTAGAGCTTGCATACGAGCCTGCAACACATACGAGTCAGCAACAAAAAACATTAAATGTCCCAATGAGTTGCAGACTCGTATGCAAGCGTTTATACTCGTACCTCGAGGATTGTTGATACTTAGTAGTAGGTATTTCTGTGTAACAGTGGTTTTTAAAAAATTTTGAATTTTTTTTAAGCGTCAACCACAGAGTTGCAGCATAAGGCCTTTTCGGAAGATCACACAATTTACCTACTTGAGAAAAAAGTTCGTTTGCTATAAATTTGAGCATCAACAATTTTCCTGCTCACAACATCTCCGATTTCTGTAAGCCCGATTTGGGGGAACCAACTCAACAATGAAGAAGCAATTAAAATATTAACATATATATTTCTCTGTTGATTTCTTGTTTGAATTACAATAAATTCACAAATAAAAATAATGTTGCCGGCAAAAAAAAACCAACGGCATATTTTCATTTTCGAAAAAAGTTACACTGTACAACTGACTACGACAATAAGTGGTCATTATATTAACAACCACCCAAAATAAAATCGGAACTTGAACATTTTTCATCTAATTTCAGAAATAGAGCTATATTATGTAATAAACTACGGAATCCTGCGTGGCTGAGATTAAACGCAAACACTGGATTTGAAAACAATGAAGTCACGTGGTTTGCAGGAGATTCGCTCGACAACGATGAAAGGTCAAATTTAAAACCTTTAATATTTTGATTATAACGTTCCAGCTCAAAAAAACCCACATTGCTATCACTATAATCTATAAAAAGACAAGCATTAAAATGAATCGCGTAAGTTGTGCAAGGAAATCAAGTGTAAGTTTCTTCAGTACATTTCAACTAAGTTGTTTTCTCTTGTTTTCAAATTTTTGTTGAGTAGTATGGACTATATTTACAAAATAAGGATAGGAGGGTCCTTCCAAGTCAAACAGAGCGATTACGAGACAAGGTAGCAGAGAGATGAATTCAAATTATCTCGTAGGTAACAGAAATAATAATGAAAACTTAACAAAAACATCGAGAAAGAATACAGCTGTACAAAAAAAAAACTATATTCAACTTCGGTTCTTAAGATGTGAAAGTATAAGAAAGTAACTCAAAAACTTGAGTGTTAATAAACTTCTTCAACGAAATGAAAAACCAACCGCAATTTAGAGGCATTCTACATTATGTTAGTCCAATTATCGTTCATTAGCAAATGAATCGGGGAAAAGATCAAAATCGTCCTTTAAATACTGTTATAATCCCAAAAAAGTACAAAGGCCCATTGATTTGACTAGAACCAAAAAAATTCACCTGTTAACTGCCGACTAAAATTAAAAATCCTTTCATTAAACCAAGATTTCCGACGATATAATAGTACACTGGATCACGTAAGCGCAATAGTTAGTAATGCATGCCCACAGTATAACAATCAAACTGTAATAAACACTTAAAAACTGCTCTAAATTACACCCAAGTGTGATTTAATTTGTTCTTCATATTTTTAAAATAATCAATTCAACATTTATTCTCAACATTTTTTTGTACTTACCACGTAGTTCATATCCATATATTTTGTAAAAATATAGTATTCTAAATACAAATGGAAAAATCTCACTTTACAAGATTCATTATGTGATCAACACTGGTAAGAAAAATAATGGGGTAAACAGAAAAAGTGAAAGCACTTTTAAAAAAACTGAATTCGGTCTTCTCTAATAATGAAGATAATAATTTTCTGTGGTTTTTTGCCTAAAGTATGAAAATATTTTATTTATTTAATTTTTTTTTATATAAAAATTGTCAACAATTCTTTCTCTTTCTTTTTTAAATAAGATCAATTCATAAATAAATTCGGTTCTTGAAACCGTTTCAACTCCCATAAAAATTGAGAACAGAAATATAATTAAAGCGAAAAACAGATTATCGCACAAACAATTCTTATTCATTCCGTTTACTATAACTATGACAATATTTACATTAACTTTGACTCCATGCACGAAACGTAGCTATCTACAATACAATATTCGTCCACGACGAAAAAGCTACTGGAAAATGAGTAATGTACAGTAGGATAAAGGGTGCTTCAACTAGACAAAAATATAAAAATATCTAGGAGAAAAGAAAAACAACTAATTTTTCACTGTTATGATTATGTTGGTGATTTTAGAAGAATAATAACATTATTTCCTAATCTATGTTTGGATCAAATAATAAACGAAGAATTCATAAATAAAATAGCACTGTATGTATATACTAGTACATAGCCAATATTAAGAAGATAGGTCGTAGAATTTGAAAATACATCTTGATAAATGTTCGTTCATAACCGATTACCAGAGAACAAAAACCCTCGACACCAAAAAAATTACTCATCGTTCTTATTTACAACGGATATTATGTTACATAATAAATAAAAGAGAAATACCTAAAATATACTATTCAACAACAGCCTTATTTTCACAACGGGGTTCATAACCAAGGGCGATTGCCCGAAATCCTTAGTGATCTATCACCTTATTTTAAACTTCCACAAGTTCATTTCGAAGTTTATTTCGATTTAAATAAATGTAATAAGCTTTGGTAACGAGAGTGAAACGTCGAAGGAGTTTCAAGCAAAATTGTGACGCTATGTTGGTGGGAAGATCGGGAGGTGGGGGAATTTCGACAATTTCATTTCATTAGGGGTGGAATGCGATGGGATTTCACACCGAACATAATTATGACAAGATGGACGATGCGTGAGTGTAGTGCGTCGTTTACCCAATTTCAGAGAGGGGTGACGCGCGTCAATTTAGGCGACTGGATCTTTCACCAGTATTTTGAGAAAAAAATATAATCGATTCAACACTGAAACTCCTTCCAATTTCTATTGAAAAAACGAGTTTTTCAATTGTTTTTTTGTTTTCCCAAACATTCAAAGAAACAAGTTCTCAAACAAACAATAAAAATTCATTCCGTTCAGTGGAGGAGCCATTCTCATGACGCGAGGAGAGGTGGCTTTTTCCGTTGACGTCTTCCTGGCTCCAGGAGATACGAGAGGTCCAGCGGCGACTGCTTTGAGGGCAATTTGGTCAGCAAGCGATACGTCAACTTGTTCAAACGCTCTCTCCTATCTTCTCTCTGCGAAGGAAAAATTATGAAACGTGAGAAAGCAATGGAATTTGTTAATAAAAGCGTTATGACGGGGGGTTGTTACAATGAGCAGGAAATAGGAATAAATATAAGATATCCAAGATTTGGTCAATAAAAGATCATAATAGTATGTGTACACAGGTACGAGGTACGATCAAAAAGTAAGAATACAAACGCTCTAGCTCACTCGAAAAATTTTTTATTTCGACGAAATTTACGGGGTGGGTACTTCAGGTATGTAATTATTTTTCCACTAAGTCGCCGACTAATTCCAAACATTTTGTATACCGAGAAATGAGCTTCACAATTTCTGCATTGTAGTCCTCTCCCACCGTCTCTTCAAGCCAAACGGTAACGTCATTCTTGAGGTCCTCGTCATTGGAATAGCGTTTTCCCCCAAAAATTCCTTCATTTGGCCGAACAGATGAAAGTCACAAGGAGCAAGGTCTGGGCTGTGCGGGGGGTGAGGGAAAATATCCCACCCAAATGACACCAAGAGAGACTGCGTTTTTCCGGCAGAGGAGGGGTGGCATTGTGGTGCAAAAGAGTGACTCCCTTCGACAACATGCAACATGCGTTTGTTCTGAATTGCACGACGCAATTTTTTCAAAGTTTCACAATGCGCGTTGGCGTTGATTGAGGTCCCTTAGGCATTAAGTCGATCAGCAGAACGCCTTATCTATCAAAAAACACCGTTTTTTTTTTTTTTTTTTTTTTTTTTTTTTTTGGTGAAACAGTGTGACGCCACTCCATAGACTGTCTCTTGGATTCAGGTGTGTTTAGGCAAACCCACGTTTCATCGCCAGTGACTATGGAGTCAAGAGAGTCCTGTCCCTCGAGTTGAAAACGTTCCAAAAACATCCGGCCAGCAGCAAGCCTTTTCACCTTATGCTCCTAGCTCAACATTTTTGGAACCCAGCGAGCGCAAAGTTTGCGATAACCAAGGGTTTCTGAAATAATGTTTTGCACAGTTCCAGATGAGAGATGGGAAATGCTCAAATCTCACACACGCTCAAATAATTACATTCCTAGAACATGCCCTATACTGCTATAGTATTCAGGCAGCCTACGTGTGCTGAGAATAAGTTTTCAATTCATACTCACCTTCAAAACAGATTTGGGTTTGACGGAGGCTTTGACCGAAGGAGAGCTTCCCTGAGCCTGGGAATTTTCATCCGCCTGGAGTTGTGCGGTCCTCCCTCCTCGTCCGCGACTGATGTTCTGCTTTTGCGGTTGACTATTGGCAGTACTGCTTGCTTTAGCTATTTCATCCTTGGTCATTCCGTGTGGCTATGGAACACAAATTAAGACTATAGGTTGAAAAGTGATTGCTCCATGATGATATATACATATTTTTCATGAGCAATTCGTGCATTATTGACCAATGAACACATAAAGAGATATCATATACGGGAAAATTACTGAATTTTCAGGTCACTTCCCCTCTACATTAGACAGTTTAAGAGATTGACTCTTGACCCCCTCTCTTTCATCTATCACTACAACGTTTTTTGCATTGTTCAGCTCTCAACATAATGATTTCGAAGCTCGATGGTCTTGAAATGAGATTTCTCTCATGGACCAGATGAACATCAGTTTTGATAAGTGAAAAGAAAATGTATATGTAACACCTTTCCTAGGACGTATTTCATTGGAGAGTTTACCTAGATTAAGTAATCCAAAATTCCGAATTGATTCATTCATGTGATGGTACAATAGAATAGATAATGCGATAATGAAATGAAATAGATTCGATGGTGTAATCCATTGATAATTCTCCTTACCGCATAAGTCCTCTGCGGCTTCAATTTGACGTCAAACGTTTCAAAGGCATAAGACTTAGTGCAAACGTTCGATGAATGCTTGGGTTTGGGGATTTTAGCAAACATTCTGGCACATTTGTCAACTCTGTATTCACAGACATAAAGGTGTTCCGGGTCACAGCCGATAGGCCGACCCTTGCAGTAGGTTTTGAGATCTAGGACATAGCACTGCCCCATCACCAGCTCTACTGGTACCACTTCGTACAAAGGGACCCTCATCAACTCGTTGGGGAAGAACTTCCGTGTGGGCTCGTGGAACGTCTCGTGAGGGCGGAGATAGTGGTGGCCAAAGGCGAATCGGCTACCCCTAAAACAATAAATAAGTTGCTGAAATCACCTGGGAGAGAGTTAACTGACAATCTATAATGATCAAAAAGTGAAAATGAATTTTTAGAACCAGGATAAGTGTTAGCTACAACGAATTAAATCACTCACAACTAAGTAGTAGAACCCCATTTCAATGAAAAACAGGAGTTAAAAAATAACGTTGTCTAACTCTATGAAAATAAAGAGTTACACTGTTAGATCGATTTCCGTTTAACATTGTTAGCTACAACATAAGCTACACAATATAGGTACAACACAAAGTGGCTTCTAGCCTAGAATCAAATGTTGGTTTCAAGCCAATTTTCTGCTAAATCTTATCCATACATCTTTAAACTGCGATTAAAGCTACTTCCTTGATAGTTGAAGCTTCTGTCATTTTAACAATGAGATCTGTGGTGTTTTCGCTAGCTCTGGTTTCCTTTCACCACCCATTCAATTATGATCTACAGTTCTATAGTTTGTTCGGAATTACCTAATCATAAAGTGGTTATCAAACGTCAAGTACTGGGTGGTTCACGGGAACCTGACGTTTTTCGAATGGGTATTACTCGGCAGCTAGGTGGAGTGGGGTCATCGGAAGGGTCCCGTTCGAACCGTTGGGACGTGCCATTTAGTGTACAACATGACTGAGTGGGGTGTGAGGCATCGCATGTTCGCGTTCGAAGCTTTTATCAAAAATGGTGAATCAGTGGTGGCGAGGCAGAGACTGTTTCGGCGTGAATTAAACTTTAAGCGTTCTTTAAGCGTAAATTAGTAAACATCTTCCTGAGACCTGAGTTACGCAGACTACGTCTTCCTGCTGAAACCATTTGGTTCCAGCAAGATGGGGCAACCCCTCACACAGCTAAAGTAACGATGGACAAATTGCGCCAAATGTTCCCAGAGTGCTTGATCTCACGGTTTGGGGACATGCCCTGGCCTCCGAGGTCACCTGATTTGACAACCTGTGACTTTTTTCTGTGGGGTTTCCTCAAATCTCGTGTCTACGAAAACAAACCGAGAACCTTAGGCGAGCTGAAGGAGGCGATTCGAGCACAAGTCCACGCGATTGACACACCTTTATCGAAGTGCGTTCACCAAGAGTTTATGAACAGAATTGCAACATGTTACGAGCAAGACGATCACCACATGACAGATGTTATTTTCAAGGTTTGATTTCTTAAATGGCATAGTACTGGCTGTAAGAATATGAAAAAATAAATTGTTTTTGTTGAAAAACAAATGTGTACTACTCATTTAAAAACTGTCGGGTTCCCGTGGACCACCCTGTACAAACCAATTTGTGAAGAACAATTTGAATATACGTTAATTTCATAAAATCTCAAATAAAAGCTTTTTTCTGTAGACTTTTCTTCTTATAAAATACACCTATGTAACAATCACTTACTTTTCGTCTTTCCAGAGTCTCTCAATCTTGAAAATATCACAATCGCTGTATTTCCAATTTTTTATCGTCTTATAAGTGTGTTTGGCTTTAGGAACTTCAGTGCTCTCCTCGTTCACTATATCTCGCAACACGTACACTGTGTCACCTAGAAATATACAATCGTGTTTCATGAATCAACATTATTGATAACAATAGTTATCGTACAAATAAAGCAAATATGCCAACCTTGTTTGAGTTGCATATCTCCTCGCAGAAGAGTGATGTAGTTGGTTTGATTAGGTGCGGGAGCTTCTTCTTGAGACGGAATCTCATAATCAACTTCCCTTGGAGAGCAACGTTCGCACAGATAGTTTTCGACATTGCTGTTGGCATTTACACAGTAGCAGTGCTGCCACACTAAGCACCTCTCGCATTGTATCATCAGTCCTTCGTCCCGGAAAATGCCACAAATACAATGTATCACATCCTCCTCTTCGCCACCTGGAAAAACATATACAAATCAATTATAGGTAATCCATTAACCCATAAAAAGTAAAGTCACTCATTAGAGTCCGTTCTCATATTCTTACTTGGGTCATCTTGAGCAGGGACGAATGAAGCTGGAAGTGGCTCTCCCAAAAGTTCTTCTAATTTAGGAATAATGTCAAGTTTAGAGAGATTGTAAATCTGAAAACCGAGGAGGTAGCAATCATTAAGGTTGAAATATTGAATTCAATTAATAGAGATACAAATCAAGTGTTACATTGGCTTTTTATGGAATACCTTTAATAATGTCTATCAATTCCAAAACATACCTTTCGTAACCTGGTAGCAGAGATGCCGAGATCTGATGTTCTACCATACCATCTGATGTTATTTTTGAAAAGCGCGTTCATATCTTCGTCAAACGCTTCCACCGTTTTATACTCTCCTGTGACTATGTTTTGTTCAATTGTTGTGAAGTCGATGGGTTTTTGAATCCTTTGGTAGTAGAGGGGAAATTTCCTTTTGGACGGTAACGTTGTAAAATGAGATGATAGCAACTCCCCAGATTCGTCTGAAAGGGGAATAGAATAATGTAAGACGAAGTTTATAAGAAGTTAAAACTCGAGCAATGGATACTTGCAAATAACTTCAATTAACTGAATAAATTCTAACTGTAGTAATACTCGATGAGTTCAAATAACAAATTTACCTTTGGCACTAGTGACTTCAGCATAGAGATCTTTGAACAAACAAGCTAGCCTGGCGGCTTTTGTCATCTCGGGATTGTCTTCAGCCAACGCTAAACGCCTCGTTCTCATAGACCGAGGACAGTTCAGCGCATTTAACTGAGTCATAAAAACTTCCCGTTCTCCTTCTTTTTCCTTCTTGATGTTGGGTTGAACAACCCCAGAGTTTCCAGCAATATTGGAAACAGATGAAGAGGAAGACGCTACGGCTGATATGGAGGCCGGGGAAGCAGGTGAGCTGCAGACGTCAGGTAACAAAATCCCACCTTTCTTTACAGCTTGTCTCAACTTTTCAACTCTTCGCTTCACCTGGAAAATCGGACAGACCTACGATCACCTTCTAACGTCAATGAGATAAAACATGCATGATGGGTACGCTACAAAATAAATAATGTACCTAAAAAACTATAATGGGAAAATAAACTTTCATGGTACTCACTCTTTGTAAATTCCTGGTGAGGAATATTTTGTTGATGATGATAAATTCCTTCTGCTCCTGAGTAAGAGGCTTCAACGTGGTCATATGACTCAACCTCGCTGCGACTGTCGCAAGAGCTGAAGCATTCAGCATGTCTTTGCCAGGCTGCAGAAATAAGTTGTGACTGAATAAGAACCAGCTAAATTTCAACTAAACCGCAAATAAAGCGCAAATGTCATTGCAAAACAGGAACTACCTTCACAGGCCTAAGAGGCTTATACTCAATTCAATATTGATTCCATAAAGATATTTAGCAAGGAATGATTCTGTGACTTTTTCCAACTTCTTGGTCTCATACTATGGTACCTATCTAATATAGTAATAAACACTTTCATAAATACAACGAATAAATGTACGAAAAAAGGTGATAGGTACACTGACCTTTTGCTCTTTAGAAGATTTCGGAAGTTTCTTATCAACAGAATTAGTTTTTCTTCTGTGGCCAATTGGTGCTGGTCCACCAGTGTTCTTCCGTGGCCGCCCAACCTGACCAGGCGTCTTCTCTTTCTCTTCAATCGCAGGAGCTGTTGCTCCAGGTACAGGAATCCTCTGGGATTTCCCACCTATGACACCCCGGCATCTATTGGAACCGCACTTGCAAGGCTGACCTTCCGATGGATTGAATAAGGAGAAATTATAGTCGTACGTCAGTTCCTCGTTAGGTTCGATGTCCCGCAACGCAAACAATGCCATGCGGAATAGGCCGTTGACGCACCACTTTTGCATTTCACAGTTTGGTTCACACGAGTGGTTGACAAAACGTCCTAAAAAACAAGAAAAAAAAGCAAGTTTTTCATTTAATAGCCAATGATGACAACAAATAATCGATGAACTGACATCGCCATAAAAAAATTTGAAAACTAGGTACCACATTTACCAAGGGAGTTCAGTACCAACAAAATGAAAAAATTTTCAAATTCTTTTCAAATGTACAGGGTGTTCATAAAAGAATGCCCTAGTTTCAAACATCTGTATTTCTGGCAATATTGAAGTTACAGAAATGAAATAGGTCTTAAATGGAAGGTTGTAATCCATAGTTTTTTTTCCATTCCTACAAATGTTCGATATGTCCACCTCCAGCAACACAAACATCGTCAATTCGGAAATTAAGCTCGTCCCAGACCCACATTAGCATGCCGGGTGTCAAACTTTGTTCAGCAGCTTGAATTCGCATGCGAAGGTCGTCCAAATTTGTGGGTAGAGGTGGTACAAACACCGTGTCTTTGATGTACCCCCATAAAAAATAATCACATGGTGTCATATCAGGTGATCTGGGTGGCCATCGATGAAGCGCCAGGTCCTGAGCCACATTCCGACTCCCATCGCTGTGGTAGGGGTTTCATTGAGAAATGTATGAACCGCAGAGGCCCAATGGGGTGGATCACCATCTTGGTGAAAGATGATCGTCGTTTTCTTCTTGTTCAAGTTATGGGAATAACCAGACTTTTAGCATTTGCAGGTATGTTGCTCCTGTAACTGTGGGCTCTTGAAAACATTGTCTTCAGTAACGCACGGCCGTCCCAGGCTTCTCGCTTTGCAAATGCATCCACGCTCTACGAATTGTCGATACCACCTTTTCATTGCTTTGGAATCAGGCGGATTCTCTCGACAACCAAATAAAACTATGGAACCTCCTCTTTCATTAGAAACTAACTTTTCCCCGCCAAGTTTAAAGATAACGAAGTTACGGATTTTTGAAACTAGGGCATCCTTTTATGAACACCTTGTATATTAATCTTTACTTAATTCTAAAAATTTTGGTATATTGCTCTCAATTATTGCATCGACGGAAGAGGTCATAAATGGCCAGAGAAGTGAAGTGGAGAAGTGTCAACTCAGTCACTCCCTTGATAGAAAACTAGTAAATCGAAGGTAGTCTGAGCACTACCTTCTTATTAGACAACACAATGTAGTAATAGAACGCATTAATAAGAAATTAAAGATCCATATGTTGTTTCCAGAGTCTTGAATGCTTGACCCTAGACACAAATGTCAAGATAACGTCCAAATGTATAGACAAATACGCGGTTTCCCAAATGGCGTTTTTCGACTTTTACGTATATTTTTCTACGAAACTATTAGAGCTGTAGACGTTCCATTTTTTCCATATTTGGATGTGATGTAAAGCTATATCAGCAGAGTCTCGAATTAGTTTAAATTTCAAGTTCCTAAATTCAGTAGAGCCTAAAACGCAAGTTTCAAAAAATGGCTGTCAGGCGCTGGAGCAACGCGATGGTTTCCGGATAGATGGACTGATTTTTCAATTTTCAATTTAAAGAAAAAGTGTCGAGGAACAAAATAAATAAAACAAAAAATAATAAAAATCGGACCAACATGGGTTGAGAAAAATGTACATACCGAAAAAAACCCAAATTACTGAGAAGTACTGAACTCCCATAATAAGCCCCATAGTTTTAACATTGAACTGAAGTCATTTGAAGTAGCAGGGTTAGCACTAGAGCAACACTACACCGAATCCTTCTTCACTAATAAGAAGATTAAGAAAAACGTACTTCATCAAAAGATTGACAACAAAAAATTGTTAGGTGCCAACAAATCAGGTCAGATAACAGAAAATTCAGAGGCTTTGGTATTCATCTGTTGAGCTGATGAGCCAAGTATATAAAAAATGCGAAAAAAATTATCGTGACTGATCCTTATTTTACACTCAAACGTACGTACTTTGTGATTAAAACAAGTTGCTTACCATCGCCGCCCATCCTGTGACCATCAATGACCAAACCTCCATCCAAATTGAGGCAGTAGTGGTGCGTGTCCTTTTGGTAACGAGAAGCCATTCTGTTTTTGAACTCGCGATCACTCACAACTTCACCAACATACTCGAGAATGAATGAATCTTTCTTGATCTTGTGCTTCGTTTTTACGCCCCACCCCTGTGTGGAAAAAAAAACACAAAATACGTAACAAAATATAAATGGAAACGAAATTCCGAAATTCACGCTAGAAGAAAATTGACTACGTTGAAGGCAGCTTAAATATACAACCTATAATTCAATCAATAGAGGGAAAGTAAATACAAGGTCCATGGGTTTCCTGGAACCAACTATTATACCACTAAAAATGCAATTTAATGGAAAATCTTACCTTGTCTTTCGTCATGAATCGTAGAAGTCCTGGCGACCATTCGTGCCTCTGTATCTTTTGGTTCAAGCATTTTTCTTTGTTGGGACACAATTGCGGTGAACATTCTGTATAGACCATCCTGTTAATACAGTCATCTCCGCAACTGCCTTCCGCTGTTGGCTTGCAATTGCATGCTTGCGCTTCATAACTATACGGTGGTTTTATGTCAAAATATACATCTGAAACAAAAATACAAACAATTATAAATACATTAAGGTTTCCGTAATCTGAATACCTGATCAACACGATAAATTCACAGTTAAAATGACCGATGGAAGGTAGTAGAAAACACTGCAAATTATAACACAATGGTTAATTAATTCTGTGATAGATAGCCTTTCTATGAAGATCATTGGTCTATAATTATTAAACCCCGTACGTTAATATAATATGATCAGAACATGGCGCATCGTGCCTCCGAGATGGGTTCCAGGACCCCGCAATTTTACGCTTCACAGTAGATGTTTAGAAAAACGGGAAAATGATGCTTGAAGTAATTTAGGTTAGGGCATGCGCAGATTGGAGCAATGATTTGAGATAAATGAAATTGGTAGGGTACAATCTAGCCTAACCCACAAATTCCAAGACAATGTAATCAAAATCTGATTAAAACTAGACCTTGTTCTCGGAGTACACTTTCGCGCAAGCCCAGGAGCTAATAATGACATAATCAGGTTGAAATTAACATGGAATAAATAAACCATTGTCCCCCGACTATGCAGCAAATTTGAGCAGGATTGGACGACTAGGGTGTAAAAAAATTTATGCTTGAAGGAATTTACGTTTGCGCATGCGCAGAACGGATAAATAATTTGAGAAGTATGGAGTTAATAGTGGACCATTTACAGCCTAACCCGCACATTCCCTGAAGTTTTCAATCAAAAACGGATGAAAATTGTAGAAATTAGGCTCGTTTAGAAAGGAATACATATTCGCACATGCGCAATAGCTACTAATGATAGGATTATGTTGAAACTGCTAGGGAATGGTCGAAACAACCTCTTCCACCTATCCTCCAAATTTTAGCGAGATTCGGTGAGAAAATGATGGTTGATGGAATTTAAATTTGGGCATGAGCCGAGTGAAGTATTGATTTGGGAGCAACGAAGAAACTCATAGGGGACCATCTTCACCCAAACCCGCACACACCATGAAAATGTTATAAGAACAGGTTGAATATTGTGGAAATTAAGCTAGTTACAAGGATTTGCGGACATAGACATACACAGATATAGAGAGAAAGACACGGAACGAAAGTTGTTCAGAATAGCCTAAAACGTAAAATGCGAGTGGAAATTTTACCACCGCAAAAAAAAAGAATAAAAGTTGTTATGAAAAGAAACCATGCAGAGTAAACCAATCTAAAGAATTGCTTGCATACGAGTCTGCAACACATTGGGACATTTTATGTCTTTAGTTGAAGACAAGTATGTGTTGCAGACTCGTAAGCAAGCTCTAAGAGCCACTCAGCTGATCCGGACCCTGGGCATCGTCACGTAAATGTGCTAAAGAGACTACATACGAAATTACAGCTTCCTATAGTGTAAAGCATAGAAATTACCTATTAAAATGATTTAACCACCGCTTCACAAATCAAACCGTTCTCGCAATATTTGGATCACCTGCTATGAATCAAATCATCGAAACACCAGCTCAATGAAATCATCAGAAATTAACAAGCGGTGGCAATCATGTTCACAATATCAATTATTGAGAATGATCACTTGAGTGTACACAATTATTCAAATAACCTTGCTCATAACTCAGCTTGTTGTCCACGCACTTCGCAGTAGTTAACATAATATGGTAGGATAAATCGAGAGCTTTCGAACGAATGGTCAACGAATTTTGTGGGATGAAAAACGACGAAGTACCATTTCCCTAGCAACGACTCAGTTGTAAGCGGAAATAATCAAAATATTTTCGTGAGCAGTTTTCCATGACGTTTTTTTATAGTTTATGTGCCATAGCAAAGACATAAAAATGTCAAAAAACAGCCGTATAATTTCAGTGGAGACCACAACTTTTAAATCTCTTGAAAGTGAAAACAATGATTCCGCTACCTATAGGTAGACTTGGGAGCAATTTAAGAGATGAAATTGAGCATTTAGCTACCAATACTTCACTAGTAGGTACATCACACGGACAATAGTTGATAAACTCGATTTCGCAACGTTATAATCAGCGCGTGATTTCTCTTTCTTCTAGTGCTTAGAAATTCGACAGTTTTTTTTTTTTTTTCGATGTTCAAGTCCTTAGGGAAAGCCAAATATTCAACGTACAGCGTTGCGAGTGGTTTTAATCGATTTTTTGGTATTAGTTAATCATTGACAAGCAACAAATTATAACTGTTACTTAGAAAGTTCTCGAGATCTCGATTTTTTAAATGTTTAGCCCTTTAATACAACCCTTTAGGGCTGATAAAAGTTGCTGCTGAGCTTCTCGGACCATCTAGACCCCAAATGTGATTTTTACCACAAGTTTCATATACTTAGTTTGGTCTAGTATGTTTGGAGGAAAGCGGACGAGCTTAGATTTTAATTTAGAACTAACTAGAATTAGATTTTTGAATTCTACACATCTTGAAACGTAAACCAAAACATTTTCAGGGGGTGTTGAAAAAATTTTCTTGGTCGATTACAAAGGTTCATTATTGAAAATAATAAACCAAAATTATCTAATGAAAGACTTACTCGTCCTTATCTTCTTATAATTCCACGAAGGAACGGCTTCCCTTCCAGAAAGCTGGTTATGAACATGCAGCCACCAAATGTCGTGGGGGAGTTGAAATGGGATCTTACGCTGACGAACCCATTTAGCACAGTAGGCAGGAGGAGGAAGAAGACCATGTTCGTGCTCTGACGCAATGTATGCTGTACTTTTGACTTTGTCATTTCCATTTGATTTCCTTGGTCTGCGAAGAGTATGGAATGTATTAAACAATATTAATCATTTTATAGAACAAATGTTTCATAATCACAATAAAGCAACCAAGTTATGTGCTACTTACTCATCTTCCTTGAAATAGTCCGAAAACAACCCAGCAGGTAAATATTTTTTCCGCCATCTAGGTTGTTTCTTTCTAATCTTGACAGAATCGGCGTCACTAGAAACAATGTCATAAATATGTTCATATTTAAGTTAACATGAAATTGAGCATCATATGCATTATGAAGTAAAGTCAATTATCAACAAGTGCTGAAAATAGTGATAGAGCAGCCACTATTTCAGTCACAGTGTATAATACATGTATGCGTAACCTTCAAACTGGAAACAAATATTTCAAATATGAAATCTCACCTGTCGTCCAGTTCCTCCTTAGTTTTTCGCAGTCGTTTGCCAACAAGACTTTTCAGGTCTGTCGAGCTATCAGAACCACCTCCATCCCTAAGGCCTTCATGTTCGTCCTGAGACTGCGTTGCGTCATCACTAGTCGTTTTTCGTTTCCTCCTTTCGCATGCCTCGTTCTTAGCTTTTAGCTCCATAATCCTCTTGCTAGCAGGTCTTAGTTCGGATTTGTCTGATATCGCTGCAGGTTTTTCCGTAGCGTCATCGCCTGGATTAACAATCTGGCAAGATGAAGTTGATTGAACTGGAGTTTCCAACGAAGTCGTGACATACGTTGATGTGATTTCTTCTTTGACTTTGGGGTCGATGATTCGCGACTCAGGAGGAAGTGGTTCATCTTCAGCTTCCATAGTCAAGGAGGGTTTAGTTTGGTCTTCAAGAATAGGTGGAATGTGCGAAGACACTGTTGTGTCACTGATGTTAGCCACTTCAAGCCGTTTCTTCTTCTTCTTTTTAGCAGGAAAGCCAGTTCTGTTGAACTTCTTCCGTTTAATTTTCATTTTACTTAGACATGAAGATGGTGAGGATGTTACTTTAGGAGAAGTGCTCACTTCTGTCACTTTACTACTATTAACAGGACTGCTTTTCAGTAAGGGAGGTTCTTCATCTTCATCAGTACTTTTCAAATCATCAGTTTTAGTGCTATTGTTTTCCACAGT
Organism: Adelphocoris suturalis; assembly: GCA_030762985.1. Classification (NCBI taxonomy): domain Eukaryota; kingdom Metazoa; phylum Arthropoda; class Insecta; order Hemiptera; family Miridae; genus Adelphocoris; species Adelphocoris suturalis. The sequence goes on from CM061047.1 coordinate 68,921,199, forward strand.
TTTTGTGCCTTTAATTATGGAACTAGAGGGTTCTTTCAAATTTGACTGCTCGGTAACTTTAGTAATTTTCGGTAAGAGATCAGCAGGATCCAATTTCGTAACTCTCACACGAACATCACATATGACTTTACGTTTTTTAGCTTTTTCTGCTACATCTGAGATGGAAATATTCACAGACTCCATTGGTCTTTTGATATTCTTCAGCTCTTCTTCAACGTTAAATTCGATTTCAGGAGAAAGTAATTTATTTTTTATTGTATTCAATACATCACTATCTGGGTCCGGTAGTTTTAAAATGTCACTCGCCTTATTGGAAGGCTCAAAAACCCCCACAAGCGATTTACGTTCACACCTTGGTCGAGGAGTTTTATTGAGAGCATTTTCAACGAGTGTAGCTGCGATACTATCCAGACTTGCTCTAGACGATGATCTCGTACTAACATGCTTCAAAGAGGTCATTTTATCAATAATACCATGATTCTTTTTGTCGTTTCTCAATATGTCACTAATTTTCAGTTCAGCAGCTTCATCCATGCTTCTTGTGGTTCGTTTAGACACTTCAAGCAAATCTTTCTTCCCTTCTTCAGCAGTTGCCACCAATTCAGCAACTTGTTCATCAATTGTCGCAGGTTTCTTAATCTCTTGTATTTTACTTTCAGTTTTGAGTGGTTTTTGGTGTTTTGACTTGATGTCCTCCTTTCCAAGTTTGTGATCTTGTTTAGAATGCTTGACGTCTTCTTTCACTATTGCTACGGAAACTTCAGCTTTGGACACATCCACATTATCTTTAAGGGATTTGTCATCTTTGACCGACTTATTGGATTCATCTTTGTGCTGTTTCTCGTCTTCATGTTTCATTTTTATCCTCTGAGATCGTTTAACCGGAGCAGGAGATGGAGGAGGTGTTTTAGAATTTTCAAGCGACTCAACCTGCTTCAGAGCTGCCTGGCGAGTGCTGGATCGCTTGGAAGACTGAGGAGTAATAACCACAGTTGGCGTTGCTGATTTAGGCGCTGGTCGCTTAACAACAACATCTTTTTTTCCCAGTTCTTTCTCCTTGGATTTTGAGGGCGGTACCGTCTTTTTCTCTGCCTCTACACATGGTCTTTTTTTCGGAGTCGTGGCAAAAGATTCTTTTTCTTTTGGTACTTCGGTAGGCACAATGCTTTCAACACTGGCTGTTTTAGTTTCTGAACTAGATTTTGTACTGTCCGTCTCATTACTACTACTGGATTCTGGCACAGAGACTTCTTTCGATGAATCACTAGATTCGTCAGACTTGTCTCCTAAATCGCCTGATAATGAACTAGATGAAGCGGATGTTGACATGTGGTAATGCCTCTTTTTCAATGGAAGCCGCTGTTCATTGCTGTTGGCTGGTTCCGTTTTCTCCTTGTTCTGAAATCAACAACAATGAAATAATTAAGAATCAAATAACCAGAAAACACTAAATTAATCATAAATATATATTACTAATCTACTGTTATTACATTCAAGATTCAGTACAAGACAAGGAATTTTTTTTAAAGTTCCAGTCATGCAGCATGATCGTATGAGCAAATTTTCGTTTTTTTATCGTTTTATATCCTGTTGAATTGCATTGAAAGTTGAGCTTTGTGAGAGCAAAGAAATTCTCAACTATTATTTTTTGACAAAAAACGTATTCTAAATAGTGATCTGCTATTCAAAAAGAGATTTTGGATTTTCAGCTTTCTACTGTTTTATCGATTTTATAGTTAATTTTAATGAAATTTAGGTAAATTTGTCAGCTAAACTTCATTTGAGCAATATTCTGCTAAAAATTATAAATGTAACTAACAACTTTAAGCCGTTTTAGCCATTTTTAGTGAGTTTTTCAGCAAATTTTTTGAAATTTGACCAATTTAATGTGCTCAAAAGTGCAGGTCAACAAACTCATCCTTTCATTTATTTTTATATCAATCCTAAGGAGAGTTTTCGTCTGGAATGACACACACACGCGCGCGCGCGCACGCACACGCACACACACACACTATATATATATATATATATATATATATATATATATATATATATATATATAGTTTTATTTATTATGTTATCAATGCATTTTGAAACATAAACCAACGAAAAATAATTTGACGTCATTACAATGGTTTATTGTCGAAAATAATAAACTAAAAGTTCCACTCATGCAGCATGATCGTATGAGCAAATTTTCATAAATTGTTGTATAATATAATATGAAATTGTTTAGAAATTAGAGCTTTTAGGGTGCACGAAAATCGCCAGTTAATATTTTGTAGAAAATATATTAACTATATTTAATATATATTATATATATATAATTGTTTCAGAATGCCTGAAAAACGGATTTCAATGAAGAAATTTTTCTAAAATTTTGATTTTAAAAATTCTCGAGCCATTGCAATAGCTTGCTTCATTTTCTACGAAAATTCCCTAATTAAATGAGATCAACACAGATTAAAGAAGGAAGAAGTTACCAACCTTAGGAGGCTCAATGATGCTCTTCTTGATCCGTCTCTTAGCGCTAGCCTGAGGGGACATTGCAGGGCTAGCAGAGAGCACGGGTTTTTCTTTAGAAGGTAGCACCACAGAGCTATCCTTTTTATCTTTGTTCGATTGAATCACAGAGGTTTTCTCCTTAACAGCAGGAACAACTGACTTCTCACGATGACTGGGTGATCCGGAAATTTTCTCCTTCACAATGGAGACCGCTGGAGCAGCCTTTTCCCTGCTAGAAGAGCTCGACACCGTCTTTTCCTTCTGTGCTGCTGACACTACAGGCTTATCTTTCACGTGAACATTTGAGTTTGTCTTATCCTTCTGAGGAGCCACATTAGTTTTCTCCTTAGAATTTTGGGCAACTACAACTTTTTCCTTTTGCAATTCTCTTGGTGCATGTGGTGAAGGAGCCCGAGATTCTTTAATCTCCTTGATTTGAACAGGTTCGTGAGGTTTTTCTTTTCCCGTGACAGTTTTTTCAGATCTTTCTCTTGTTTGTGGACTTGCTGGCTGCGATGAAGTAGATTTTTCTTTTAGATTGGCAACATAATCTTTCTTATGCCGATCCTTGGTTTTTTCTCGAAGGACTGGCGGACTCCTGTTCTCTTTAGGCATGCTATCTTTGACAGCTGCTGCCAGCTGGTCCTTTTCTTTGGTAGGGAGGCTTTGATTAGCTTTGCTGTTCGCAGCCCCTTCTTTACTTGACTTAGATGGAACTTCATCCTTCTTTTGAATTTCAGGAATTAATGTCCTACTTACATCATCACTCTTCAATATGACTTTAGGTTCCACTGCGGGTTTACTTTTTTCCTGTTTTTCAAGATGCTCTAACTTTTCTTTCGTGAGTTTTGGGGCTTCAATTCCGCTCTTGAGTTTTTCAGGAGTTGAGTTTTCTTTGCAAGGCGTAAGTACTTGTTTCTCTTTCTTTGGACTACTTTCTGGTATATGACTTTTCCCATTGGCCGTCACTTCAGCTTTATCAACTTCATTCTTGCTTTTTGATTCAGGGATGTTGCCAGATTCAACTTTCTCGCGCTGTTTCACAACTTTCTTCTTCTCAAATCTCCTCCTTCGCCGTCTAACACTACTATTCAAACTCCGTTGTACATGAGATGTTTTGGTATCAGATATAGGTGCATTAGGTTTTGGTACAGGACAGGATATAACACAGCACTTTTCAAACGTTTCTGACAACCTCGTCAGTTGTTTTAGAAAGGCTGGATCTAATTTGCGGAAATCAAGGGATTGACGTTTTCTCCTTTTATGTTTGTGCTCTTTGTTTCTTAAGAGCCCTTTCGTTATATTAGAGAAAGAGGTTTTGTTCTCGAGGTCAGGTTTTTTTACTGTGCTGCACTCAGATGATGGCACCCGCTCCAAAGAAGAACATTTACGCGAACTGTCAGAAGCATCTCGATTTCTTTTTTCCAAAGGAACGATAGGTTCAAGAACTGGAGGTGACTTCTTTGGCCTCCCGCGCCCTCTTTTAGAGGACATACGTGGTAAAGATGGCAAATTACATTTGCTTGTTTTGGCACCAGCGAAATAAGGAGGCACTTTGAGTTCAGCAGCAGATGGTGGGAGGACAATAGGTTTCTTGGGAAGTTCCACACGTTTGAGGCGCTTTCCACGCTTTTTCCTGCCAAAGGTGTTCAATTGAAATACGTGGCTCTTGGGCCTCCCTGGCCCACGTTTCCCTCCGTTTTCGAGTTTCAGTTCTTTGGGAGGCGAAACCAGTTTGGTGAGTTTATCCTAGGGAAAAAAATAACAATTGTTATGAATAAGTTTTACAGATCTCAGAACTACATATAAAATTGAAAAAATATCAGCTTGGGCACCTATGTCTAGACCCAATTTTATACAAAGAGATTCTTAACAAACCCCAAAAAAATTAGCAAAACTGCATCAAAATAGGAGTTCTCGATCCAAAAATTCTAATTTTATGAAAAATTCTTCATTTTATAACTTTCCAACGGCATGCTCCATTTAATTTGTACGGTAATATTCAGTGGTTTTTGTACAGTTCTCTATGTAATATGGCTTCTGACGTACATTCGTATCTGACCTACAAACAGCTCAATCATGCTCACTGCTGTTACACATAGGAAGCCATAACGTCCATAACTACACACATTCACTGGGAGTTTTTTCAAAATGTAACTGAAAAAAATCTGTCCCCATTTCGTTTGAATGAGAGTGAACTAGTCCCAACTTTTGTAAACAATAAAATTATATTTCATATGATTACCTTTGAAAGGAGTTAAATGGCCTCCAGTAAATAGGAGCAATATTGAAAATGCCAAAAAAAGTTACCACCAAAAAAAATTCAAGTTTCAAATTTCTCAAAATTTTAAAACTGACCCTGCCGTATCTTAAAATCAATGTACCTACTCGGTCTTATGGCTTAGGAATGTCCTAATTCGAGTCAGCATAAAAAATTATGGTGATGTGGACACTTAACTTCTAGAGTTTTAGGGGTAAAAACGCTTAAATTTTGGCCAAATTTCAAACGGTTTTTTTTTTTTTTTTTTTTTTTTTTTTTCTCCAGTTTCAAACTTCATTTTCTCACTAAAGGTAATTAATTAACTTATAATACTATTGCTAAAATGAAATCTACAATTCTCTATCCACTTGAAAAACGAGGTTGAATATTCGGTTTCATTTCAAATGGTACTATATCCAACGGTAGAAAAGCGCTTCATCTGTTTGGTTTCAAAAAGTACTTAATCCAGTATTTTTTATCTCAAGCTTCTACTGTTTTGAGCAAAAGGTACTATATCCATCGCATTGTCAAAATTCGCTACTTTTCTAGCTACTCGTATTTTTAGAGTTTTCAGGCTGCAAATCCCGTTTGTTTTTAGTTCTTTGGCATGATTTTTGATAGTTTGAATGTAGGTAGCACTGGTATAACCTCCTCAGTTGCTTACCTCGACTTACAAACACTTACAACAAAGCCTTGTTTATGTCGCGTTTGTTCAGTATTTCCCTTCAGTATTTTGCTAGTTTTTGAAAAAACTTGTGGGTGCATCGTCACAGAAGTGCGTGGAAATTAAACTGTGAAGTTCTACGAGTGACTGGGGAAAAAATGAAGGACGAGGCTGGCGGCAGTACTTCTCAGCAGCCTACCAATGTAGATCAGCTTCCACCAATGCACAGCTGTTGTTTACCATTATTCGTCAAGAATAAAAAATACTGTCAAGATCTAAATATCTTTTAAAAATAAATGAATAAAATATAAATACAGAACATACCGGTATTACAGTACTTCCATGGTTTCGGAAACTCTCCCTTTGGCCTATTCAATAAGATGTGTAACTACTGAAAAGTATTGCCTTTCCTGCAGAAAAGTACTGCGTACTGTTAGAAAGCTAATTGTATATATATTAGGGATGAGTCGATTCCCCGTACCGATTCTCGATACCACCGATTCTTCGGCATTGGTATCGGTATCGAGAATCGATCGCCTAAAGCCGATACCGATACCGCCCGGTGATGGGCGTTTTATTACACTACGGTACTATTGCAACCATCTAACAACGAAGATGGTTGTACCGGGCAACCGTTGTGTGAAGTTAGCAGTTGCGAAACATGAATTGTCCAAAACACAACTTACAATTATAACTTTGTTTACAAGTAGGCTTGTGCTATTTTGTTTGTGACAACAGAAGCATTAGACAAAGCTATTTTTTTTTTTTTTTTTCAAGTATAAAAGCCTAAAGCCAGTCTTATTTGGAAATACCTTACAGTTACCGACGAAAAACTAAAAAACCAAATCAGTCTGCTTAACCTGTTTTATTCAGAAAGAAATCAATCCTAGGCAATAAAAGTTGCCTATTAATTGATACTTGATAGATAACAAAAAAATATCAAATTTTGTATTTGCACAAATCAAATTAACTAAAGCCTTGAATGAAAATATAAATCTGAAATTTAGAATTTGTAATAAGAATTAATCTGAATTTGAGAGAATATATTACTAGTTCAAGAGGAATTTTTGTTTTTCACCTACAGGTAAGTTAGGTATTATGCGCCGATGGTGTCGGTATCGAGAATCGATTTTTTAGGTATCGGTATCGGGAATCGATAAATTTTGGTATCGACTCATCTCTAATATATATATATATATATATATATATATATATATATATATATATATATATATATATATATGTGTATATATATATATATATGGGGGGTAGAAGAGGAGTAACGTTTCAAAGATTTTCAGAAATTTTGACATGGATATGTCTTAGCTCCAATTTTCCGTATTCCCAAATTCCGCACAACAGTTTAAAAAAAAACTTTTTCCGCTTACAAAGGAGTTTTTTCGAGGGAAATTCAACTTCGCCAGCTTTCATTCGATAGAAAATAGCTATTCGTGGAGAAGATCTCAATTTATGTTACAATCTTGAATTGCCTAAACCACTCCGAAGATGGAAGGAGCTGAGCTACATGCAAAGTGGATAACAAACTATAAGCAGTCCTCAAGGTATAAGTATAATGATGTTAACGGTCTTTAGATGGTACCTACTTTTTATCAATCAAAAGTTGGTACACTACTCTTATAGGACAAAGGGTTACTACACACAACTGGCATTACAATGTAACATCTAAATTCAAGAATATTATTCCCTCCACGAATTTTCTATAGATAATAATGGCGGAAACCATACTTGTCTTACGTTTGGTGAAGGAATGCAGTCCTGCATGTGGCACGGAGAATTGGCTTTGGTTAGGAGTGGTGGACCATTATTCTGGACTGGTGGTGGAGACCGCGGAGACCCAGGAAGGCTGTGGTGGCCTGCAGGAGACCCAGCGACACTTTGAATGCCTGAGTCAGGAGAGACATTGCTCTGGGGGCAATCTAATCTCATGTATGCCTCAAGTTCTGGCATGCCACCCACCTGGTTCTGACTTTTGCATGAGGCTGTTGCATCTGAAAATACATGAATTCAACAAGTAATTTAAAAACAGTTGAGATTCACTTAGTCGATACAAATAAGTTTTGGGCAAGGAAATAAAGTATGAACCTTGCGTCCAAAATAAGCGACCCCAATGACGAGTTATAGGGAAACCATAATAGTTCATAACACGAGTAAAATAAGAATGCACAAGGCTACCATGAGGATTACCTATTGGCCTGAGAAGTTTGTGTTTATCATTTCCAAAGAAAGTAGATTTCATCCTGAGAATTTGGATACCAAACAGAGTCTGCCATTCCAACAAAGAGTGGTTTGCTTTTTATCATTTTTCAGTTTCGGAAAAATGTCACGTAACACTAGTCAGGGGAGTCCCGCCCAGACGGGAGGAATGCAATGACGTTCGTTGCCAAAACTTTGAAAAATTATAAGAGAGAACTACTCATCGTAGAAATGTGCAATCGGTGGCTGTATTCTTAGAATTTCATTTCCTTCAATTTTAAAATATAAAAATTAACAAGTGGGTATCCTTCAATAACTCTTCGTAGGGCTTTGAAGTCAGGTGTTTGAGCGAGTTTTTGTATTTATTATTATTTTTTCAATTATAATTTTTCTATTTTTTTATTTTTCCAATGTGTTATAATTTTGGACAGTATAAAAATTAATGAACAAACTGTTTGAGATGGTTAGTTTGGAGGAAGGCATAATAGGACAATGACACTGCCAGCAAAAATAGGTGTGTTCCAACCACCGTCTGAGTTCATGAACTCAGATGGGTTCCACGAGTTCACGAAGCTTTTAGGTTCAAGAACCCGTCGGTGGGAACACTATAGTTCACTTGACACCTCAATGCACCAACCAGCGCTAGCGTCGTCTTTAGTAACGTGAAAACCTCGTCATCGAAATCCTTTAAGCATTTTGAAGATAAGCCCTAAAAGACGAAAAAAAAAAAAAAAAAAAAAAAAAACGGCATTTTCAACTATTTTTGAAGGTTATTTGCTTATTGCCACCCTCAGATTATATTCCCAGTTATGATGGGTATGGGATGTCATTCCTACCCAGAAGAAGAGTAACTGTTGAAAATTTCATCAAAATCCCTCGAGCAAAGGCTTTATTGAGAAAAGGCAAAAAAAAAGTGCTAAACACGACGTTTTTTCAAGTAAGGTAGATTGGGCCAAGTGCGTACGAGAAAAACATTAGTTTGACTTTGCCTGCCAATTTACCAACTATCCTTAAACAAATCTTTCCTATCTATGTGTAGGCAGCTGATAAAAGAAAACTGAAGGTTTTAATAATTATTAGATGAAGCAAATAGAAAAAGAGATGTGAAAAACGATAACACAACAAGCATCAAGTTAGGCTAATGACTAAGCCATGGAAGAAGACACTGTCATGTTCTTCCATCCATGGACAAAGCATTTAGCGTGAAGGTTCGCAGTGAAATGAGATTTTTGGAAGGTTACGAAAGGTTTCCTTCAGTTCGAGTTCTCAACCCTATCCCCGAGCAGGTCTGAAAAGTTCATGAACTCACTGAACTCAGTTCATGAACCCGATGCGGTGGGAACACCGTAGCGAGTGTTGAGTTCCTGAACTGAAAACGGTTGGAACACGATTCACGTGAGCATACGGTTTGGCGCCGAACCAGTTCCGAAAAGTTCATGAACTCGCGGTGGTAGGAACACACCTAATATTAAATGTGTCTGACTCGTGTCTGGGAATTAATGACAGATGGATCTGTCAGTCAAGAGTCTGAGATCGACCGAAATGACAGATGTGTCTGGATTGTGTCTGGGAACGAAGTACACAAACAGATGGTCTCTTGTACATGAATGATTGACACCAATAGATCTTTCTGGCTCATGTCTAGGAATGAATCCACCAATAAATTAGTCTGGCTTGTGTCTAAGATCGACCAACACTGAAGGATGTCCCACTCGTCTTCGAGTGAATCACACCAATAGATCTGTCCGGTTTGTGTCTAGGAATGACTAACGCCAACAGATGAGTTCGACTCGTGTCTGGAAATGAATCCCACCAATAGATACGTCTGGTTCGTTCGTGTTCAGGAACGATCAAAACCGAGAGATATGTCCGACTAGTGTTAGGGAACAAACGATACCGAGAATGTGTTTACCTCAAGTATGAATGACACTGACAATGAGAACGCGGAAAAAATATATATTACACACAAACAAAATAGTTCTCACATACCTTCATGAAAAATTTTACAATATAAGAAAAGTTTTAGAATGTTTCAAAATAAATTAAGATCATAAACATTTTTGAAAATTTCTTATTTTCATTTTGATGCCATTGCAAATAAATTGTAAAAAATAATCCACCCGTGCAGATAAGTTACCAACACGTTTTTTAAAGAATTTGTGCGTTATAGTTTGTACACAAATATTCACCACATTGAAATTTTACTTTTACTGAATGATACCTGAAATAAAAACTACAAAATATAGGGCAAAGAAACATTCTCTAGGAATATAATATATTCTTAGCCCCTCAATAGCCAGAACTAATTCCAAATACTCACTTTTTACGTTGCTCTTGGGGGGACGACCGCGTTTTCTTTTGGACGTCGAAGATTCTGAAGCACCAGTCGTACCTGACGAGTTGTCATTTCCTCTCGTCCCGCTAGAAGTAGAGGAGGAAGTCCCTCTCGAAAGGAGTTCGGTTTTCTCAACGAAATCTGCCAGCAAATTGGATGAGTATCCGATCTGGCAAAACAAATACATCAAATTAGACATTTTAATGCGAAACTTGAGACAAAACTTTTTATATGAATTCCAATAACTTCTTGTTACAAAATTACTTTGATAGTGTGAACATAGCATGTGAAAAGCGTCGAGGAATGTGATGTGAGCCCATACAAAAAATAGCAATGTTTCACGAGGCTTCAACAAGAATTTACTATAATGATAAATTGGATTCGACTCATTCATAGATAGTAATAATATTCATAAATAAGAACGAACTGGCGTTGTCACGCTCTTTGAATTTCCATTGCTCTCCCTTTCATGTTGTAGGCAACAATACATCCTTCAAATGATTTATTTACACCCGCCTTTATTTTAGGATATTAGGATTTTAAACTTTCTTGTGGGTTCATTTAATACAATTTCTGCCAGACACGTTAGTTAAATGCTGAAGAAAAAAGTTACCTCAGTTCGGTTGTTCTGTTCAGCAGCTGCGCCTTTGGATGCCTGCTGAGACTGACGAAGAGGTTTGTTGGGTGGTTCAGAGTCATCTTGAATCCGAGAGATGACGTCACTGACGATCTGCTCGGTGTCTGACTCTGAGGATGAAGATGTCATGTGACTGGGGGCGGGGGACGAGACCTGGGGGCGACCAGCGGCAGCAGCTGTTCCAGTGCCGCCCCCGTTGCCTCCGTTGTTCTCCTCCTCGAATCCATCGAATGAGCCACCTCCAACATCAGGTAGGATGGCTGCCAAGTCCTCCTGGTTTATCTCCTATTCCAAAATAACAAAACGTAAAGTAATTTCAGAGCAAGACATCGTGAAAATAATAAATTGCATATAACATAATTTGTTTTCCTCTAGTATTTATGATGTTTCAACGGGGAGCTGCCCCCAGGCCAAATGCAAATCATAGATAAGAACTACAGATCTAGGGAAAATTAATAGTGATCGATAGTGCACCTGTAAGAAACAAGTGCACAACTGACAAATTCATAAACTGATTCCTTCAATTCGATTTCTTGGTTTGAAGTAGTTCACAATCTATTCCAGGCGCTGGTGTAAACCTATCACACCACACATACAGTTCTTCACACTGATGACAGCAAATTTGTTGCTCAAAACTCCAAATATTTTGTATAAAAAGCCAATATAAAGAAACTGAATTTACGCCATGGATGGACGACATTGAGGTTCCCTCCTCTGCCAGATGGAGAAGGAGATGAGGTCGTCCTCCCCCTATGACTTCACTTACATCACTTTTTTGACCACTTCCATTCATCCGATACCCTCAGCAATGTCCTAGGTCCAACGACTTTCGTTACCCTCACAAACGATTTCCCTTCCTATGTCCTCAAAAGGTTTCCTAAATGTGTAGATGGAAATGTGGAAATCATCTCTTAGGCCGGGTTTACACTGTATAGCTGGAGAGCAGCTATATAGCTCTATTATATAGCGTAGCTATATAAAAAAATAAGCTCTGCTAGATGTAGCTGTGCTATAAGTAAATTTTTGATGCTAATTTCGTGTAGCAGAGCTATACAGTATACAGCTGTTCAGTTCGTAGCCAGATGCTGAAGAAGAAGGTAGTTCTTGCAGCAGCCGCTGCTGTAGCCGCAGCTACTGTGATATTTTCAACAAAAAAAAGAAATTTCGTTCCAAGCGTCGTGTTTCTTGTTGCGATTTTTATAGTCGGCAACTGTAGCGTCCCATAGCACCGGGTAGTCCCTAAATAGTTCTATCAACTTTATAATGTTGTCTTTACTCCACTCGAATTCACTCAAAAGATTCTCCATTATTGCACAATCGTACAAGCAGAAAGAACACGTGAACAACTGCACTCGAAGGACTCTGACCACAAGCTGAGTCAAAACAGTAAACAAACATGCGACATCAAAGGTCCCGCGGCGGCATTTAGGGAGGGGGAGCTACATGTAGCTCTGCTACAAACAAAAATGCACGTGTAGCAGAGCTATATATGTAGCAGAGCTAGATATAGCTCAGATTCCCTTTGATGTTAACCGAAACTTTTGGATAGCACGATATCTGCTATATAGCAGAGAAAATAGGGTTAAATTTGCTATATAGCCGGGCTATATAGTAAATCTCCAGTGTCACTTTTTCAACTTGTAGCCGAGCTATATAGCTGAGCTTTATATAGCTGTGCTATATAGCTCTGCTACATGGTGTAAACCCGGCTTTACGCTGATGATGTCATGGCATTTGTAAAGGCTTCTCCTCCTGCAGCATTTGAAAGTGAGCCTTCCTCAGTGAAGGAGCCCTTGTTTGATTGGTGCAGGGAGAACCATCCGATTCTAAATTCCGATAAAACCCAGATGATTTGCTTCAGAACTAAAGGTACTGCTTCCATCCTTGGCCTACAACTGGATTCTTCCTTCACTTGGAATTATCGTCATCAGACTTCATCCAGCTCTCTCGCCACCACAATGATCTGAGGGCACAAAGCATCAGTCAGTGGCTCAAAAACTGAATCCTGACTCTATTGGAATAAAGCCATTCAATCGCCTGCCAACCTATGTGAAGACATTTAGCAAATCAGAGTTCAAAGGGAGAGTTATAGGGTGGCTTGCCAAGATGGTCTCGTACCCTTAGAACGAAGTCCTTGGAACAGACTGGCCGTAGTAATTATTGGAATATATACATATTTGTTATTATTTTTGAACGGGTTTTTATTACTGCTATATATGCAATAGGTTTGTTCCATCCACCTCACCGCGGTTAACCCACGGTCAGCACGCGGTCCACAGCCTCTATGATCGCGGTTGGACGACCGTAACCACGATCCAACCATGGATGGAACGCTCAACCGCAAGTGAGGTAAAATAGCGTTACACCAGTCATTTCGTGTGACTCCACTCCATTGGAAACATTTTCATCGCCTTGACAACAGTCGACTGTAAACAACAACTCGTTGTAGTGATTTTCTATTCTCATTTTCAACAACTCATTGTAGTGATTTTATAATCTCATTTTCTATTTCTTGCCGGTATACAGTCCAATGTTACAGGATTTGGATAAAACTATCGAGGGCAACCGTTTTTTTGTCACAAAAATGGTTGATGAGTTCGACACAGAACTAAGGATTATAGAGATATCTATATTACTAAGGTAATTACTCTATCTCTATTACTCTACCTCCTTAATCTCCTTAATCTCTACTCTACCTATCTTAATTACTCTATCTCTATTACTAAGGTAATAGAGAATAAAGAAGTGAATAGAGAAATGAATTTCTCAGAATAAAATAGAGAATTAAGAGAATGAATAGAGAATAGAGAAATGAATTTCTCAGAATAAAATAGAGAATAGAGAATAAAGAATTTCCCAGAATAGACATACACGCATTGACGGTAAATTCGCAAGTGTTTTCTCTTAGAAGAAAAATATATGAAATAATTATTTTGGGAAGAAACCAGGGAAAAATATAAATCAATACTGATTGGGACTCAAATAAATCTTTATTTTTCAATCTTGAAGCCATTTTCCACAAGAAGGTTGAGGTGTCCACCCACCGAGCTCGAATTTCAAATGAGGAAGGTTATGAGTAGGTTTCAATTGCATGAGGTTTCCTATAACAACCGGAATGAACCGCACTCCATCGGGCGGTCGGTTTTGGTTCGACCGCGGTCGACCCGTGGTCGACCACGCTGCTATGATGGAACAGCGGTTCAACCGCTGTGTTGAGCTGATTGTTGGGATGGAACAGCGGTTGACGTAACTGCGCATGAGTCGGTCGACCACGTAACTCGTCGGTCGACGAAAACCGTAACTAATTTTTAGTACGTACCTAAATAATTTTGTTGCAGAATTTCGGTGTAAAGGAATGAATATATTTATTATTGAAATGAAAAAATTTGAAACTCCGGAATAATTAATAAAGTGCAATATGTTTCAACACAGATTTCAACGATTTTTTTTCTTTTCTTCAAAAAATTACGTTTTTAGCGAATTTTTGAAGAAAATTAAGCTATTGCTCTCGCCTCAAAATTTGTAGAATGTGAATTTTTGAAAAAGTTTTATGCAGAAATCCGTTTCAGGCTATTCTGAATCATATTCTGAAGTTTAACGCATTTTTTTATGTATGTATGTATGTATGTGTCATTCCAGACGATAACTGTCCGTAGAATTGTGCTAGAAACTTCAAACAAATTTTAAAATGTTAAGGACACAAAACGAAAGTTCAAGTTCGTTGGCTAGCATGATCGGATTACATCTTCGGGTTGAAATTTTCAAAAATGTAGTCAAAATTTTCAAAATAGCCTGTTTTTTGCGATTTGTTGTGCGAAATAATTTTTTCGGCATACTAACATGTGGTATATTCGGAATCAGCGTAAAATTTCCTATAAGAATATGTATCAAGTTTTCAAAAATTTCAAAGTTGAAAAATCAGTCAAAAATCGAAATAATGCCGTTCGCTAGTTGTAAAAATCGGTAATATTTGCATGAAACATCTTCAAAAATTCGCTCATGGGGTCATGCTGCATGACTGGACTTTTTACTTTTGTTTTTATTTCATTCTTTATTGTTGAGTGTATTGTGCACCAATTGATGCATTACCTACACAAGACCAAAAATAAAAAAGGGAGGATAGATGACAGAAGTAGTAAGAATACTAGAAGAAGTAGGAATAAACGAAAATGGGTTGATGCAGGCTCGATCCAATGTGATGATGCTTCTCTTCTACTTTTACTATCGACCATCTCATATTTGGAGTCTCACTGCATTACTTATAATACAATGCAGCATCAAATATCATTTGGTATTCTCAATGGGGAATTTATATGATTATTTTCTATTTTCTCAATGGTTTGAGCGAAGATCTGAGCGAGAACTTTCCAGACAGGTGCAATATGATGGTTATCTGATCATTAAAACGGTTCTTGAAGTGCAGATGCACGATGACGTCACGGTCCCTGCCGTGCACTACTACGTCACGCGTGATCTTCCTACTCGTTTATTGGCCAGACCGAATGGCTAAAAAATTGGCCAATTGGCTGAACATTGCTTCTAGGTGGTTTTCAAGTGCGCTGAATCCGGATCTGAGGATAAAAGTGTGAAATTCCAACAGATGAAAGCTCCCTCATTCCAAAAATTCCAAAGTTTTTACCTGAAGATGCCCAGAAATTGATAGATCGGGATCCTCCGCCCCCAGTTGACGGGCGAGATTGGTGATTTCATCTCGACACTCGCCGGCTTCTTCTTCCTCCTCGTCCTCATCGTCATCTGAAGATAACTGAGAGCTGCTTTCCCCGCCAGCTGTCACCCCCTGAAACATAGAAATAATCGACATCAATTAATTATCTTCATTTACTTATTATTTTATATTTTAAGATCATGATAAATACATTACAAATTATTAGATAATGATCTTCTTACGATAACGCATGCAATTCGCGGTTTAAAACGTAAGTTCACACAGTTTGAAGTTCCCCAAATAGACCACACGGACTTTTGACTCATTGTACGAAAACCAGAGATGATTGGATTCGATTGGATTCCACTATCTCAAGAAGGAATCGACCAAAGAAAACGAAAAGTCGAATTTCCATGGAATGGATTGATTTTTAGTCAAACTGAAGATTCACAGTCAGGACCAATTACTCTAAGACTGGTACCTATGATAATTATCCTCTAAAATTGATTATTACTCTGATTCTAAAGTTGACTGCTAAAGGCGAACCTGTGTAAGTTGTGCGAGACATCTTTATTACTTTTTCATTGCTCAATGGTTTTTTTTACTGCGTCCGAAAATACTCTCATTCTTAAACTTTGATAAACTCCCTGAGAGAACGTATAAATTTTTAAAAGTTATAAATAGGTTGATGGATTTAGTGACATTTGAATAACTATTACCATATAATACCATCACTCATGATTCTCATGCTTATTGAAATCAAAACATTCATAATGAATAGGTTTTAAAAAAAAGATAGTTGTATTTAGTAATACAGTATATAGTACAGTAAAGAATATAGTTGTAGCAGGTAGTTCATTAATCACCGCTTTTAAAAATCTCCAACGCGCCTAACTTCTTCAAACATTAATTTTGGATCATTCGTTCTAATTTCATGTGTAGGAAATCACATTTTTATTTTAATCTTGTTTACAACACCATGACTTCAAAACACTGTCTATGGTCCTCAATTCCTTGAATAGAAATTAATCCATGAGCAATAATATAAAATTTATTAGAACATTTGGAAGGTCCGTTCAACACCTACATCATTTCTCAGTACTTCCCCAAGTTGGGAGGAGTACGGCAAATAACATGAAGGTCATGGACGCAACCGTATCATAGCGAAGGGTGTGGTGCGGGAAAAGTGCCACGGACCTCCTCGGATTGGGCAAAGTGGGCATCTAGGCGGGAGTATATCGGGCATTTCATTTCATCCTTCTCTTCCACAAATGCCTTCCTCAACTTCCCTAATCCCTAGGAGTGGCAACGGGGTTAGCGCTTTTTTCTTTTATATTTAATCCTCCCTCTATCCACCATCGAAGGAAGTTTTCCAAAGAAAACAAAATATCTCCAAAATTCGAACAGTAATACCAAAACACCATTCGTGGGAAATTTAATACGGGCTTCTGCGGGATACTCCACCAACACACGACACCGCGTGGTCAGGAAGAACAGAATTCCGAGACTCCAGACGTTTAATCGCTTCATTATCACGTAGCAGAGATCACGATAGCTCCTTCACCATGTACGAGACGGTAGGAACCACCTACCTTACCCACCCCCTCCTCGCAAGCCTACCTACAACTCCGTCCCCTGAGCGGCCTTCTTTCGCTCTGTTTAGCACGAGGGAAAAAAAATTGAATACGATGACTTCTAATGAGATGGAGTTCCTTCTTCCCATGCATTGCTTACGCACTGGAACGACGCATCCTCACCTCACCGCCCAGTATCATCAATGACAACCGCTCGAATAACTTGCCGTTTGTTGAACAAATAAGTCCAAATAACTTTTCATACAGAGATCAAACTATATTGGGATATTAAGGGCCCGTTGCACCTGGGCTGTTGCGTTTTGGTCGATTAGATCCTTTATTTTCAATCTGATCTAAATATAGCTGAGGGGATGTCTTAACCATGAGTCATTTTTACAAGTTGAGATGAAGGCTAAAAAATTTGAAATTTCCTAAAAATTTGAAAACAACTTTTTTAGGGGGATTTAGAGAAAAAACTCTTCATGCTAACACCCAAATATTAAATCTAGAGTTACACCCAAAATTTGATCATGACAGGCTAAACAGCGTGTATAATAACTTGCTAAAACTGAAATTTCTGACATTAGGGGTTTGAGGGGGGCGAGGGGTGTGAAATAGTTCATCACTTTTCCAACAGGAACCGCCACAGATTTTAGTGAAACTTGTGAGTCATTGACTCCCGGTCGAAATAGTGGTAAGGATAACGACAAGACATGGGTAAGTTTCGTGGTCTACAAACTAATATTGTAAAATTTTGGTGAATGGCTGTTCAAATCCTTTAGACTCAATGATGTTTGAACTACTTTGGAAGGACCGATGTCGAATAGTAACGTTAAACGCCAGACTTTCATGTTGTAGCTACTAATTCAGTTTCATCTTTGTCATTTAATTCAGTCAAAAACCACGAAGCCTAAACATTTAGCTTCCAAATCAACAACGAATTGTAGAAAGGGGTCATGTCACCATTTTTCAACTTCTCAAAAAGAGCGAAAAACTGTTCAACGATCTAAAACCTGCAACCCTGCCAGAAGAACCCACCTAAGCATGGGTTCACACCTAAACATGGGTTCATAAATTTACTCAAAATTTGGGTGAGCACATCCTTCAAGATAGTCAAGGACAAAAGAAAAAATCTATGTATATAATAATGTCCATGGCCCCTTCCTAAACTAAACGTAAAACGTCTGCCAAGTTGGGTGGGCAGTGTAGCTTCCTCACATATTGTAATTTGGACGTATAGAATTAGTTGAAGAACAAAGTACAAGTCGACGTTATGAGAAATTAATGTTTGCGCATGTGCACAGACTACTATTAATCCATTGGCAATGCAATTTATAGGGGAACGTTTAGGCGCTAAACCGCACGCACAATCCTTGAAAATTTAATAAAAATCGGCTCATTAGTCTCGGAGTTTTGTTTGTGTCGATTAATTATAATTTTGCGCATGCGAGAGATATAATTCATAAGGAATTTTCTTGGAACATATACCCATCTAATCCCCGAGTTTGTACGAAATCGGACCAATAGATAAGAAATCGAAGTTATAATAAATCAACATTTGCGCATTGCAATTTATTCGACAGCAATGAAAGTTATAGGGGACCGTCTAGGGAATCCCTGAAACGGTTCTCACTAACGTCAGTCATTGTCGAATCATAAAAAATCAGTTAGATATCGTTTTCAATGGTTTTGGTCAAACTAGGTAGGCTACCTGTCTGGTGAGCGGACTCAGACAATCGGCTGTTCAAATAGACTACGCCTAAAGTTTCTAAGAAATATTAGGAATGGCACACAGTCTCAGCTGTCGACATAATTCCAGTCTCTCCAGTCATGGTCTGCTGAGTGTTAACCACCCATATACCAGTTAGTTATACCTTCTCATCATGCACACTTTAACTACAGTCAGTTAAGTGCAGGTGTCATTTATAACGAAATAATAACCTCGAAGCATTTTAGCAATCAGACTCACTTATTGATAATTCATACCTATTAGATAAATATTACCTACCGTGCCTCTTAAACCATTATTTGAACAAGATAATGCAACCGATCCCAAAAGAGATTCATTTCATTGAAGAGACTTGGATTTTTCCTGAATATAGTTCTAAAATTAGCACAAGGTTTAGAACATGAGTGTTGGGATCAGCAAACTCTATCCTCTGCTTGTTTACACTTGTAGTGATTTATTTCGCTGAATAAGAATACATTCTGTGTAGTTTGGGCTTGTGGAGCGAAGACCACGTTATTTTCGTTGGCGTCTAACGATAAATAATCGACAATATACCAGATTAGGGAGATCACTGATATTTCCGGGAAAATTTTGCTATTGTCCGAAATTTCTGAGCATTCTGATGTAGAGTTTACGAAATTTTACACATGCAAAAGTATCGTCAAAGAGATCGCTCAGTTACTTTTGTCCAGTCAAATGAGAATCACAAAGCAAACGCATAAGTAATTATTGGAACTCGCGAAGACTTTTTAGAGAAATATAGGTTATTCATACAAGAAATTGACCTGAATAATGAGCTCATTTGGAATTTATTGTTCAGCTTTCTGTTGTTATTAAGTGTTGGAGGTAACACTTTAATTTTATTTGTGGGTAGCAACTTAATAACCAATTTCCCAGCAACTCACATGTTTCACCTTCCAGTTGTAGTTAAGTACAGTAAATGCTCTATGATATTATATCCATATTTGTAGCTATGGCACAGTAAAGAAGCTGATGATGTGGGTGGTAAGGGGGGGGGGGGGGGGGATGAGAGGGGAGGGAGGGGAGGGGGTTTCAACAATATTTTACACGTAATATATATTAAACAACGGAACCTGGACACCGGAAATTGAAACGGAGTTGTTAGATGCACTCATTCCACACTTACAAGCATTTTCGGTTCCTTGTTGTACATACCAGCGAATGAAGAGTGATCGTGGATAAAGATTATAAGATTACTAGCCGCTCCGGCTCGCTACGCTCGCCTCCACGTCCAGCTGGGGGGCAAGCCCCCGGACCCCCCCCATTAAATTGCTCGCTTCGCTCGCAAAGTGTGGCATGTAGGGAATGTTGCTCGCTTCGCTCGCAAAGTGTGGCATGTAGGGAATGTTGCTCGCTTCGCTCGCAAATGGTAGATCCCTAAGGGGAGGTTTAACGTTAGGGGATGTTGCTCACTTCGCTCGCAAACGGTAGATCCCTAAGGGTAGGTTTAACTTTTGTAGGAGATGCTGCTCGCTTGAGGAAGTTATACTGCCCACCCAACTTGGCAGAGGTTTTTTTCTGTTGGAAATTACTATCAAACGCGGCACATTATGTGGAACCACGAAAAGTATAGTTATAAGAACACTTCAGTACTAACAGTACAGTCAGATGTTGAATGTTTGTAAGTATTTATTTCGCAAAGTGTGGTATGTAGGGAATGTATGGTAGGTTTAACGTTAGGGGATGTTGCTCGCTTCGCTCGCAAACGGTAGATCTCTAAGGGTAGGTTTAACTTCTGTAGGGGATGCTGCTCGCTTCGCTCGCTTGAGGAAGTTATACTGCCCACCCAACTTGGCAGAGGTTTTTTTCTGTTGGAAATTACTATCAAACGCGGCACATTATGTGGAACCACGAAAAGTATAGTTATAAGAACACTTCAGTACTAACAGTACAGTCAGATGTTGAATGTTTGTAAGTATTTATTTCGCAAAGTGTGGTATGTAGGGAATGTTGCTCGCTTCGCTCGCAAAGTGTGGCTGTATACATGCGATGTATTTCAATTGAAACATGTAGGGGATGTTGCTCGCTTCGCTCGCAAACGGTAGATCTCTAAGGATAGGTTTAACTTCTGTAGGGGATGATGCTCGCTTCGCTCGCTTGAGGAAGTTATACTGCCCACCCAACTTGGCAGACGTTTTTTTCTGTTGGAAATGACCATCAAACGCGGCACATTATGTGGAACCACGAAACGTATAGTTATAAGAACACTTCAGTACTAACAGTACAGTCAGATGTTGAATGTTTGTAAGTATTTATTTTCCAGTTCTATTTTTCTGAAGGTAGGCCATTAATAGGTACCTGCTCGCAACCCGTTCCAGTCAGGTAAGAAGTTACTCCCACTTTTGGAAAATCCCAAGAAGATCCCCCCATCGTAGATCCGGCCCACTCAGCCGTTTGGCCGTGCATAGACACGACAGACAGACAGACAGACGGAGTTTCATTCTTATTAATATAGTAGAGATTGCATTCAATAACGCTGTGTGTAATATTTTCAGTGATACAGTAAAGGTACATAACTTTTGATGCAATGTACAACCATTACACACTAGCCATTTTTTTAACCCAATCCTAAACCAATTTTTTCGCCGGAGGTTCAGTACGACGCCAGTAGAGTTTACGAATTTGTTGATCCGGAAGGGAGAGAACAATGAAAATAGACATTTGTTTTTCGACCCAATCTTGTGTACTGTGCCCAGGCTAAATCGTCAACCGATTTTTACTCGTACATTGGCGGATTAGGAAGGAAGTTGTAATAATGCAAGAACGAACTATGAAAGAAGAAGAAGAGGAGGAGGAGAACAACGACGAATTGAGTAAATAAGTGAATGGTATAATTATTAAGCACAGGTTAATGACTTTTGTAATGTAAGTTCTGAAAAACATGTTTTAAATAAATGTAAAACATAATATGAGAAAAGAACAAGACTACTAGAATGGTACTCCGATGAACTGAAGTCTTTGAGCGAATTTTCGAAGAAAAATAGTTTCGAAATGTTAAAAGTGGGTTTGAAGGGGCGGGGACCCCCTAGATTTTAATGTCGTATATATAAATATTTATTTATAGGGTGTATTTCCAGACGATAACTTCCTTTAAAAACGGTGTAAAAAATTGCGTTCTTCTGCGTTCTTTCTTGCGTAGGAACGCCCAAGAATTGCAGGCTCAAATTTACAATTTAATGGCCTAAAAATGAAAAAAAATAGGTTTTTTGACAAAAGGGCATGTGGGATGTCACAGACGTAGTATTTTACAGTGCTGAGTCGATTGCTACCACTCCCAGATCTCCAAGATTCATAAATAAGTGAGAAAAATCTATTTTTAGATGAAATTGCCCATAATTGACCAAATTTTGGAGTTCGGCTGCGTGTTTTAAACATTTCTTTGCGATCTCGTCATACGGCTGACCCCTCAGTTTTATTCAGGACAAGGTTGGCCTCAATGATCAGAATTTAAGTGCCTAATTTAATGTTACCCCACAACGTTTCTTTGAAAATTCGCTCTATTAGCCACGCTGCATGATTGAGTACTTTTTTTACGACTAGCCCATACAAAATTAAGGTTCACAGAATATAAAGGAGATTCTGAAAGCTAATATATAACTGAGATGTTCATCTGTCGTAAAAGGGTGGCCCCCAAATGAAAATTTGAAATTCCCCTGACATTTTCCTGACTTTTCCCTGACCAAAATTCAGATTTTTTTTTTTTTTTTTTTTTTTTTTTTTAAATACGAATTTTTAAAGAAAAATTGAGCTATTCAGATGGCTTCCAATTTTAAAAATTGGGAGGAAGGGGGCTAGGACCCCACATATCCATTTCGTACATCAAAGAATAGAATCCTAGATTTTAACGTCGTATATATATATATATATATATATATATATATATATATATATATATATATATTACGTTAAAATCTAGGGTGTATTCCCAGAAACTCTCTTAAAATACGGCTTAAAAAATTCGTTCCTTCTTGGCAAAAGACAGGTCGAGTTTATTGGCCAGCCCAATCGCCAAATTCAAATTTGCAATTTACAGTGTCTCAAAAAAAAATATTTAAAAAAAAACAGTTTTTTGACAATAGGGCAACGACCACACCCAGTTCTTCAAGATTCACAAAGTCCTAGGTTATGTATACAAACTAGTTGTTAGGAATCTCAATGAATCAGTCCACTACTCTGCTTGGTATGCTCCCTAGTTCAATACTCAGTTGATTTTTCCCACACACGGTTTACTACTAAGTGTTGTAGAAACCGAGAGCCAAAGAGATATCGATGTCACAATGTATCAGTTTAACCTCCACTCTTGATAATTATTTTTGACATTCGGATAACCCACCTTTGAAATAATATATAGTATGATAAAGTAGACGGTTAAGTTTGATTGTTTAGGAGTTAAGGGTATACCCAAGAAGGCTGCGAATTATCACACGAAGTTTTTATTAAAAAAATTCCCTGACATTTGGTGATTTTCGCAAAATTCCCTGAAATTTCCCGACGCTAAGAATTCGAAGACAATTCCAGGTTTTCCCTGACTTTTCCAGTTGAGGGCCACCCAGCATAAGCACTGAAGGAGCTGAAAAAACGGAACAACTAACATTCTTGAGGTTCCAATGCGGCATAACTACAACTTCTATTTTAAAAAACTTTCAAATTAAATAACGCATCGATGAAATATAACTAGATAAAAGCTCATGATAAAATAACTAGATAAACGCTCATGATTCATTCAGTTATTATGGAAAAGATTATGTAAAGAAGTTGACTGACTTGATACTCATAGTTTTCGGAGAATTCGAGCGTGTGAATCATGAGACTTCCTTCGGCCCCACGCCCTGACTAGACTAGACACAAAATATTCATATAGGTGTATAATTATTAAACTTAACTCAGATCTTTTCCAAGTGATTATCTCAAGACAGCTACACGTCCTCCGAGTTATTCTCGTATTTTTTTCTTTCCTTCCCTTTATTATTTTATCACTCTCGGCTTTCGCTCTCAACAATTGTTATGGGCAACAGAAGTTTTCGGAGGAAGGACCACTTAGCATGACCAACCAGAGGGAACGGACGATAATTACTCCGGTAAGGGGGTGCCTGCGTATCACCGTTTCATTAATTTGCGCCGCTCTGCATTTAAAGTAAACAATTATCACACAAATCTTCAACTTATTTTCGTTTAGAATTAAAACGAGTTGCTGTCGTCCAGAGTCCTTAAATTCAAAACCACACCTAAATCAAGCTTCTGGGAACCAACGTCCTTCGATGATTGCGAACTGATCTTCAAAGTACCTTCTGAACAATCTTCGAAAAGGTTGTCAACGTTCGCGTACATTTTCTTTCTATTCTTCTCAGTCACGCTTTTGTAAAAATTGAGTTCTTTCTTCGCTAAAAATTACCGAGGTTATTGATGGAATTTACATATAATTTTTTGGGTGATCTCAAGAAACTAATAAGCTAATTTTATTTGTAAACCAACAAGTCGGTTCGTTATAGTCCTCTAACCACCAAGCACAGAAGAATGCTACCTTAGTGATTGTAATTTATAGGCAATTCACACTCATGGCCCCTGTCGTAAAATATGTTTTGGCCACCCCCCACCCCCCGATGAGTTTTATAGTGACTAATGGCGATTACGATACTTCTTGGACCAATGTTTTTCGTCACAAGAAGATTAAATAAGCAAAGAATGATTTCATGCAGATCCATTCTCTTTCCAGGCCCCCCTGCTTTATTTGTGCTCTCAAGAAACTAAAAGTGAGGCCTATTGTTGTGACTTTAGAGGGGGAATTGAGGTTCTACAGACATCAACTTTTGAAGAGAAGTGATAAAAACAAAGGTAAGTTCCTTTTAGAACCAACAATCGATTCTAATTTAAAGTTAAGTTGGCTTCCAATCAAGCTTTCCAACCACTAGCGACGGGAAAATGCTGAGGGACACATTACATTCAACATTGCACTACATCCACAAGGATAGCTGAGCTTTCAATGAATTTCCGTCTTCAGTCTCTCCTCGAATCCTAACACCCTGAGAATTCATGTTTTCCTGATTGTTGATTTGCATTCACCTCCTCTCTCATCTTGTATTTTTGTTATGG
Organism: Adelphocoris suturalis; assembly: GCA_030762985.1. Classification (NCBI taxonomy): domain Eukaryota; kingdom Metazoa; phylum Arthropoda; class Insecta; order Hemiptera; family Miridae; genus Adelphocoris; species Adelphocoris suturalis. The sequence continues at coordinate 68,945,894 of CM061047.1, forward strand.
TCCATGCTGTTCTGTTCAGTATTTGTGAAAACGAGATTATCTCCAAATTCTGCATAATATCATTTGTAGATGTTGACGAGGTACAACTGTAAATTAACAAGCAAGGCAATATATGCAGATTCACTTTATGAGATGAAAAAACTAACAGTCTGTGTGAGCCTAGACCTAGAACACCTTTCTGCTCTATAAATGCCTGCTGTCCTACATCTTCCTGGTTCGGTAGGACTGCTAGGTATCAATGGTGAGGCATGGATCCAATCTGATCAGAAGAGTGAGCGAGCAGATTAGTTGTGTTTCCATTCAATACACGATGCAGAATTTCTAAATGGAGGCTGTTCAAGATTCCAGTGCAGAACTGCCCTTATCAGCTGAGTGAGCTGTAAAAGCTAATTGCATTCGTGGATAGAATTCGAAACAGAGCCTCTTTGAGGATGCTGGGTAGCAATGACAAGGTGCAGAGCCGCTCTAATCAGCTGTTATTCTCATGATCGAGGGGAAAATAGTCGTGAAAATAGAGTAGCTACCCAATATTTTTACAACAACTGTTCCAATTTATTCAATCTAGTAGGTTTTCAAACATATACAATACGATTAGTATCTGTCGATTGGATGTGGACGAAAACAGGTCTTGTAAAAACAGATATTTACATCTACGTCATTGGCCCACGCCCGCTTGGGGGTGAGGGCTCTCAGCTCAATTCGATTTTGACATCAAGCAAATCCCTTCCGTTTTATGACGACACCATACGAGACTGTGCTAAAAATAAGTCGCGGGGGTTTTAAAGGGCACTGAATCAGGTTTTGAGGTTATTAATTCAACCTCTAACATATCGCAATACCTAAAATAAGTAGTAACTGATAAGTTGATTGTATGGGACGACCGGTAACACCTACCAACTAGGACCTACGTTTAGGTAATACATAACGGGTGGTATTCAAATAAAGGTCGTTCAGTTTATAAAATCAAATAAGGTTCCGAGCCAACGTTGAGCGGTTCTTCTAAGCACGCGAAGGGGTCACACGACACGAAGTTGTGGTAGGTAAGTGTCTGAACATTTACAGCTCAATAAAAAATGCTCGTTTTTACGACTCCACCAACGATCAACTGTTTATGTCTAGAGAAACGAGGAAGGTAGGCGGTGGGAAGTTTGGAACGAGACGAGCCCATGAACAATTTGCTTAATAACTGACACGTATACACAGTGTACCTACCGTCAGAAAAACCTACCAAGTACATCGATTTTGGGTTAAAATACGCACCTACAGAGTATTGTATCACGAACTCATGTTGTATTGTATCATCAAAAATCATGTTCATCGTCATACCCACACAATAAAAGGTGTTTTGAAAGCTAAATCGTGCAGTACCTATGTCTGTCGTGTCAGCAAATCTCTGAGCTACACAACTTTTCAGTCAATTGCTTTGGTAATTCAAAGTACATAATAAAACATGATGACGCGTCAATGCTTCTGCTGTTCCAATATAGAAAGGAAGCAATGTTGAGAAATAGGATGTTGAAATATTTTTCTACAAAACTGATATTTCATTTGCTTATCGCGTTCTCCAGCTATTAGAGCAGTTTTGGATCCGTGTCTGTTTGTATATACGTAGCAAATTCCTAGCACCGGGCGTAACTATGCAATCACAGTCCGATTTTGATTAAATCATCAGATTCATCGCCGTTAGAGCATCAGTAGTGTAAGCGCACGCACTAAAGAGAATTTCGTAAAACTCGTATTTCTCTAATAAGAGTTTATAAGGACCATTCAAAAACCAAGCTAATGAAAACTGTTGGAAATAGAATGCACATGCGGGCGAAATAGGTAGGCATATGTTGACAACTTTAATATTTTGACATCAAGAAGAGCCACTTTATGAGTGAACAACCGATTTGGTATCTGATTTCTGATAACTCTCTTCCTTCTAACTGACTGAACCTCGAAAACCTCTTCGAAAATTGCAAATTTCATGGCTTCCCACGAGAAACCCCCAGCAGCAGCAATCATTCAAGTTGTTTCCCTGGAGTACGAAATATTTCACGACAAAGAGTGCGAAAATCTATAATTTCACTGCGTGTAGTCAATGAAATAAGGTTTCTTGACTGTTCCACTGCAATCGCCGTGATGATTGATTATCAGGCCATAAAACGGTAGGTCAGGGTGGAGTTGTGTGCTGTTGTGTAGCTGCCGTGTAGCGGAAGTAGTTGCCATCGGCACAGTTCGTGACTCCAAACTCCTTATCGGGGAGTCGGGATCTGAACTTGCCCCTTGGGCAATGACAACCCCTTGGGCCCCTGTGCGCCTGTTTTCTCCCACCCTTTTTCAAACACGACCCCACTTCCGAAGTGATTTTTACTTTCCTAACGCCCCTAAGGACCAAGTTATGCAATCCATCTGAATATTGTCATCCAGAACACCCTCAAAACATGGGTTCGAAACCCAAACCAATAAAATGAAAACATAGGTATCAATAAATCCTTAATTTGTATATGTTACCGTTGAAGTGAGTAATTCAGTTCATGTATAAAATAACTAGTTAGTATATAGAATAACGAGCGGTTGTAGGTAGTGTGTATAATTCAAAGTTTTCTATATGCTTTCCCTAGGGAATATATGAAATAACTAGGTATTATGTAAAGTAACGAAACACCAATCGTTAAAGTGTAGAATCGACTGCTTTTCTTGGGAAGTCACTACTAGAATGATATTATTCAGGGGAAATGAAAGGATTGAAGAATTGGCATGCATTTTCATTACTAATATGTAATTCGTCGAAATAATAGAGTAAGGTAGGTAAGTAATATACACGTCAGAAGTCAAAAATTGTGAAATCACTTATTTGAACATGGGTTGCTTTGATGGCATTTTGAGTTGCACAGAACCTTATTTTTGACACACTTGCATCTGTTTGAGGTGCTTTGATACTTTGGTGCTTTGATACTTGAACCCAATAATGTTATTATACACTTTCACGGCTGGCCTCCCGTTATTTTATATAATAACTATTTAAAGTGTCTAATTCGAGAAATTGCAGACTTTAACTGGTCTCCGTAGTTATTCTATATACTAACTAGTTATTTTATATACTAACTGATTTCACACTTTAACGGTAACATATACAAGATATCTGTTTACACTAAGCTAGGGCAATAATCAATCGATTCTAGAGCTCTTTTCAGGTCGAAAGTTCCTCTTAGCTTTCATTTTTTTAAACGCTTAGTTTTCGAATTATTCAATTTTCAAGATTGTTTTCGTGTTTTATACCTTATGACATTAAAACGGCCATAACTCCCCTTAGAATAACTGTAAGCTCAAAACTAAGAACACCGTTGGGAAGAGCATTAAATTGCCTACCTACGTGATGCCAAACCAATATTTCTTGAGCCGATTTAATACGTAAAAAAGAGGCTAAAAAGCAAATTTTGAAAATTTCTCAGAATTTAACTTTTTTTCATTTGTTGTTTTGCTCTTGATATAATCTATTTTGGGTGCTACACGGGGAAAACATCCTCAGAATCTCAGCTTTCCAACGGTATAGTCAATTTTACTTTTACTTTGATAATTAGAGGGGAAAAGATGTGCTTTAAAGTTGAAAAAGATGGTGTTTTCACCATTGTATTCTGCACTAACAATCTTATAAGGCGTTACTCTGTAAAAATATGGGATTTTTTTTTCCTCCAAGTAATTGATTTCTCTGGATGGACAGTCCAAACATTTTTGGATGTTTCCTCCCAAACACGTTTTTCAAGTTTCACTTGATATCTCCAAAATTGTGGGAACAAAATTAGGGGGTTGGTTCCTTTTGGGACTCCCTGCATATACAAATCCCATCCCAAAACTTGAATTTTTCCATTTCACTTTAGATATTGGACTTCTCTTATGAAAAATATAAACATGAAACGCAGAACTGTTTCCCTCTTCTCTATTTATATTGGGAACAATACAAAGAACTCATAAAATTAATAACAATTGAATAGTTAAAGTAATAAACTTGATGATCAATAACTTGATGAAATTACCAAATCATGCACAGAAATATTTCAATGACGTAAAATATGTTCCAATCCATCAAGTAGCGAACGAAATGCTGTATTTTCGGAGAAGTGAGGGAGCGATTAAGCGCTGACCGACACGTAGCGAACGAAACGTGAGGATGACGAAACTTTCTGGAGACGCTCCTCATCATGCCATTCTTCAAAGCTCTGAATTAAAATTACCATGACGGAGCAGAAATGCAAATACGTATGTTCTGGTTCTACTTGGTTTGAAGGCACTTTTCAGTATACAACCTAACACAAACAAAAATATCGTCAATGGTTTCTTGTGGTCAACAATGAAATATCCGGGATTATTCATAGGCAAGTGAATACGATGTCAGTGTTTTTGCAGATTGAATTCAATTGATTGAATTGAAAGCTTGGGTTTGATATAGAGGATTAGGGAGGTTTTGTTGAAAATGGATAAGCGTTTTCAAGTATTTAGTCAGACCCAGCGTTAAAAGGATGTGGATGGGTGCTAAAGAACGAACTACACAAGATGAAGAAGAAGTTGTTTTCTCTATTCTAAAGGTCCTGCAATAATAGAGAGTAAACAATGTAAAATGCATATTCAGTCGTAGGTACTACTCGATATCAAGGATTTCAGCTAGTATTTGCGCATTTATTCTGCTTCATTCCACAGTGGGACCAATCAGAGGATGCAGTTAATATGCAAACGATTCTGTTGAGAGCACCTGCACTCGGTGTCTCGTCCGGAGATTCGCAAACTGGTTTTTGAAACAACAGGTGGTTTGGATCGAGCTGCCGCAGATGCTTTCAGGGAAGGATATATTGTTACATTGAGAGCAGACCGTCACAAGACTTGACCACGCATTTTCGGTTTTGAATCTGACAATCAAATAATACAATCCTATGGAGGATATGGGCAGATACAAATATATCAGATCAAATAATATATTTTATACAACAATATATATTTTATCCAATTTTATTTTGGTAGGGAGTAACAAAATATATCGAATTGTATTCTTAAAATGCTTCGTTAACCCAGGCCAAATATGGAGTAATTGAGATTAGTAGAGCATGGTTGCATTCTACAGTGAGTACTAAATTAATTGATGAGTAGGTACTCGATTAAAGCTGCTCGACCAACTATTCGACCACTTCACGAATTCTCCAATGATTTCTCTTTTTGGCTAAAAATTTCAAGCTAACACTTCCCTTTTAGCATAAAACTACACTGGCCAGGGTAAAAAGACCTTGGTAATAGGTACTCCTTTGGTGTAATCGTGTGAGATCTGAATTTAATAAAGATGTGTTATGCAAAATTAAAAGACACACTCGCTCATGCATGACCTGTTCCTGTATGCTAGTAAGTAGTGCGAGATCAAGAAATGTATTTCGCTCTTGGAATACTATAACCAGGGAGAAATTTATAACTACAACAACTAATCGGCTACTGTAATTCTCGTACTTCAAGAACGGAAATACAATCAATAGAACTGCAGTTCTTCTCTATCGACATTGACGGGCAATCAAGTGAACAATGTGAAAATGTTTATCTCAAAAACGCCTCAATGACTATACAAACAATGCTCATTAATGCCATCCATTGTAATCAACACCTCGGTGACTACTATAATTGTCAGAAACTTTATTTTAGGAAACGGAATGTAATCGTTTCATTATTCACCTGCCTTCGTAGTTAATTAGTCCGAACCAATTTTCCACTTCATTTACTCTTACACAGTTTGACACTGACATTCGGAATCGTTCGTTTTTTAATCAACATTCATGAGCGATTTATATATTTCTCTAGTTTAGTATAGCCGATTCCGACATGGTTTGGTGCGGTTAATATCAAGAGCAGAATAAATTAAGTAGTGACTTCGCCTTGACAAAAAACAGCGATTTGCCGAATGGAAAATGACTCAGCTGGGGTGAGGCGTGGGACGAGGATCACCTTTTCAATTCCTTAATGTGACTCATTCATCCCATGACTAGAAATCGAACTCGAGATTGAATAATTATGTTGTAAACACGACATATATGATTTTATCAGCAGAGATCTGATGGAAAGTATATTTGGATTATATTAACATCACAATAAATCCTCAAACTAAAGGCTAAGTAATTAGGTAACCATGTAACATTGTTATTCGATAAAATAAATGTCATTTTTTGGTTATTATTTCTACATCTAGTTTACTTTTACGTACTTTAAACCTTGTATAAAACTATACAATGATTTAGTATAGTTGCACAACAAGTGTAGTGAAACCCTCCATGTTTTCCACTCGTTTCCGGTAATACCGAAGCGAATAATGCAAATTTTTTTGGGATGCACAGTAAGTACTGTATTTCAATAAAAACAAATTTAAAATTGTACCTATTTTCTTCAAATACACTCGACTTCAAAAGGATTTTCAACACTAAACCAATAATAATTGATCTTAAATCATCAGTTCCTCAGAATAGTACTGATCAATAGGTACATAGTTGGTAGTTTCATAATGTACTGTAACTATGAGGGGGAGGGAGGAAGTGAATATTTTAGAGACACCAATCATTTATTTAGAAGTGGCATTTCAATGTCAACGATTATGGGTGAAACGTTCATTCAATTCAATGGACGAGAATGAAATCTTCATCTACAGAATTAGTATAGAAAATGCACCTCAATAGCTGAATTATCCTTCACTACACAGCAACTAAACTCGAAAACGGAAAATTGTTACATAGGTACAACATGAAAATTAAAACATAGCAGCGGCTTGCAGAGAATTAAGCTCTCCTACAGCAATCATTCACTGTGTAAGTACGTGCAAATGCCAAAAGCCCCTCACCCAAACAAATGTTGAGTCTTAAGAAAAATGTAATCGAAATTTCAGCTTGTAAAAGCCGAGCAGTTATTCCAAGAATGGACGGATGGACACCCAACATTTGCTTGGAAGTGGGATTTCCATGTCAACATAATTACGGGTGAATTGTTTAAAATAGGGAGATAGGACATGGGCCTTATCAGGCAAAGACGTAAGTCATTATTGGTCCTCCCGACTGGATCGCGCTCCCACAATGGAATTGAGTTGAATGGGTGAAATGTTCATTCAATCTACAGAAATGAGTGTAGTAGGTTTAGCACCATACATCCGCCGATCAAAAAAAAAAAAAAAACCGTGATAGTCGTAAATGAAAAAACCTGACCATCAGAGCACGATTTCGATGGAGACAGAGAATACGTCTTAATTCTTGGACTGGAATTCAGCATTACGTCACAGCTACTAAACTTGATAACAGAAAATTGACATAAAATATGAAAATAAAAACATAGCAGAGGCTTGCAGTGAATTAAGCTCTTCTACAGCGATCATTCACTGTGTAAGTACATACACATGCCAAAAGCCCCTATCCCAAACAAATGTTGGGTCTTAGGAAAAATGACATCGAAATTACAGCTAGTAAAAGCCTAGTAGTTATTCGAAGAATGGACGGATGGACACCACCATTTGCTTGGAAGTGAGATTTCAATGTCAACATGATTAGTGGTGAAAGTTCATTCAATCTACAGAAATAAGTATACCTAGTAGGTTCAGCAGATCGGTAGCTGAACTTTCTTTCACTAGTCAAACATACATCTACCGATTTAAAAGACCGTGACAGTCGTAAAACCAATCCATCAGAGCACGATTTGATGGAAACAGAGAATACGTCCAAATTCCTGAGCTGAAATTCAGCATTATGTCACAACAACTAAACTCGGTAACAGAAAATTGCCACATACAATATGAAAATAAAATTGTAGCAAAGGCTTGCAATGAATCGACCTGCGGCAATCATTGACTGTGTTATTACGCATACCAAATGCCCTTCTCCCAAACAAAATTTGGATCTCAGGAAAAATAGCATCCAAATGTAAGCTTGAAAAGGGCTAGCACGATTATTTATATGAAGAATGGATTTCTGGTATGTATTAATAGTGAGGTCTAGTCATTAAACTTGTAGTATATACATTTTTGTTCATTTCCACTAATGATGACCTAACTGTGTACGACATTCGTGACTGATATATGCGTATGGCGCCTAGTTCTAAATGCCAAGCGCGTCCTGGAAGAACATCAATCGCGGCACGACCTCAGAAAACCCAACTCGACCCCGGAAAGTTGAGCGGGCCGCGAGCAGCAGATAAGACGTAGTTAGCGAGATCCATCACCTCGTCAGTGTTGGTCGTGTGTCGATCTGAAGCCCTCAGTGTGTGTGGCCTTGGATTCTTCAGGCCTCAAGTGGCAAGAGAGAGGAGAATTGAACCTGATAGAGAGGGGAATGTGTTCCTGACTCACTAATCATCTACATGCAATGAACTCTCTTTTCTTTCCACATGTTGAGGTGATTTGCAAATTGAGTTTCTTCTCCGGCAGTGTCGATGGAAACAGCTAAGAGAGGAGTAGTTAGCAGAGCTACACGTGAAATCGTGCCATTCTCCCAGCATTTCCCTGATCTTAACCATCCCATCACTCCTTCCGCATGTTTCAATAGAAAAATAACAACACTGCAGAACAAAATTAAAGCATCACTGTCGAAAAAACTCAGTTTCGGATTCGTAAAAACCAGAAATTACCTGTCCACTGAGACCATTTCTCACTTTTTGGTGAATGAACATCCTGAAAAACATTTTACCACAAATCCCAGCTCAATAGAATGGTCCCGTCTGAAATAAACCAAGAACATATCTATTCATCTTATTAGCTATAATTCCCTTTCACTTTGCTTGCACTTATTTGGTTGTACCTCCAGCCCCTTTTCCTTTCTCTCGACCAATGGGATTCAATCTCCCTTCACCTGTGACTATAATATAGTCACATATATTATAAGTTGTGTAATTTCTAATGTGTCTTCAGTTAGTGTTTGTTACTGATGATGGCCTAACCGTCGAAATAGATTTAACATTGTCAATATTTATTTCTTCTTGGAAATAGACAACGTTTTCCACTAACTTCCGTTTTGAAATGGGTTTCCACAACTTCGTCGCGAGTGATTTAGTTCGTTTTAGTTTTAGTACGTACAAGAACATATTTTGTACAAAACAGAAAATCGATTTTGGCATCTTCAAATAAATGGTCGTCAAAGTGGTCTCTTTCGTGGGTTTCTCATAAATTTATAGGTCATTAAAAAGCTGTCTAAATTCAAACTGAACAATTGGGGGGAAAAGAAAAATCTTCAAAAATAGTTCATTATTTAAGGTTTTACAAGCAAAATTTTACTGAAAAAAGTAAGCGATTTTTGAAAAGTTGGTTTCAAATTTAAGGGATCAGTGAGTTTTTTATTCGATTTTTGCGGGGAGCTGAGCTAGAGGCGTGAGTTTGTTTAAATTTTGAAAAAGTGGACTGTTCTCAGACGATCAAAGTTTGAGCAGACGGAATAAAATGAGATACCTGTTTTTTTACAAAATGAGTTCTTGGTTACTTCAGACTGGACCATTCTATTGAGCTGGGATTAGTCGTAAACTCTTAATCTGGACGTCTATTTACTGAAAAGTGACGCTCTGTCTCAGTAAACAGGTATTTTACGATCTGGCCACCAGGAATCCGAAACTAAGTTTTATCGACAGTGATGCCTTAATTTGTTCCAGCAGTGTAAATTATTCGCACAACCTCCTGAAGAAGGCATTTCGCTAAATCTCAAAAAGAACTCAATGCTGAATATCGACAGCTGAACGCGAAAATAATGGTCAAAAATAAATTTCTACCTATTCCTAGCACCGAATTGTAAATAAAATTTGTCGCTAGATGTCTTTCAGTTATATTCTTTGTATTTCAAAGAAAGTGATGGTGGGATTTTACCGCTAGGAGTCTTGTAAAGACGTAATACGCTGGATCGAATGATAAAACAAGAAAGGGACCGGTATCAGACGACAGTGGAAATATTGGGCGATAGGATCCGGGGTATTTCCCCATGACTAACTGACTTGGAAGTTCCCCCAGATTGAGTGTAACCCGAGATTGGGGTTTAATATACCAATTAAAACGTCGGTATTTGGAGGTTTCAATTTCTCAAAATCGATTGAAAACCTTACAACGACATGCTACACGCAATTTCCACAGCTCAAATTGTTTGTGTTTTCGCTTTCCCGAAGGGTAGAAATCATAGTTGAGTAAACTAACTACACTAAAAAATTATTTTTGCTACTCCCATAAAACATGAGTCAAATTAGTGTATATGTACTACTAGTACGAAAATTCCAATTCCAGGATTGGGAAAACTAGAATACATGAGAAAAAAAGCACGGCGAAAAATAAAATGTCGTAATATTCAAATTCACAATTGAAAATAAAAATAAAAAAATCTCTTTTTTCTATTACATTTCTCTCTAACGATTCCAATGTTTATGGTGAAATTCATATAGTTTAAATTTATAGTTTATTGAGGTGATAGCTTAATTAGTAGATTAGCAATAGCCGTAATGTACTTTTCGATCATTATATTCAAGAGGGACTAAGATAATGATGATCAAAACGGTTATTATTGCACCCTGAGTCAAACAAGCCTGGAGACAGTTTAAAATCAAGATGTTTATGTGCATTTTGCGTTTACTGAACCAATTTGGTATTGTAAGTATCAGTTTCTGCCCACAATCTAAGAATCTTATATACTTGGAATTACAAGAACCCACAGCTTGAGCGCAATCTTGACTTCATTAAAACGGGCATAACTTACTATAATTTCCACCTGGATTGAAAAAAAAAAAAAATTTGTATCATTAAAATCAGGCTGTAAATGGTCTCCAATGAATTCCGATTGCGCTTGGCTAATCGTGAAATTATCTCGGTACGCTTACGTGTCCTCATTTGTAGCTAATTTTGACAAAAATTCTCAGGAGTTCTGATGGTCCTTGTTGGTACCCCGTAAATAGTCTAATATTAAAGATTGTAACCACTGTGTGTGCTCAAACGTGAAACGCGCATCAATCTCAAAATTTCAATCCGATTCCCTTAAAATTCAGAAGTTAGCTGATGACTCCCAGGGTGATGCTATCAGAATTGCGCTGTCTTCGAATTAAGGGAGCAATAAAGCAAGCGCATACGTGCAACAACTACACCCACTCCACTGTTCAATATCGTAAACTGATTTAATCTCTTATAATTTGACATTTTATTGATGCGCCCATATAGTTATCAATGCAATTCAATGATCAAGTCGATGAAAGGTGATGTGCTAAATCCCAACTTTTCTTTCTGTTAGATAGAAGAAATAAGGTAGCTGATGCTTCTAAATCATTCTGGGAGGCTCAAGACATCCTTGGAACGATATATAAAAAATAATTTTAATGGTGAAACATTTAAAATCAACCGAACCCGTATGAATGTAGTTGTTGGTAATGAATCATGGATGTACAGCACAATACGCTGTAAGGAGCAATCAGCAACATGTCATAATCAGTTGGAAATATTGACGTTAGGTTAGATTGGTGTTGACTAAAACATGAAGCAGGGATAAATTAATCAACCTGCTTGTTGATTACGGTTGAGCCAAGACATAGAAACGCGCTGAGCTTGGACCAAATACGCTCGTGATACAAACCTCTCACTCCATCATTACATTCGTTCAATTCTCTCTGCCATCCGCGTGCCCATATTTCGCAGCCAAGACGGCGGAGTTGACCTATTTTCTCGGCATCTCCAATCTGTTGTCATCATGAAAGCGTTGACCTCCTAAATGCACATCCAACGCGAGCGCATGAAATCCCATTACAGAAGTCTTAGTACAATACGTCCAAGGAATTCTCCAAAAATTGCGTTACGAAGAGCATCAAGACTAATATCGTACATCAAATGACAAATATATGAATTTAAAAAAGTGCCAGTCATACAGCATGATCATATGAGCGAATTTTCGTAAATTATCTAATTGTATAATATTAAATTATTTTGGAACTTAAGCTTTTTTATTGCAAAAAAAAATTAGTTTGTTCGTTTTTTTATGTTTCCTACATTCAAAACTAATGTTTACCTACCTGGTGGAAGTCCTTTCACCGCTTTCAACTAACCACATGATTAGGACCCAGTCCCTGGGTAGAACCGTTGTGGATTATGTTGAATAAGACGAGGAAAAATACCCAATCTCCAGTTATATTCACTACCTAGACATAACCTAGACTACCTACATATATATACTGATTTGAATGGTTTTAAACGGTTCCAGAGGAACAATATACTTTGGCACAGATGTGCGGAGAAAAATAGCACATAATATATAGATAAATTACGAGTACAAGGAAAAGCACAGTAATATTCAAAAGCCTATTTGACAAAGGCAAAAGCCGAAATATTACTGTGCTTTTCCTTGTCTATATCTATATATTATATATCTATATATTACTGTGCTTTTCCTTGTCTTATCTATATATATGTGCTATTTTTCTCCGAACATCTGTGCCTAAGTGTATATATATATTTTTTTTTTTTTTCCTAAGCGTTAAACTCAAGGATTTGTTTCAGAATGCCTCAAAACGGGTTTCAATGAAGAAAGTTTTCGAAAATTTTGGTTTTAAAATTTTTGAAGCCATTGCAATAGCTTCATTTTCAATGAAAATTCGCTAAAACCATGTTTATTCAACATACAAACGTACTCTCTATAATCGTTGAACACAAGGTGGTATAGTTTCTTTTTTGACATGGATATGTGTCTTTTGACTAGGGGTCAAGGAATTTATCGCGACACTATTTTTCCCCACACAAAATGCAACGCTCCGGCACTTTAGATTAACTCGAAAAGTGAAGGATAGGTAGAAATCAATGAGGTACTACAGCAATGAAGTACCTAATTCCGCCTTCCTCAACAACCGACTTAGACTTTTGTTTTAGCATGAAACGAAACTACTTTTACTTTACTTTCCCAACATCCCAACAGAGTGGAAAGTAATGTCCACTTTTACTTTCCCAACATCCCAACAGAGTGGAAAGTAATGCCCATTTTCACGTTCCCAACATCCCAACAGAGTGGAAAGTAATGTCCACTTTTAGTTTCCCAACATCCAAATAGAATGGAAAGTAATGTCCATTTTTACTTTCCCAACATCCCAACAGAGTGTGAAGTAATGTCTACAACTTTGACATATCCATGATCTATTTATTGTTTTTCCCCTCAAGGGAGAAATTTATATATGGTTTATGTCTTTGGTTTCCTCGAGGATCGAAATAGTTCGAACGACGAAAATCAATTTTCTTCTCTCTGTTTCTTTGAAAAATTTCCTCTAAAAGATTATGCACCTATATACGAGTTTTTGTTAAAGAAAATGCGCTAAAAATTACAGGTATGGATGAAGCAAATTCGGTAACTGATTGGACCAGGTATCGAGAGCGATCACCGAAGAGGTGACATCTGGCATTTGATGTGATGATATACGATTTCCAGCACTGTTTTTTTTCGATTTTTTCTTTATTTATTTCTATTTCTTATTTTTCCCCAACACGCTCTCTATACTGCCGGGTGTAAAATGAATCAAAACCAAAACGCGTTGGTAAAGATCCGGAGAAATTAGCGTCTTACAACTTCCACGCTATCCTACTCACATTTCATGACAGGGCCCGTCGAGCAAGACCCGACAAAAAAAAAATATATCTTCGTAGTTTGTTCCCTCGACCCTTTTAATATGTATGACGTTTTATCGCTGAATGATCTTTTTCAGCTCGCTCCTTAATTACGTGTTCTATGACGACTTGGGCCAGCCCACCGTTCGAAGTGCTGTTCGCTCGGCAGTTAATTTGCACGCACCTCGCAATAACTAGGTATAGTACCAACTCTCACACCCTCGTCTGCGCCTACGAGATTTTTTTTTTCCTTTCCAACTGCTCCGGTTCTCGTAAAAAAGAAAAAAAATCAACCAACCCCCTCTGGTTAAACGGCCGCGAATCACGCCATTCGGCAATAATCGACGCCGACCGCCTGTCTCCAACGTGCAAACCGACGATATTTTTAAACAGCGTTAGTCACCCCACGCCTCCTTTTACTAAACACGGAATGCTAATTAGTTTATTCAGCTTTTAAACAACTAGAAAGTGACGTAATGACTTCACTCGTTGTTTCTCTTTCCCATTGTTGTGGGGGGCATTGCTGTAGGAGCGAATAGAGGATATGAACATTGACGGAACTATAATATAAACTACCCCACACAAATTTGATGGTTCGTGTTTCAAGGAAATTCCAAAAATCGTAATCTACATTATATTGTGATAAAAGAGTTTTTTCGAACCCCTGTGTGAAATGAGATGAGGAAGTAATAATATATTGACAAATGCCAGTCTCAAAAAATCAAATCGAGTCTATTCAAATTTGGCCTAGGAATCTCAGTCACTCCACTTTCTCGATTTCCAAAGCTCCTACGCTCATACGCATAGGTCGGTAAGTCTAAATGGGTCAACTATTCATATAACTATATTGACAACATGAAGGAGCTGATCAGTCATATCCAAACTTTTGCTTCATCAGCACAATCACCTGAAAACTGAGTGCTTAGGCCTGCTGAGCCCAATGTGAAGCTTCCAGATCAATAGAGTAAAAGTCTAACCTATGTCTTCCTGAGTACAAAATAAAAATATATTTCTGTATTAAACCAATCCCAATCCAATATTTAGTATGCCTTTTGATAAGCGGTGGCTAACTGGAGACCTCGCATAAGCAGTTTAAAAAATGAAGCTCAACAATCAGACTAAGTAAAAACGCCTGTCAAGTAGGGTAGGCAGTATAGCTTCCTCACATATTGTAACATGGACGTATAGAATAGTTGATGAAAAAAGTACGAGTCGAAATGATAGATTTATACGAAATTAATTAATTTAGTCGAGTTTATAAGAAATTAACGTTTGCGCATGCGCACAGACTACTATTAATCCAACGACAATGAAATTTATAAGGAAACGTCTAGGAGCTAAACCTTACGATCCGTGAAAATTTCATAAAAATCGGACCATTAATCTTGTAGTTTTGTTTGTGTCAATCAATTTTGGTTTTGCTATAGATATTACTCCTCCAATCGCAACATAATTCATAGGGAATTTATTGGAACATAAATATACCCGATTACCTACCGAGTTTGAACGGAATCTGACCAACACATGATGAGAAATCGACGTTATGAATTCACGTTTGCGCATGCGCACAGACTAATGATCAATCGATTGCATTGAAAATTATAGGAGACCGTCTAGGAGCTAATCCGCACAATCCCTGAAAATTTCATCGGAATCGGACTGAAACTTGGTATAGTTTTGGGCGTGACAAGGATTTACCACAGAAGACACGGAACCAAAATTGTTCAGCAAGCTCTGAAACGAAAAAAGCAAGTGGAAATTTTGATTTTGGAGGAATAAAATTGTTTCGACTTCAATCATGAACACAAAAGCAAAACAAAGTCGCTGGGAACAGTAGGGTCAAAACTGCATTACTTGTAATGGATAGGTAAACAAAATGAGATCCACCAATCATATAATTCAGAAATAGACCTCCCAGTTGAAATGGATAAAAAATATATCTTACGTCACTTTGATTTCGCGTTTACGTCTTAGAGAATACAACTAAAATTGTCTACCTGAAAAGTTTCATCGATCACTTTGAACTCGCTTGCACACTGATTTGCGCCTCAGTGAATGTTTTCTTCTTAACATAATAAACCTAAAATATTATGTGCATCATTATATTTATTAACCCCGTTTGCATTCAATGGAGCAACGCAGCATAAACCCTCTGGTTAGGTAACAATCTGACGCGACAAAGGAAACTCAAGGAAGCCGCATATTATAATAATTATTTTGTTTTTACACATTCCCGTTTTTTCCTTTTTCCGTCGATGCGCGTCGTCTCCGTTCAATGTTAACGATCAATTTGGCTAAATCCCAAGTTCGCCGCCAGAACCAAGAACCGGTCAGACCGGTCAATGATGTTCCTTCAGAAAACCTTTCAGCCTCTTCAATGGCTAATTGCGCACATCATAATCGATTACATCACAATCGACGCCAGAATACCCAACTTTTGTCTTGATAAACACTTGGTGGTAGCATCCCAACTGAACACATTCCTATAGTCAGAGAAATATACGTCAGTATACGACCCATGTATTTAGGTATTATATACCTGGTATGTATATAGAATGAACATGGAAAATGGTTTTAAAAAAGTTTCAGCCGTGATTATGAACAATTGTTCTTAAATTATCGTATTTTTAAAAGTTGGAATGTTTTAAAAGTTGACCACTTTGAGTGCAAAGAAATTGTCAACTGATTGACAATTGTTGGTCAATTGTTGGTGGTGATTGTTGTTGGTCAATTATCAATTGTTAAAAAAAGATTTTTAGCTTTTTTGCAGTTTTTGTCGACTTTCAGCAAATATTAATTAACATAAATACATTTTTCAGCTTTAACTAGGTACAAATTCGTTCATAATTTTTTTTCGTTCTTGTTCATCTTTGATCTGATCGAAAGATCCTTTAAGATTTTATTTTATTTCATTTTTATTTATTTATTTTATTTTTTTTACGCTTTTTTTTCTTCATGTTATTCTGTTTTTAAGATTTATTTTGTACCTTATGGCATTAAAACAGCCATAACAACTCCCCTTTGAATCAGCGTAAACTAAAAAATAAGACGTTGTTGGAAAGAGCTTTCCTATCACCCTGATATAAAATGATTTTTTTCTTTTTCAGTTTTATTGAGCCAAAAAAAAGTATAAGTGCAAAATTAAAAAAAGATTCAAAATTCGTTCGTTTATAATGCTCAATTTTATGCGTCTTTAAGGATAAAACTAGTTAGTTAAAGCGTAAAACTCGGTTATTACGGAGTTGGGAAATATCTTCAAGTGTTTCCATTCGATTCAGGGTGGAATAATACGTAGAAACTGGCCACAATCTAATCTTCTTAGAGGGTCATTTTTTACAAAAATCCTAGTTTTCATAGAAAAAAGTTCCAGTCATGCAGCATGATCGTATGAGCGAATTTCCGTAAATTATCTTATTGTATAATAATATTAAATTGTTTCAAAATTTGAGCTTTTTGAGTGCAAGGAAATGGTTAACTATTAATTTTTTAGCAAAAACATTCTAAATAATAATCTGCTATTCAAAAAAAGTTTTGGGTTTTAAGCTTTTTTGCAATCATTATCGACTTTAAGCAAATTTTAACGAAATTTAAGAACATTTTTCAGCATAATTTTGTACATACATTTTTGAATGTTTCATTCTATAATTCGTTAGGTAGTTAACTTTATTTCAGCAATATTCTGCTAAAAAAAAATAATATAAATTTAAATTGTTGGCCGTTTTCAGCAATTTTAGTGATTTTTTAGCAATTCTTCTGGTCAGTTTAAAGTGCTCAAAAAGTTCTGGCCAACGACCTCATCCTTTCGTTTGGAAAGCATGATTTTTTGGCGCAAGAATGGAATTTTTATCTCAATCCTATGGTGAGTTATCGTCTGCAATGGTATATAGGTATACATACGAAACGTCGATTTTAAATATTTTTCTAATCTTTGGCCTATTTTGACCAAATAAAACTAACTTGAAAAAAAAAAAAAAAACTTTATTTTATATCATGGTTATAAGAAATTCAACGCTCTTTCCAACAGTGTTTTTAGTTTTGAGCATACTGTGATTCTAAGGGGAGTTCTGGCCATTTTAATGTCATAAGGTACAAAACACGAGAAAAAAATCTTAAAAATTGAATTAACTCGAAAACAAAGCGTTAAAAACAATCTTCAAGAGGTACTTTCGATCCGAAATGAGCTCTAGAATCGAACCCTTGATTTTTGCCCAAATTTGGTGCAGACACCCTGTATATTAGTTCTGAATATCCTTCGAGAATTGTCAAATCATACGTGTAGACCATAGAAATAAGGACAGGCTAACTTGAAAAGATGAAAGTTCGGCAATGGTCGGATTATTTTCGGCCACCTTCACCCGTGAAATCGTTCATCTTTGCAGTCGTGTAAAGTTATTTGCATTTACCTAATGATAGTTTAAAGCTAGGCTTCACTGTGTAATACCATGATTTTATGACGAATCTTGAAGAACGACCAATGAGGATCTGTATACGAAATGTCCAAAGTACAAACAAAATACAAAGTACAGAACTTTTTGTGTAAAGTACAAGGACCAACTTTTGCTTCTCGTAAGTTGTACTCCCGTCCGATCCCTCCTTCCTATTTAAAAAACGGTCGCCGCGATTAGCCCAACCCAGTCGACCAGTTGGGCGTTGAGCGACCATCTGCCGGGGGATCCTGAGAGAGATTGACTTCCGAGAATTCCTTCCACATTTGGCACACTAACGTCATTGGCTGCATAAACAAGAATACCGAAACCCCGAGCTTAGTAACAACAATCCGATCTTGCAAAAAATTCCAACCAAACGAGGAGAGACGAAATAGCGACGTAGGTATAGAAACTCATTCGTAAGAGATATTTATTTAGGATGCATAGTCACAAGAATTCTGCAATACGAGTACTTGATACACGTGTGAATATTTACATTCAAACACGTACAGATATTATCATCCAGTCAATACACTAAAAAGGCAATATTCAAGATCCTAATAAAATAGTACAATTCCACTCTGATGATCACAGATTATTTGGGTACATCCGAACTTGAGTTTACATGTTTATTTCCATATAATTTACGAATATACTATCACTATAGTGCGCCATACTATCACTCCCGTGTATGTTCTTGAATATAAATAATAAAATTCAAATGTATAATTCATTCCGTAGGCGTAGTGATTCTGATTCATTCGCCATCAATATGTTTTCTTTTATTATGATTTCAACTCATAAGTACTTGTACATGGGAAAGTTCACAGAGCACCTCAAATAGTCAAATTCCTTTCAAATGACACTGATACTTTCTGTATTCATTCACAAATGAATAAGTGAACAGTTGAAATAAATTCAACAAGCTTGAATAAACTTGTGAAGAGCAGAAATCAGTATGTACGTAATCTGTGTACTCGTGGTACTTATTTTTACCAAAATAGATGTGTAGGGGGGGGGGAGGGGGGGAAGCTTCCATTAAACCTAATGGTATTGTTCTGATATTGCTGAGTCTAGCGAGCGAATTTCATATTGACATGAATTTGAAAGTGAAATTGAAACAGTACACGTTCAGCAATTTTTAAACTTGACTGAATCGACCCTATCGGACTTTCGATGCGATGTGGAGGAAGGATGACATCCCGGAACAAACTCGTGAGATGTTGGCAGGAATATGAGACCAGAACAAACCCATGGCTAAGAGGGGATAGAACAGCATCACGGAACAAACCCGAGAGATGCTGAGGAATATGAGACCGGAACAAACCGTTGGCTCACATACAAGAGGTAAACATCACGGAACAAACCCGTAGGATGTTGACAGGAATCTGAGATCGAAGCGCACCCAAGGGTCAGAGAGCATCCTGGAACAAACCTGTAGGATGCTGAGGAATATGAGACAGGAACAAATCCAAGGCTCACATCCCAGAACAAACCTGTGGGATGTTGGCAGAAATCTGAGACCGGAACAAACCCATGGCTCATGAGGAATAAGTGAAATTTGCTTCCGGAAGAGACCAATTGGCGAATTTGGAGAAGGATCTGATTCTGGAAATAATCTGTGGTTCAGAAGAAGAGGTAAGGAGTGAGTAAAATGATAGCAAACAAGTTTGGATCTATAGTGACTTAGCATATAGCGAGCTGGAGCCTATTTATACATATATGATTCTACTACTTGAGCAAGGCCCCCTCTCCTTTACCATATGACTGGCCAGGGGTCGGGTGAGTCTAACTCAGGTACTTTACGACCGTGTTCCCAGCTTGCTCCGATTGCCGCTGTTTAATGATAAAAAGTAGTATTATAACGTAGTTACACGTGAAAGTTACTATTGACTATCCAAGAGATACACAGTTTGATAAGAATTGCATTTTAGTTTGATGAATATAAATTATGAATCGCTGCTTTCATACCGTGTAGGCAGGAGATGCGTGTTGATACTGAATGAAACTGAAGCATGATGGGACAGGACGGACCTCAACATAGGAGGCGATCGGCAGGGGCGCAGGAACGTAAAGTTGCTGAACGAACTGCGGCGGCTGCTGAATTATTTGATGTTGCTGTTGCCTGCAGTAGAGAATTTCCCATATATCCATGTCCTCGGGCTCACATAGGGAAACATATCTACGCACAAGGGTCCTCACATTCCTTCGAACACTGGAATGGGAAGTTCACTTCTTGTCGCCTACAAAACACTGTTGGTTACATTTTTAGGACTCTACGAGATATTGAAGCAGAGTTCAACGAGAGATCCACCCATAAGGTTGAAAATTAGGTAATTAGGAGCTTCATTAGCACACTAATAGCAGGAGCTCGATATATCACTAAATATAATCTATCACTAAATATGTTAGATTAGACTATCACTAAATTAATTCAATTCATACGTTAGATTAATCATATAACTTACAGGCAAAATGTAGGTAAGAATCTTAATACATAGGCTACTATTAAGACATCTTAATACATAGTTTGGTAACACAGCGATCCTAATAGGCCATCCATGCTGTACATCTCCAGAGAGCGTCTTTGACAGTAAAGGTTCACCTTTTTTATATTATTCGGTAAGGTTTCAGGAGTTTGTTTTCGTGACCCCAAATTTCCAGTTGCGAACTACCGCCGAAAAACCACGGTTTCGATTGTTTCCAGTTTTTGGATTATAATTCCTAAACTATACATTCCAGCGAATCGGCAAATATTACTTACCATTCTTAAACTTCATAAAATTTGTGCCAATTTGACCACAAGCACAGTTCTATAGGTGAAATAGGTGAGTGGTGACAATACCGTATCAAAAACAAAGGAGAATTTCACTGCATTTGGTTTTTTGATATTTTCTCTCTCTGATATGGATGTACTGACTCCTTGTTTGCCAGTTGGTTGTTCATAGAGTTATGCACTCATCCTCTAATCCTAGGAGCATGCGTTTTGCGACTTGGGGTTGATCGACCTAGTTTATAATCATAACTTTCTTTTTGTTTTCATCCGTTTCTGATCTACAAACAACAACAAAACTAAACTCTCTACCGATTCTATCAAAACGGAACGTTGACGCTGTCTGTCAGCGAATGATGTAAGAGACAGAAAGCAAACGGCAAGGCCAAACAGTGCAGTTCTAAACCGAAGCAGAGGATGGCCTTCGTCAAAAAAGCGGTGAAATAAACTTGTTTCGAAGCCGGTCGTACTCTTGGCATCCGGACGTGCCCCGACAAGGAGAGACGAGTTTTCAAACGTCAAACAAAAAGGTAAAATTTAATAACGCAGCATTGGTCATGGATAGAAGCTTCTGGATCCTTTGGAGAAAAAAATTATAATCATTCCAAACGATTTTCGCAAGGTACGTAAATTTTCATTTAGTTCCAATTGAAGGCGGGATTGTTAACGAGAATGCATCATTAAAATGCACTAATCACTGATTAAGATCACTGATTATACGAAGGCTCTCATTTTTTAATTCCCTAACCTCCGTAAAGTACAAGAAATCCATGCACTAGCCAATGAAGGCACATAGTCAATCGTATTGGTGAAGAGGCCCAGTTGGCTAGAAAATACGCTTAATTTACGAGTATCTCAGCTCTACAAAAATTTTTTTTTTCAATCCCTAGCGCCGTATAATAAGTTATATACAAAAATCCTTGTCATGCTGTATGCTTTATGTATAGACCACGTGTGGTCTTTAGCATAATAAACGGTTTTTATTATTATTACTATTATTAGTTGATGCAGTTTCAGTTCTCCTCAGGAAATATAAAATAGCGCAACCTAAAAAAAAAATGAAATAAAATTAAATTATTAATTAAATTTTATTTACTTTTTTAATTAAAATGTTTTTGAAAAAATCGTCTTTTGATGAAATTTTGTATGATTAAATGAAATTTGCATGATATGGCGTGTAAAAAAATAAAACAGGTTTTTCAATACCATCGGCGAACATCGTAACCAATAACATTTTAAGTTAACAATAATAACAATGAATTAAATTGACAACGAATGGAAAAGGTGTCAACTGTATAAGAACCTTCTTATACCAACAAACAGAAAAGTAACGCTTTGTTTTTGTTACCTTTACTGGTTTTTGAAAAGCTCAACCCCTACTTCGCCCTTTTAGAAGATCGATAGTGACGCTGGGATTTGATACAATTCCTCAACATGTGATTTTTCAGCCAAATTCCGTAATTCAGGTCTAATTCTCTTTTCATCATTATTATTTTAATTACGGTAATTTGATTATAGGAATTTACAGATAGGCATCTTTAAAACGTAAAACAACAAATTTTGTGAAGGGAAGGAGGGGCGGAATTGGCTTTTTTGCCAATTACAAAGGTTTACTAAGGAAAACAAAAAATCAAACCCCAAAAGAATACAATCAATTATTCACTTGAATGAATTTTATAGAAACAATCAACAATCTCAACCGACAACAACAATCCTCAATTATGACGTTAAATTTGGGAAAAAACATTTACCATAACAAAGAATTTACTCTACAAGAAAAAGCTTACATACTGTGGGAAAAACTCGAATCCAAAAAAGCTAGGTATAAGCAGGTTGGGTGAAATAGAAGAAGGAAATTAATTAAACTAACAATACGAAAGTGAATTCCTGTAATCCGATTATTACATTTTTTGCACGCCTGGTATCCACGGCAAGTTGTGTAGAAACAAACAACAATGAAGAAGATGATCTAAGAATATAAATTTCAACGAACGCAGGTAGGTAACGCGTTGAATGGAAAGTCAAATTCACGACAGCGAAGATGAGTCGTAAAACGGTTTCAAATTAAAATCTTCACCTGCATCCAAGTTCGATCAAAGCCGTCAACCGTGATGGTAAATATCAGACCAATGATTTTATAGGTTTATATCTTGGTTAATTATAGATAACAAAGGCGAGTAGGTACCTAATAAATCGAAATGTTTAACCGTGGAAAGAAAACAAATACGCGCAAGAACAATGGAAGACTATTGATAAACAATACCACAGTCCAGTAACTATGAGAACCGTAAAGTCATGAGTTGAAGTTTATTGGAAAATAAATCAAAATGCTGTTTGCGTCATATTGTCTCTCCACAAGTTCATTCGTAGACTTATCAAACGGCTATTAGGGCCTGAATGCAGTAAGCTTAACAAAAACCCCATTAAGTTTGGATTGGCGCAAAAATATCTCCGATGAGTAGATAGTAGTCTCATAAAAAGCAGGAAGTAGTGGATTAATGAACTTTTCATTTTAGGTAGAAAGAAGATTTGATTATCGTGGCAAGAGAAAACAGTATATCTTAAGAGTTCTATGTACGGATACAGATACACATTGTGCAGTTATATAATGAAGGTAAAAGAATATTATCAGATCGAATCTGCATTTTGTATCATCTTCCTCTAGCACACACGAGAAAAAGATTCTTCTTCGGAAAGTTACTGATTAGGCTTTGTGCCGTATTTAGGTAGTGGTGGTTTGGTTGCTTTTTGGCCACCAACTTCGAGAAAACAAATCATGTAATTATTCAAAACTTCGTTGAGGAAAACTGTATCCTAACATGAAAATTTAAATCGCTTAAAAGAATAAAATAAAAACATGAAACATTGTCTGCCAAGTTGGGTGTGGCACATAGCTTCCTCTTTTACCTATCATGAATGTATAGATATTTAAATGATCTTGAAAAATTCTACAGCGGAAAAGATTAAATCAAGAAGTAGCGTGAAATGTCATAATTGGTCAATTAAGAAATGAAAAAAATTATACTCAATGTAATTTACGTTTGCGTATGCGCAGAATGAACTGATGAGTTTAGAACAATGAAAAGGGTACGGGATCATATACAACCTGAGCCGCGCAATCGCTGACAATTTCATCAAAATTGGATAAAAACAGTTAAAATTAAGGTCATTACAAGTATTTCACATTGGCGCATGCGCAGTAGCTATTAATGATACAATCATGTCGTAATTGATATGGGATGATGAAATCGTCATCCCCCAACCAGTATGGAAAAAAGGAACCCATAAAAACAAGTTTTTAATGTAACTCTTTCTTTTTCTCATGTTCTCGGTTAATGTTATTGTTGTTTCAATATTTGCTGGTTTCTTGGCTGGTATATTGAAACAAAATCACATTGATAATAACTTAAATTAAATTGACAAGGAAAATCATTTAATATTTTATTGACCCTGGCTTCGTTGTCATTTTATGCAGACGTTCAATAGTATATAGTATATTTAGTGGGATATAAGATAAGACATGTATTCATTGTTGAACATTCAAATTTGGTAGTCTTTCTAATTTACCATCACGTTGAACAGGTAATTTAAACATTGAGTGGAGAGTTCGTATATTTAGTATATATAGTATATTTAGTGGGATATATATATATATATATATATATATATATATATATATATATATATATATATATATAAACACTTGTAAGGTTTCCCATATTAAATTTCAAATTTTCGAAAATTTATAGTATAACTAATTTTTTCTTCGCAAAAATTTGAAAAATTAAAATTTACACCAGCATGAACTCGTGTGCAAAATTTCAGATCGATTGGAAAAAGAAAGGAGTTTTTTGGAATCGATCTGAAATTTTGTCTCAAGAAAGAAAGCAAGAGCTCAAGAAGAGAATCGAAGTTAAAAGAAAGAGTTGAAAAATGGAGCACAATGGAATTTACGTTTGCACATGCGCAGAATGAAGTATTGATTTGGCAACAATGAAAATGATAGGGGGCCATCTACAACCTAACCCGCGCATTCTCTGACAATATCATCGAAATAGGATGAAAACTGTGAAAAAAAGGCTCGTTACAAGGAGTTTTTATTGGCGCATGCCCAGTAGCAATTAATGATACAATAAAAGTTAAAATTGATACAAGATGATCAAATTGTTATCCTTCAACTATCATCCAAATTTGAGCTCAGACTTGAGATCGGAAGACTAGGGCGTGAGAAAATTGAGCTTGGTGGAATTTACGTTTGCGCATGCGCAAAGTGAGGTATTGAACCAAGAACCATGAAACTAATAGGGGATCGTCTACCCCCTATCCCGTACATCCCCTGAAAATTTCATCCAAATCGGATGACAAATTTGGAAAATAAGCTTGTTACAAGGATTTGCGGACACACGACAAACACACAGAAACACAGACAGATAGACACGGAACCAAAGTTGTTCAGAATGGTCTAAAACGTAAAATGCGAGTGTATATTTTGATTTTGGTTACCAAAAATTTTTTTTTTCCCCGAAAGTAAAAACAAAACATGAAAGCTGACGAAGGACATACAAATCACATTTATGAGACGAAAATCAGCTGAGTGGCTCCTGAAGCTAGTTTGGCCTCTGATCATCCTAGAATTTTAACTCTAGATGGTTGCAAGTATTTTGTCAATATGATGTCAATGGATACTTCATAATAAAAGTTATTAAAAATTGGTCACCTAAACGAAATTGACTTGAACGCTTGCATGCGAGTCTGCAACACGTTGGGACATTTTATGTCTTTAGTTGCAGACTCGTTTGTGTTGTATGTGTTGCAGACTCGAATGTGTTGCAGACTCGTATGCAAGCTCTAAGAGCCACTCAGCTGATCCGGATTGGGCATCGTCTAGTAAATTTCCTAAAGAGGCTACATACAAAATTACAGCTTCAAACAAAATTACAGCTCAATGAAATCATCAGAAATTAGCAAGCGGTTGCTATCATGTTCACAATATCAATTATTGAGAATGATCACCTGTGTGTAAACAATTATTCAAATAACCATGCTCATAACTCAGCTTGTTTGCCACGCACTTTGCAGTAGTTAACATAATATGGTTGGATAAATCGAGAGCTTTCGAACGAATGGTCAACGAATTTTGTGGGATGAAAAACGACGAAGTACCATTTCCCTAGCAACGACTCGGTTGTAAGTGGAAATTATCAGAAATTTAGCATATTTCGTTACGTAACGTAACGTGACATAACGAAAATTTGGTTGTGTGCCATAGCAAAGACATGAAATGTCAAAACTGGATTCTAGAGCCACTCAGCTGATCTGGGATCGGTCAGTTGTGTTCAAAAGTCCCTCAAGGGCCCACATACCAAATCTCAGAATCGTGGGATCATTAGGGAAAAAACTGGATTCTAGAGCCACTCAGCTGATCTGGGATCGGTCAGTTGTGTTCAGAAGTCCCTCAAGGGCCCACATACCAAATCTCAGACGCATGTGCTCAGTGTCTAAATTTGTTATTTTTAAATTTAAATTCCATTGAAATTTATGAAAAACCCATGGCGCAGGATTTTATTAATTTTTTCCAGCTCCTAATTGGACGAATTAAGTGAAGGTACGTAGTTAGTTGGTCACCCTGTATGTACTACGAGTATATACATATATTATTTTGTATTATATATACGTATTATTTTTATTTGTTTATCTACTTTTAAAATGTTTGAAGACATACCAACGGCTTCATTCGCTTAAAAAATTCGCTAACTACCTTTTATACTATAACCTCGATGTAACATCGATCCAACAGGTTTCAAGGAATTCCATAGCCCACGCTAACAGAATCGTCAACCTCAATCAATTATGTGTGGGCGAACGGGATATCGCTGCCTAGGGCCCAGTTTTTTTTATAACACTGCCAAAACAGTTCAAACTCAAGGAAACCAAAATTTATTTCCAAAACATGGAAAAATGGATGAACGTGGCAACTAATTTTGTAAAATTACCCCATCTATTACGTCAAAAACTAGTTCCTCAGAGTACTACAAGCAAACTCCACTTACATAATCATTCGGATTTAAAATCCATTACCTAAACTGTAATAAAAATGTCCACTGTATTAACTTCTATAACTCATCGCGAAATCCAAGTAGGATTTTAATGTTTCTTCAACCTGATCTCAGTGGATTATTGAAAACCGAATAATTAAATTAATATTGAATGGATTGGATTGAATAAAATCATAACCCGGTGCCAGCGGTTAGTTGAGGTTGAAACTAACCGGTTTTCATTTAGTGTGCCCAGTATAACGAATGAATGCGTGGGTAACACTCATTAGAGGTAGTTTCAGCATATTTACAGGTCCAATTTCAAAATAACTGTCATCAATAATGATATGTTTTCAAAGAGTTGATATTTTTTCAAAATTACGCATCGTCTTCATGGTTTTAACAAGAAAGTATTCTTTTGAAAGGCTTTTTCGGGTTTTCATTGTAAATAGAACAGGAAATTTGAGCTAACATAGCATTCCACGGAATAAATGGTGGGGTCAAAGGAGCCTAACATGAAGCTAGAAATTTAAAATGTGAATAGACTGATCGTCAGAAAATAACTAGAATTTGCTTTCACTAAAATAATGAAACCGAATAGTTTTTAAAGTCCAAAACTGGAAGTTTAAACTGATTCTAATGAAACACATGCTGTCAGTTATACAGGGTGTCCCAAAAGTTTTAGGCAAATACAAATCTGGAAAAAATCCAAAAGTTTTTGGACTACCCAAAGAGGGAAGTATTGGGAACGTCGAAGTATTTCCATTTTTTCCCCCCAATTAGGCAAGTAAAAGTAAAATCGACTATACCATTGGAAATCTGAAATTTCGAGCAGCTTTTAGTGATAGGGGCACCAACAAAATTTTGTTGAATTGTGGCAGTTACCAGGAAAAAGATAAAGTTTATAATTTTTAGAACTTTTGTTTTTAATTATATTATTTGTCTGCAGATTGACCTCAAAAATGTATTTGGAGGAGTTATTGTCATTCATTTTTAATGTTATAAGGTAAAAAAACAAACAATAAATTAAGGGTTTTCAAACGAAAATTGCAATGAGGGAAATTTAGTTGAAAATAACAGGAAAAACCTAAATCCGAAGTATTTGTACTTCAAATAATACACCCTGTAAATCTTATGCGCATCTTATACATAAGAAGTAAAGAACAATGGAATTTATAAACAAAATATTGCGTGAATGATTTAGTAGGTACCAATGAAGTAATTTTCTCAAGTACTGTAATCTTTCATTTTTGAGTAAGTAAATGGGTGGAATAGATATGCAATATGCATCGTCCATTCTATTCTTCAAGGTTTCATCAACGAAAATTACGTGATAAATTCATTAATTACAAAATTCGAAAACTAAATGAGGGGGGAGTGAGCAAATGAAGAAATTACGATTCATAACTGGTGCTCTATCACGCATTAACGAGCCAAATTAATTAATAATGCAAGGCGCAGGACACGCGGCCACAGCCAGGTGTGGGGTACATTCGTGTGAAACGCTATCCACACATGCCGCATTTGATCGTCCGATGAAAAAAATTGTAACCGACGAAAGACAGACATTAACAATTGAGTAGGCATGATAAGTCATCTAGTTTAGTGAGAAAAGTATGTAGTGTGGGTTCGTAAGTAGCAGTATTGACTTGAAATAAGGGGGTGCCTTGGGGCTAATATGTAAGCGTTGCATTTCTGCTGGTACATTTCAACTATAACATGCATTCAACAACACGTTACAACGATACTAATTATTACTTAATTATTTCAGGATTACAAATAGCCATTTAGTGCAGTTCAGTTTATACAAAAAACTGAGATGTGGTTCACAGTGATGTTTGACTTCAGCTAACGCAGTCAAGCCACACGTGCATGGATAGTTTAAACGAAAAAACCAAATGGGATCGACTCGAATCAGAAAAATGTCCTCCCATCCGGGCGAAAGCCGCTTAGTGATTCACAGTCGTAGTGACAATTTTCTTTCTTCCAACTTTGAACCCTTTTAGAGCAAGAACAATATACGGTGCTCCGGATTCATTCAACTCAGATCTAACAAGTCAATAAAAACCATTAACTACTACCCTATTATGCATGCCGAAAGTTTTCTAGATAGTGTTTTTTTAAAACATCAACCTTAACATTACCATTCGGGGTGGATTGCAAGTGATGCTGAAATTCTATATGCGATTTTTAGGCATACTTAAAGCAGTAGTCGCGATTTCAATCGTCGACCAACAAATTTTTAGGAGGGAGTAAAATATTTTATCTTGATTAATTACAAGTGTTGATTATAGAAAATAATATACCAAAACAATGACTTTAACTTTTCAACACCCGAAAGTTATAAGCAAGTTTTGTAATCGGCATGATTTTGTTTTATAAATCTCAATTATGAAACCTTATAAACCAAAAAAATTCCTGGCAAGTCGAGTGGGCAGTAAGTATAGCTTCCTCACTCTTACTGTAACAAGAACGTATAGAATTAAGAACTAGTTGAAGAACAGAGTACGAGTCGAAATAAATTCACGTTTGCGCATGCGTACAAGCCAACGGCATCATCACAGTATTCCTAACCCCCCCCCCCCCCCCCCCAACCCCCCACCAGTTTGAACGAAACGGGACCAATAGATCAGGGGTCTACAACCTACGGCCCGCGGGCCACATCAAAAAATTACAAACTGAAAAAATGGACTAATATTTCAAGTGGCAAACAAATGCAATCTCATTAAACAAGTATTTTTATTTTTAAGCTTTACACTTGTGTACCTACTCATTTATTGTCAAGTTTTCTTTTTTCATCATTAAAACTTAAGAATCATATAAATTTGTAGTACATTACAATGATTTGGTCTTTTATTATCCTGCGTTTTCATAAGGCTTACTTGAAAACTTCTTTTAGAGAACAAATGTAATTTTATGACAAGCAGTAATATTAATTCAGTTTTCTGAGCTATTCTAATTTTTAGAAGTTTACCTAATGTTATATTAAAAATGTATGGGTATTTGAAATAATCATTGAAATTTTTAGTGAAAGTAGGCCTAAGCAAAATCATTAATAATTGTCTTACTTAGGTCTGGTATATTTTGTTCACAACATTATTTTTAACAATCTTATAAGAACATGATTTGAGTTATCCAACAACAAAGATATATAAGGGAATATATCTGTTTAGAAAACTAAGCCCAGAATATATCAATAACCACCACTGAGCACGCTTAATTAAAGTAAAACGGGGGGGCTCGGGAAATATTAGTAAATTGGCCCGCCTTGTCTCAAATATTTTATAGTGTGGCCCTTCAGTAAAAAAGGTTGGAGACCCCTGCAATAGATGACGAGAACGAAATTTAAGTTTGCGTATGCGGATGCGCTACAATTTATCGGACGGCAATGAATTTTATAGAGGATCATCTATGATTTAACCCGCACAATCATGGAAACTTCATTAAAATCAGTCGATCCATCTCGGAGTTTTGGCAGCGACAACCGAATTTAATTTTAAGCAGGCGCAATAGTCATTACCTACTCAGTCAATCGTGATATAATTCATGGGGCTCTTTCGGGAAAATATACCCAACTACCCAGAGTTTGAACGACCAATAGATGATGAGAAATCGACGTTATAAGAAATTCACGTTTGAGCTTGTGCACACGCGACTATTGATCCGACAGCAATGAAATTTATAGGGTACCTTCTAGGAGCTAGCTCGTACAATCGAAGGTGTTAATAAAATAGGACTAAAGCGAGGTAAGTAGTTTTGGGAGAGACGAGGAATTGACAGAGACAAGACAGACACGGAACCAAAATTGATAAGGAAGCTTTGAAACACAAAAAGAAAATGGACATTTTGATTTCGGATAGCAAAAATGTTTTCGACTTCTGACCAGAACTCCGAGGAAACAAAAAATTTTAATCCCCACTCAAAATTTGTTGATTCAAGTTTCAAGGTACGAAGCTGTTCTCAGAAATACTTGACCTAAGTTTACAAAAATTTGTCCAAAAACTGCTGCCACACCGCTTCATTAAAGTACCTAACTAAACAACTCGTAAACGAGTTCCACTATCTGCTTTACAAGCAGATACCATGTTACATGGATATGTCTTTGATTGGGGATTTCATAACGGTTGTCCTCGAGAGTTGTAAACAAATCCTTTAACTTTAAACAAATCCCTGGGCCGCATCCCGACTAATTCCAACAAAACAACGGTTTACTTATAGAAATGTTGAAAATAACTGTGGAGAGAAGCCACTACAATGAGTTGTTGTTAACAGTCGACTGTTGTCAAGAGGATGAAAATGTTTCCTATGGAGTGGAGTAAATGATGCTATTGCTTTACGTTAAGAATATTGTAACCGGCTTATTAAAA
The DNA here is from genome assembly GCA_030762985.1 of Adelphocoris suturalis. Lineage (NCBI taxonomy): Eukaryota > Metazoa > Arthropoda > Insecta > Hemiptera > Miridae > Adelphocoris > Adelphocoris suturalis. The sequence goes on from CM061047.1 coordinate 68,977,078, forward strand.
TTGTTTATAGTCCAATCAACTTAGTTTAGGAATGTAGCCAGGTACGTAAGGAGGGGGAAATTGGTAGCTTGAGATGTGAACATTTATCACATAAATCAAGCGCTTTCCAACGAGTGGCGAACGATTTCTGTGCGATGAAAACTGCGGAAGTTCCATTCCCCTAGCAACGGCTGGGTTGTACGTGAAAAACACTGAAATTGTGATACAAATTTCCGCACTTTGACTGCCAAAGTTGAGGAACCAGACTGATATCGTACCCGCATGTTCTGCGTAGATTCATCTTGAATCGACAGCACATCTAAACTGATTTTTGATCATCTCGAACAACAAAGGAGCCTTGTTAAGATTACCGTCAAGGAATCAGAGATGGAGCAGTAATTTTTTTTCGCGGGATTTGACGCGGTTCTGCTAAGAGGGGGAACAGGAAGGCGTGCAAGGTCGGTCGCGAAGCTTGGGGGAGCTGCGCCGTCGTAAATAACGACCAAAACAAGAGATAAAACGCTTCCTTTCGAAAAACTTTTGGCGGCGCTCAGGAGAATTAATCGCGATCGGTATACATAATTAATCGAGGAGGTAGCACTGGTATAACAAACGATTATTATGTAGATTGTGGGGTTTCCTAATCGTGTTGATTTTTTATTACATTGAGTAGGTACTCAGCCACACACTGAATACTAAAAACGAAGCGACAAGATATCAAGATCTGATATTGATACTTTATTATACGAGCAATTAATGTATACGAAAATTAAATAATTGAAAAGTTCCAGCTGCGTAGCGTGACTACATAGGTAAGCCAATTTTGGGGGATTTTTCGTTAAAATGTATGCACTAAAACTCATCAAATCCAAATTTATGGCAAACAAACATTCTCTGAATGATGTTCTGCAACAATTTCTAGAATTTTGGTGATTTTTACTCGTTCTAGCGATATTTAACACATTTAGAAATAAATTGCATATTGAACATTTTTAATGAAAAGAATAAACTCTTATTAATGACCACATAAAACTCTAAATAATCTTCTTTTATAAAACAAATGGTGAGGATTTCATATCAAACAAACTTTTTAAAAATCCCGCAATAACAACTATTTTTGTTCACAGTTTTAAACATCTGTGGCTTTCTTAGCGATTTTCAAAGCACATTTTTGTGGATAAAGTGTTCTGCCTCCCAAATGTATCCTTTCTCAATTATTTTTTTAACTGAACGGATTTTGTTATCCCGATTCTGAGGAGAGATATCGTCTGGAATGACGCACGTACACCTTATGTTGGAATCCAGGAATCGTTTCAAAATGGTCTACAGTAAACATTTTTGAAATTTGCAACAATTCGCTAAAAATTACCCACTGAGCAGTATCGAGATAATGTACGCCGTTGCTTGGGATCATAATAGTGTTCACTATTACAGATAGATTGATAGCATTGAATTGTTTTAATTGAATTTGACTCCAGAGCGTTGGGGAAGTAATACGAAAACATTTCCTGGTCGATTTCACAACCTTTTATAATAGCTAGATGTATAAACAAGTATAGCGTTAGAGCAGCTCACTGACAACTTTATACAAATTGAAACAGTAAGTATACAGCAGGTAAGCTATAAAGAGAAATGTCTGTGCATCTCCCCGTCTTGTTGATCCTCAATTTCGAAACGGTAGCCACAAATAGTCTCCCCCTAACACCACAAAGTGCTAGGATAATCGCAGAGGGGCCTCAAGAGGCCATTCACAAGGCCCGTTCCCCCTTTTGGAGTTGTGATATCCCCTCTTTCTCGTAAGCCCTCCGGTTTTGTTCTGCTCCAAGCTCATATTTAAGGAAGAACATTTCCCCCCTTCTATCAACACGGGTCTTCCAAAGCGTTTCACAATGACGAATTACGAAATCCGTCCCAAGTCCCAACCTCTCGCCGAGGAAATGTGGACGGGCGACCGGTTTGCTCATTTTATTCCGTGGAAGTTGGAAGAAGGGAACTAGCTAAGAGCTACTGCTAGTCCCCGAGACGGGATCAACAGTCTCTCCAGTCGACTATTATGAACCAAGGACGCTGGAACACGGAGAAGATCCCCTCCTTCTATTCCAGCATCCTCTGCGTAGTTCAACTGCTAGGCAAGATATTCGCTAATAACCTGAGGTGATGACCACGTAACAACAGAAACAGTCCAGTTTACCAATACGGCTCGCAAGATTCGTAGATACGAATCGTATTAATCTCACATATCATCAAACTAGATGCTAGTGGACGAACATTACATCTAGAACCCACCAATGAAAATGCAATTTATTTCCCTACCCTTCCCAACTGTTATATAAAACCATAATTCTTTCTAATTGTGACGGCATCACGGAGAAACGAAACACGGAATCAGACGCGGTTTCTGTCAACTTGACTAGCGCATTCTTGAGTACATTATAGGCTACGATAAAGTCTTCTAAACGTAGTCCTTTTTCAAGAAACAAAATCTCCAGCAACGTCAACTGGGTATCGAAACAATTAAAACGTTAAATAGTATCAACAATAACAACTTCAATAGATTTCACACCAAATCGTCACCGTAAAAATTATATATATATATTATATATATATATATATATATATATATATATATATATATATATATATATATATATATATAAAATTTGAGGTTGAGAAATTACCAAGCTAGTCTTATGTGAGGAGTTGTTTATTCTAAGACGTTTCGGTCCTGGAGCAGGACCCTATTCATGTAGATAGTTTTCAATTTAGTTCTTCATTACAAATTAAGTGGTCATTGCTTTTAAGTTTGCTGATAGTCAACATTAACAGATAAACACTTAGAACTAGGACATGTGAGTACATATATATATATATGGTTTTGTAGAAAGGAAATTACGTTACACTTTCAACTACACGAAACACAAAATCGAATTTTAGAGGGTTGGCCAATCTGATTTTATACTTTGATATGTTTATTAAGAAGGATATGGATCAAGCGCCGAGACCGAAAGCATTGAAACTTTAGAAAAACTGAGGGGTTGAGGTGTGCAATGGGGTATACCTACACATATTCGAAATAAATGTAAAGCTGTAAAATTAATCTGAAGCTATTAGAAAGACCAAGGAAGTTCAGAAGAGAGCTTTTTTCGTCCTGTTCATTTCTGCGAAGCCGATAATTGAATTAAAGTTACATGTAGAGACTGATGAGTAAGAATGAATAGAAGTCGAAATGAACCAACTTAACAGTCAAGCGAGTTTTTAACCTATTTGTGAAGTATTCGTCTTAAGATGCTAATCATGTTAGAAATTTAATTGGTTATCTTTGAGAATTTTGGGTAGCAATAACATAAGCTAAATGTCTTGAGCGACTCTCATTACTTAAGCGAGAAAAAATATTTAAAGATCAAAAATCGTGAAATAAATAAATATCTGTTCATAAGGTAATACCGCACGACAGGGCTATTTACCTCAATATAATCGGTTGTTGAAAATCTAAACACCGGGCTGTAAATATTACCACTAACTCCAAAATTGAAGGTATTCCAAACAGACATCACGCGTGTGTAGATTAGTACACAAAACCGAATAAGATCGGTCGAATAGTTCAGCTTAAGTCCCTCACACCCAAACCCTTCTGGACCGCGAACGGTTGGTCGTACGTTGCTCCGGTTGGTCTCATATTATATCAAAGTTTTCGAGATTTCGATTTTATAATATTTAAACCCTTAAATTTCACTCCTTGGAGTTGATTGAAAGTACCTGATGCCGACATATCGACCACATCCCCAGCCGATGTATGATTTTCGAGCCAAATTACATAAACTTTGGTCCAATAGTTTCAGAGAAAAGCTTCGAACGGTGGTCACATACTGCAGAAGGACGAATTTTTTCAAAATTTTTCAATTCTTTTTTTCTATTCTACGCAACTTGACACGTAAACCAACAAATTTTGAAGAGGGGGGGGGGGGGTCGTTTACAAATGTCAACTATTGAATAATAAACAAAAAAATTCCAGTCATGCAGCATGACCCCATGAGCGAATTTTTGAAGAAATCTTCGATTATTTCAATTTTTGACTGATTTTTCAACTTTGAAATTTTTGAAAACTTGATTCATATTCTTATAGGAAATTTTACGCTGATTCCGAATATACCACATGTTAGTATGCTGAAAAAATTATTTCGCACAATAAATCGCAAAAAACAGGCTATTTTGAAATTGTTGACAACATTTTTGAAAATTTCGTTTTGTGTCCTTAACATTTTAAAATTTGTTTGAAGTTTCTAGCACAATTCTACGGATAGTTATCGTCTGGAATGACACATACATACATGTATACATACATACATACATACATTAAAAAATGCGTTAAACTTCAGAATATGATTCAGAATAGCCTGAACTGGATTTCTGCATAAAATTTTTTCAAAAATTCACATTCTACAAATTTTGAGGCGAGACCAATAGCTTAATTTTCTTCAAAAATTCGCTAACAAACTCGCTACTGAAATCATAACTTCCACGTCAAAACCACAATTTGTTCACTATTGTTGAAAATGTGAAACTAACTGTTTTCCCCTTTGATTTTCAATTGAATGCAAGTACCACTTAGCGGCCAAAATTACTAAGTGATATGATGAATATATTGCCGTACTAAGGATAGATCCCGTACCTGACCAAACCCTACTTTTGGGAAAATGCGTCTCTAGGTTTTGAGTCGAAATTTCCCGATATTAGCTCTATTTTAAGTTGTCTCGAGCTCCAAAAGCACACATTCCAAAGGAAATTTCTCGCTGAATCACAAGGTGTGGCGGGAAAAACATTATTTTGGTCATAAAATTGCAAAAATGGTGTAGAACATATGTACAAGGCGATTCCCTCGTATCTGGTGCACATACGAGTTTTCGTTTTGTACTAAGACTGATACGTTTTTTCTAATTCAAAATTAGTACTGCTCTACGTATAGAAAAAAATTATTTTCCCGTATATGCAATAATCGTGGTTACCGACCTCCGAAAACCATATCTGTTCTGACAAGAGAAAATACATTCGTATGATAAAAAATACAGGGAAGAAAAATCGTATCTACCAGTGATTCCGAGATCGTATAAGACGCCACGGAGTCCTAAAATACTAAGAAATAAATTTTTATCTGGACTTCCAAGAGTCACAATTCGTATGTACCTGAATACCAATAAAATAATCGTATCTGACGCCCAGATGCGGGTTTTTGCTCTCGAAAATGCCACTTACGGGATTTTCATTAGTAAATCGAACCAAAACGTAGTTAATGCGATAATTGTAAGCCGTTTTTTGAGGCATTTCCCGTTGAGATCCGACTTCGAGACAAGCAAAATCGAAAGAAACCACCCCCCAAAACGGGAGGGGTACGATTAGCTTTATATGGCCAAAAACGCAGATACGAGATATATTCTTAGTACGGCAGTATACTGATGAGAACATTAAAACCGGGTAGGTTTCAGAAATCGGTCATTATTCGTAACCAAAAAATTAATTTCAATACAGTTGAAAAGGAGAATCATCTCAATCGTTGGAAGCTCTCAACTACAAACTTAAATTATTACTGTCATTCATCTGTAATAAGATTTGTTGGGGTCTTGAGGTTCAGTCAGAAAACGTACCACGATATTTCTAGGCCAACGTTTCGGTATATTTGTATACCATCCTCAGGGCTACAAAGAAATGCACCAGAGGAAGTCAGACATGCTATAGGCAGGAATAAAAAGTAATAAAATGTACATATGTACCTATATATTATATAAGTGTCTAACTATGTATATTAATACATTAGTGAATTATATACTATGTATATGTATATTTTATTCCTGCCTATAATTAATGCATGTCTGACTTCCTCTGGTGCATTTCTTTGTAGCCCTGAGGATGGTACACAAATATACCGAAACGTTGGCCCAGAAATATCGTGGTACATTTTCTGACAGAATCTCAAGACCCCAACAAATCTTATTTTGAACAAAGCAGTCGACAAACCAAACCTTATCATTAATCAGTAATAGGTAGGTAAGTAGTAAATAAAATAAATTAACATGTTGGAAAACTATGTATAACAAATGTATTTTATGTTTGGATGATTTCTGACGTTTCTGAACAATCGCTATGAGAGCTACGTAAGAACTGGGATAGTTTTGCAATGAGGAAATGTGCTTGTCACCGTTAAAATATTCATGTACTTAAGTATAGGCGCTTTATTAAAGAATTACTCTGGTCTGTAGTCAAGAAGAATAGCACAGCTGTGCTATTCAATGGAAAAAAAATCAGTAAACGAGGTCTTTTGTTTCCTCAAGTTGAAGAAAGGTGTGAATCACTGAGAACGAAAAACTACTGGAATCGCTGGCCACCTTATTCATGTCAATTGATGTTTACATCGCGGAAATAATTGGACCCTCCAGCCTTCAGACAACTGCGCCTTTTTCTCGTATTCAAACCCTCTCAACAACTCGAGTTTTACCGTGGATACTACCAAGGAGACGTAATATCCATGAATCTGGAATCCTAGAACCCGCCCGCTTCCCTCGTTTTGTGCGCTTGCGACCGATCGATCATGTCTTTATTGCGCAATTTCTCACCGTTTGACATTTACGGTGAGCTCGCTCATATAGAATAAACGGTATGAAATGGCTTGTGGGATGTGATGTTAATGCGACGACGCAATTATCTCGAACCGAACAATTTTCTCCAAGGTTTATTCTATCAATAGAATGTGAGGGGGTTCGTATTTTGTCGAGCGGACATTCTTGTGAGCTAATTAGAAAGGGCATGAGCATTTTATTGTTCCATCAATCTCGTTGAATTTCAGGATTTACAACGTAAACCTGCCATGCAATTGAAGGCTGAATGAGTAATACATGTAGACACCATAAATAGGCAGTGCCTACTTATGGGCATTCCATTCAAATGACCCGTTAGTGCAGTCCATAAGTTAATAATTTACAACATGGGAATGATGAATATTGATTAATTGATTTCAGGTTGTCATGAGGTACTTTTATCTAAACAAGTTCATCAAGGCTGGATACATAGGTACAAGCGTGATTGTGACAAGTCAAAATACGTATATAAAACCATGAAAATGGATCGTGTGTGTACTTATAACAGATTATATTAAATCCACACAACTTAGTACCGAAATACCAATAGTCTCTCCAGGAAACCAATTCCTAGGTAGGTACCTGACAAAAACTCGTAAGTTTTTAACAAACATTCCGCCTAAGACGAAAAAATTATTTAGGTAACTAATTACCTACACGATACCACAGCATGAATTTATTGAAAATCCATGGGTTTTCAAACAAGATTGGAAATTACCGGAGTCAACGTTTTCAAGAGAAACTAAACATTATAAACTTCATAAGTGAGTTCAAAGCTTTATGACAACAATCCCAACCAACGACTACCCTCGAAGCTTCCATGCTTACAAGTTATTCAAACTAACTACTGTTTCAAACTAACTATAATACATCAAATGGGAAACATAACCATCTCGAAGTAAAGGCCACAATTTAATTTGAAATTTCAAAAAGCAAACATGTGGTTTTCCAATTATTTACCGTGAGTTTGGTGTCAATAATTAAACACAAGATAGTTTGATAAATACAGACATCTCAGACAGAGCGTAATCATCAAGTTCTCGATTTACTCGGAGAAACAGGGGCAGCCAGGATGAGGTGAACTAAACCAAGTACCTAAGTAAATTAATGGTAGACAACTACTGCTAAAAAATCAATTTAAAAAAATAGTAATAGGTAGGTAGCAGGTTATAACAAGTATCTTATACCATTTTACACGTAGAGATAACCATATTAATAATATTAATTGCCTATTAAACAGCTAATGAAATACATATATCTAAAGATGTATACTCGTAAACTAAACACTAAGTTCTTAAATACATAGAGACAATATCGAAACTAAGTTACTTTTTATTTTTTCGATAAGCACAACTTTAAAAAAATACTTAATATTAGTTCAGTAATTTTCGACGTTTGCGTAGGAATATGGACCAGATATAGAAAATAAGCGTTAACTGAGCGACTTAAATATATCAAGCTGAGAGTACGTCAATCAATTGAGTAAGGCAGCGATTTGCCTTCAAGAGGAATGCCAGCTATTAAAACTAGATGCAGGAAGCCGCCAAGGGGGGAATGGTAGGGGATACAACCTTCTGGATGGATCTCTAACGCATTATCTCTACAGATAAGATCACTCACCTCAACTGATCTTCTAACAAACACAACAACAATCCTTTTGGCAAGCAAATAGTCAACAGGGATACCAACCAGAATATGCCCGTTAGGTTAACAACAAAAACAAAGCACAGTAAACACTTTCACCCCGCGCGACGTGACCCGGCACGGTCGGTTGACGCATGCATTATAATTAATTCATTTTCATTGGGACGGTTTAACCGGGGAGGGGAGGGGGTTGTGGAGGGGAAGGCCGTGGAGGGGAGATGCCGAACGAAGGAGGGGACCTACCCCAACAATCTATAGAGGAGACCCGCGCATTGGCAAGACGGCGAAACAGAACTTGTCAGAATCAGAAGGCCGGGAGGCGCCGAAGGGAGAATCCGCCGTGGTGTGATAGGAAAATACCGCGGGCGCCGAGGTATGAAAGGTTAGACCGGTTAGAGGGTCAGATCAGAGTAATCTCGGGAATAAGTAAGTACGCAAAGGCAATTTGAGGCAGTTAACTTGGCGGGTAATTCATTGATAATGTGTTTCAATTAAGGCCCTTTTACACGAGCGATTTTTTCCGGCAGTAATTGCAGAAAAAAGTATTGCACAACTATTTCAAAAAAGTTGGACAACTATTCTCTCCTCGAAAAAGTTGCCGAAGATTGCAGGCAATTAATTGACGGGAGTTGTACAACATTTTAGGCCCACGAGCCCTCTCGGCAACTGTTGCATCGTGTTGAAATGAAGTCCAAGGGTTTGGAAAATTATTGCACTATTGCGGCAATTTTTCGGCCTTGGGTCGGGAGAGGGAACGAAACAGCCAATCACATTGAGAGTTTATTTGTGCAGCATGGCCTTATGAGCAAATATTGACGTGAAACTGCACTGATGGGGTGCAGCATTGCCTCATGAGAGAATTTTAACGTAGGAAAGATAGGAGTTTATTTGTGCAGCATGGCCTTATGAGCAAATATTGACGTGAAACTGCACTGATGGGGTGCAGCATTGCCTCATGAGAGAATTTTAACGTAGGAAAGATAGGAGTTTATTTGTGCAGCATGGCCTTATGAGCAAATATTGACGTGAAACTGCACTGATGGGGTGCAGCATGGCCTTATGAGCGAATACTGACGTGAAACTGCACTGATGGGGTGCAGCAGTGCCTCATGAGAGAATTTTAACATAGGAAAGATAGGAGTTTGTGTGCAGCATGGCCTTATGAGCAAGTATTGACGTGAAACTGCACTGGTGGGGTTCAGCATTGCCTCATGAGAGAATTTTAACGTAGGAAAGATAGGAGTTTATATGTGCAGCATGGCCCTATGAGCAAATATTGACATGAAACTGCACTGGTGGGGTGCAGTATTGCCACATGAGAGAATTTTAATTTCGCAAAGATATGAGTTTATTTGTGCAGCATAGACTTATGAGCAAATATTGACGTGAAAAAATTTCAGAGGTGAGAGCCAACCCACATTCTCTCTGGCTCAGAAACTGGCGCTGCCAAATTCCCCTCTTTTTCCTCTGGGTGGCAGCAGCAGCGACGACGACCACAGCAGCAGCGACGACTACCTCTTCACCGTCCATGGCGCAAACTGTAGTCGCCCGTGTAAACGAAACAATTGAGCAATTTCTATTGCTCAACTTTTTTGGTGCAACACAGTGCAATTAATTCCTTGCAACATATTGACGCAACACGAGGCAATTTTATTGCTTTGTGTTGCGTACAACTTTTCTAGTGCAATTTTTTTGGAGTTGCGCAACTTTTGTTGCTCGTGTAATCGGCCCTTTAGGTAATAACTTCTAGACGAGATTCCTAGAAGAATGAATGACGTTTATATTCACCACAACCTGATAACATGCTAGGGCGGTGCCACAATAGTTTCCCGTCATTCCATTACCCTGTGCGAATGGTAGGTAGGAATCTATTCATGAAGGGCACTGTAGTAATCAAAAGAATCCGAATCGGACGAATATCATATCATATCTCCTTGGATGTTTCTATTTTCGAAACTAGATCGAAATAATTTGGAATTCTATAATTGAGTATAAAGGCCCAAACAGCCTTTCACTAAAAAATGAAGGAAATCGGCCCGAGAGAACGCCCATACTAACTGCCATTAGATTTCGTAACTTTTTTTTAATATATGACATTATTCAGCATAAATTTTTTAGAGATTTAGTTCATTGTTGATACTTTTTTGAAAATAAATGAATTTAATTTCTGATTATGATGATTTTGATGAACTTTTTGATAAAATTCAGCTAAAAAATATTTAAATTTTCAGTAATTTTCTCAGCATTTTTTTGAATTTTACCAATTTAATATGCTCAAAAAATGCGTGCCAAGGAACAGTGGTCAGAGTGAACAAAATTCAGGTGTCTACGGATTATTATAGAAAATTTTACGCTGATTACAAATTCGTTCCCATCCCAAAAATAGCTCTTTAACACAGTTTTCTCGAGTAAAAACCCCCTCTAAACGTTTTTGACTAATTTTTTCGATTTTGCGTCCATAAGATGTAGGAAATTGAATTTCTACGTCGAAAGAAAACCATAGAAAGCAAAATTCATTGTAATTTTACGGAAGTTATGACATTTTTTTCCATGTTTACGAGTAAAAAATACCTTTTTTCCACGTGAAATTCAATTACCAAGTATTTCGTTTCGTCAAAGTCTGCGTCTTTCGAACAAATAATTTTTGTTTTCCCGCACAGCTTTCGCTTATCTGCTATTTTGATTGTGATCGGATGGATTTTTGTTCAATCTCCGTTTCCTACATTTCAAGTGGGATTTGATTTCGATGAATGTCGAAAATTGCCGCTTCTTTTTCAGATTCATTGGTTAAATGCCACGCTTTAAACACTTCTCTATTTTTTATTTGAGGCTTGAAAAAAATTAATTAATTAATTAATCAAAATGTAGAAATAGATATAAAGTGCGAAGTTGCGGGTTGTACAGGCTAATCAAAGTGAATTTATCTTTGGAAATTCCTAGGGAACACACCCCCGAATTCAGAAATAGGAAATTTTCGGTCATGTTTTTTGCGAGACCATCAAAGTGTTGTCTAAAATACATTGAATTTTCGGTTAATTTTTTCCTCATTTTGATAAATGAACCATTAGAGAGTTCCTAAATGATGTCAATTGGAATAAGGTGCTTGGGGATTTTATCATCTGGGGCGAGCCATAGCGGATGGTAACCTGATAAAATCAAGAGGGTCGAATTAGCATTTTATCTTAGAGTGACGCTACTTATCTTCAAGCAACGCTGAACCACCATGGGGATTTTCCCGCCTATCCCGTGTGTTTAGTTATCAGCATTTCCAAGTTTCCTAGTTCTTTTCTTATTCACGAAAAGGTTTTGCAATGGCAGATTTTGAAAATTAATGAACAAGAAAATGAATATAATTGAGGAGCTGACATGGAAAACCAGTTAAGTCCAAAAATCAAATTTCATAGGAACTCCCTCTGAACTCTTACCAGATTTTTTTGGACATAATCTCTTCTCCATGCAAAGGTCACACATTTATTCAGAGTGCGATCTAGCATGGACCGGAGGACCTAAGGCTGTTGGCGTGACCGTTTACTTGCACTTCGACGAAAAAAAATGGCCTTTCGATTTTTGGACAACTGGTTTTCCATGTCAGCTCCTCAATCGTCATTAATCATGAATACCTACAAGAAATGAATATCACTGTTATTGATGTGTAAGGTTACCTTGCGATAGGGAGGAAGAGATGAGATAGGTTGGTTCGGGATAAAGCGTCTTATGTTTAGGTGAAATAAATTTGTCTTATTGGAGACTAGCCGCTCCGGCTCGCTACGCTCGCCTCCACGTCCAGCCGGGGGGCAAGCCCCCCGGACCCCCCATTAAATTGCTCGCTTCGCTCGCAACGTGTGGCGTGTAGGGAATATTGCTCGCTTCGCTCGCAAAGTCTGGCATGTAGGATATGTTGCTCGCTTCGCTCGCAAAGTCTGGCATGTAGAAAATGTTGCTCGCTTCGCTCGCAAAGTATGGCATTTAGGGAATTTTACTCGCTTTGCTCGCAAACGGTAGATCCCTAAGGGTAAGTTTAACTTCTGTAGGGGATGCTGCTCGCTACGCTCGCTTGAGGAAGTTATACTGCCCACCCAACTTGGCAGACGTTTTTTCTGTTGGGGAATTCTTACTTACAAATTAAATCTTATAAAACTACGTGGAACCACGAAAACTTTATTAGGGGATGTTGCTCGCTTCGCTCGCAAGTCCGTATTTATTCTGTAGGGGATGCTGCTCGCTTCGCTCGCTTGAAGAAGTTATACTGCCCACCCAACTTGGCAGACGTTTTTTTCTGTTGGAAATTCTTACAAACAAATTAATTCTTATAAAACTACGTGGAACCACGAAAAGTTTATTAGGGAATGTTGTACTGCCCACCCAACTTGGCAGACGTTTTTTTCAGTTGGGAATTCTTACAAACAAATTAAATCTTATAAAACTACGTGGAACCGCGAAAAGTTTATTCGGGGATGTTGCTCGCTTCGCTCGCAAGGTATACCTGTATATGTGTAGGACAAAGTCCGTATTTATTATTTGAAATGGCTCTCGCTTCGCTCGCAAGGTAGACCTATGTATACCTGCTCGCCTCGAACCCTTCACGTCAATTCTTGAGCCTTCTCTCGTCCACGGCACAATTTTAATCGCTTTGCTCGCTTCCACTCGCGATTTGACCAACCTAACGTCACTTTTTTCGATATCCGATTTCGGATTCAGATTCGGCGGACCCAAAGCTGTATTTCGCCCGCGAAAACCGTTCCGAAAAACGTACCTTTATGGGGTATATTTTAATCGGAAAAAACCAAGTTTTTCGGCGGACTTTTCGAGAAAACGGGTCCGTACTCTCGCATTTTTTTGACGCATTTCCCGATACTTTTTTCGCGATCCGATCGCGCCGTCGTCTTCCTCGTAGGAAAACCTACGAAACCCGTATTTTTCCGGAATTGTCAACGGCCGTTTAGAGGGGTAGGGGAAGCGGGGAAGTGGAAAAAGCGCACATTAATTATTACTTCGACCCCCCTCCCGCCCTACGGCCCATGGTTCGGGTGGGATTAGAAAATTTTAAATTCGCTTATACACCCTATCGGAAAATCCCAAAAAGATCCCACCACTCGTAGATCCGGCCCACTCAGCCGTTTGGCCGTGCATAGGCACGAGCGACAGACAGACAGACGGAGTTTCATTCTTATTAATAGTAGAGATAGAGATAGAGATAGAGATAGAGATGAGGCGCCACATCTGCCCGCACATGCGCAGTAGCGCTTCCTATTCATGATAAGGCGCCTCATCTCTACCTTCCTATCGCTTTAGGAACTCTCTAATACGTTAGGGTTCTGTTGAGCCAAAATGGGCAATCTTTTTTATCCTCATCATCATTCTCGCTGTGCAGTTTTATTATATAGAATTATTGGGCAGTAACAGAATAGGTTTTCCGCGCATAAATCCTTTCAAACTCAACCAATTAAGTTGAAACTCAACCAAATGAAAGGGCATGATTCACTGAGTGTTCTTAGACCAAAACGAACAATGTATCTCAATTAGAACCTGAGATATCATAGGACAAATCTATAAAAATTTAAGTTATCTGATTTTCAATGCTTGGAAACAAATCTACGCATAAATACCTTTCATTCAAAAAAAATGAAGGAAATCGGCAGGATAGAACGGCCGTACTAACTGCCATTAGATTTAGTAAATTTTTCAATACCTATATAAGATTATTCAGCATAAATTTTTTGTTCATTGTTGATAAACTTCTTTTGATGATTGTTGAATTTAATTTTTGAGTATGATGATTTTGATGAATTTTTTGATAAAATTCTGCTAAAAAAATATTTACATTTTCTGTTATTTTTCCAGAATTTTTTGAAATTTTACCAATTCAAGTGGACAAAATTCAGGTTTCTACGGATTGTTATAGAAAATTTTACGCTGATTACGAAAACACTCTCACGCCAAAAATGGCTCTTCAACTCAGTTTTCTCGAGTAAAAACCCCCTCTAAATCGGATGGATTTTTGTTTAATCTCCGTTTCCTCCATTTCAAGTCGGATTTGATTTCGATGAATGTCGACAATTGTCGCTCCTTTTTCAGATTCATTGGCTAAATGCCACGCTTTAAATACTTCTATATTTTTTATTTTAAGGCTTGAAAAAAAAATTAATTAATTGATTAATCAAAATGTAAAAATAGATATACCTAAAGTGCGAAGTTGCGGGTTGTAGCAGCTAATCCAAGTGAATTTATCTTCTAAAATTCCTAGGAAACACACCCCCAAATTCTGAAATAGGACATTTTCGGACATGTTTTTTGCGATTTCATCAAAGTGTTGTCTAAAATACATTGAATTCCTCATTCTAACATATGAACCATTAACTTAAGTCTAGGTGTCTCCCAAGACGCCGGGATGTTTTCCAATTCATAGGCGCAACTAACGATTTCAATGTCAGGTACGGAAAGACAAGAAACATGTCACGATCTGAACAGCGGACAATTGTTGACTTTGGCAACGAAATGAATAGGTAAATAGAAGCTGGGTCACTCATATCTCGTTTCAGTCGATACAACTACCTATCTGGGAGTAATTAGTTGTGCTTATTTTATACAAGAGACTGATGTTAGGGCTTTGGTCCATACTGTGATGCACCATGTGTGAGCCTGGCTGATAGTAGTAGGTTACTGTACCTAAATCAAATTAAGGATTCATCAAATTTGAGGAAACTATGCTATAATTTAACTGGGACAACATAGTCGGAGACCAGGCTCACTTAAAAGGGTTATTCGTACTGAATCAAAAATATGTGTCTGCGGCTGGTAGTGGTGG
Organism: Adelphocoris suturalis; assembly: GCA_030762985.1. Taxonomy (NCBI): domain Eukaryota; kingdom Metazoa; phylum Arthropoda; class Insecta; order Hemiptera; family Miridae; genus Adelphocoris; species Adelphocoris suturalis. The sequence goes on from CM061047.1 coordinate 68,992,132, forward strand.
GTTGCCAAATAATATTGTTGAAATCCATTAAAATGTAACACTTTTTCAATGAGCGTTACCTATGATAACGTTTTTGGCATGGAGCATGCTTTAGCCTTGAACTAAATGGCGAAAAGTGTCACGTTTTATGGGAGACGTGGTTGGGAGACGGCGAGGTGTCACGAAATTCTTTCATATGATTTTCACGTACAACCAAGCCGTTGCTGGGGAAACGAAACTTCTTTAGTGTTCATGGGACAAAAATCGTTCTCCATTCGTTGGAAAGCTCTCGATTTATCACGCATTTCTTTAGTACTTGTTCTATTCATGTCGTAATTTTATATTTATTTATGTTATAAATGGGTATAGTAAACAATGCCGCTTGTTTTTGTTGTCACTTGGTTGAGAAGTTAATCTTGGTTATAGTAGTTGTAGAGTGCACCATAACAGAAAATTATTTACTTAGGTACTTCCTTCTAATTTCGACTCTATTTGTCGTATGGTGAAGCTCCTGAACAGCCACGGGCTCTAAGTAATAGCATCTGGGGGGTCTGGGGGTCTCTCCCAGCGGGGTCAAGGGGCAGAGCCCCTTTCGAGGCCCGAAGGGAGTATTAAACTATCCAACTATTAAACCCTTTTTAAATGGAATCACCCCCCCCTTCGTGTGGGCGGAACCCTCCTGGCTACCAGTGTGACGTCAGCAGTGCAAACTTTGAAAATCATAGAAAGAAAACTACTCGAAGTAGGAGAGTGCGGATGGTTTCAAATTTGTTAGAATGGAACCCATTTTCATTTAATAATATAAAATGAATACGTGGGTTACGCTCATTGGATGGCCAGAGTCAGCAGATAATGCTAATTCAAACATTAAAGCAAGGAAATTTTGTATGATACTAGGATTTTCCATGATGAAACCTGTGACGGATGTGGGTAGTTCCTACTTCTCGATTCTAGCAAATGCCACACCTTGTGGTAGTTCCTGGGCTATAAGAATTCAGGATACCCTCTGGGTGTAACAGGTGAATCGCCTCAACCCTCTGAAAGAGTAACTACTCCATTTCCATCCCCCCCCCCCTTATTTTATGGTAGCAGAGCATGGTTTCGAACCCCACCCTCGATTTTTGCTGTCCTGGCGCCCCTGCCCCCCCCCCCCCTCCCCCTCCTGCTGAAATCGTTAATAATGAGTCAACAAAATATATTATATTTTTTCAATCTTGATAATTTTTTGTAAAGATCTCAAAAATGACGAAATAGCGCATTGCACAAGAGCCCAATTGACATCTACTTCGTTATTTTAAATGAGAACCCCATAGCTTATTGCAGATTTGGATGTGCGTGAAATTGCATGAAAAAATGACCCATCAATCAATTTTTCAAATGTGCGCAAACAGGCGCAATTCTGCTCCAAAAGTGCGCAATTCCGCTCTAAAAGTGTAATAAATAGTGTGAAATACTGAGTTTCTGAAGATATTCAATTGCCACATGTAACACATGATTTTGGAGTATTTTTTTGTGTTGAACCTCGTAATGATGTTCTTTTATTGGTATTTGCAACACCAACTTGGAAAAACAATGAAAAATTGACCCAAATCGCACATTTCTTACACATTTCCACAAAGCACAAAGCTTACTAAAATGTAGGTACATGTCATGTGGCAATTGGATATCCTCAAAAACTCAGTATTTCAAATTGATTTATTGCACTATTGGAGCCCACTTTGCGCGGAATTGCGCCCGTTTGCGTGCCCTTAAAAATCGAGTAATGGGTCATTTCTTCATGAAATTTCACGTAGAATTCAAATCTGTAACAAAAAATGGGGGTTCGAATTTAAAATAACAAAGTTAATGTCAATTGCGCATTGTTGCGCACGTGCACAATGCGTTATTCCGTAATTTTCTGAGATCTTTACAAATAATAAATTATCAAGATTGAAAAAAAAAATTTTTTGACCCATTATTATCGATTTTAGCAGGGGGGGACGTTTTCGGGACACCATGCATATACCCATGCTTTGAAAGCCCTGGTAGTGTGATGGATATGGGTAGTGCTTCCTTCTCGATTCTTAAAAATGCCACACCTTGCGGTAGTTCCTGGGCTATCAGCTTTGTGTGCATTGATACCAGAAAATTGTGTACACCGAACTATTTTCCCTACCGACCTATTTAATTCAATGGTTCATTGTGCAACTTATGATCCTTGGAGGCAAGTATTGACAACTTTTATTTATGATTCAATTTATTATATTTTTGTGAATTCAAGTCAAGTCAGGCAAACAGACGCCTTCATAGGTAAAGTTTTGGTTTTGGTTCTTCAAACATGGTAAGGTATGGAGCGAGCCAAGCCTAGATCTGCGGAGCCTGGAAATTCAGCATAACAGAGAGCTGCCTCGCTAGTGTCAAAATTCCTGGGCCTCTCTCTCTTCTTGGATCATGCTTGCCCCTCTGATTTTTTGCATTCCGCCTCTGATTATCATGGAAAAATTTCACCGATTGCTGCTACATAATCTTGATTATTTTCCAAACGCGGGTTGTACACAATTTTTCCAATTTCAAAAAAATAAATTTATATCTATTTGAAAATTTTTTTAATTTTTGAAAAAAATTTAAAAATATTTAATGATGGATAAAATACTTAGTTCGCCCTGAGAGCATTTCCGTAATTAGATTTGCAATTTTTTCAAGAATGTGTATAGAAAAATGGAGAAACTTTTGTTGCGACCCTAGCGCAATCTCTCATCATTTTATACTAGCCAGCCGTCCACATTGGCCTTGACCGTATTTCAAAGCATCAAAGTTTTACTAGCTCAAATTTTTGAATGTTCGATATCGGCAACTAATACACATATTTCAACTTGCAGGATTGAGAAGAATTCTCGTTGTTATTATAAGACACCATAGTTTCAAGATCAACGAATTCACAAATAAATATCTCGCATTCCCAGCAACTGTTTCATATTTATTGGCCACATGTGAAGTCAAGAAATGTACATTGTACATATCTTGACTTGTACCTACATATCTTGATTCATCATAGGTCCACTTGTAAACGCCCATTTTGCTACCAGCAATTCACCAGACTCCCTCCAGCAACTAGCACGATTACTTCCTTACCTTTTTCAAAAATCATTGCTATTTTCACATGGTCGAAAATTGAAAGCGGTTCTAGATGCTAAATAGCCGGTTGCCACAGGAAGAATGGAAAATGTCCAGGGTTTTGGTGCCAAATTCTTGTGGGAAATTGTGACGACTGTATTTATCAGGCTGATGATGATTCCGAGCATGATAAACCCCCCCACATTGTGACAGCTGAGACCACGTTTTTCACATTCGGCTCAAATAGGGAGTTTTTGCAACGCTGAAGCTGGTTTCACATGGAGCAGAAGGAGCGCGGAAAGAGGAAGAACGGAACGCAATCTGATTGGCTGTTGGGGCAACAGTTGAGGAACGTGGCTGCCATGTTGTCGGAAGGGGAGGACAGCGGGCGGTGGTAGAAATTTTTATACTGTTTCCACGTTCCGTCGAGCTCCGCGCAAGCTCATTGGACAGTAATGTTGATAACCGCAAGTAGAGGTTTCAGATCAGAGAGGATTTTTCAGTAGGAAGGTTATGATTCCGTTCACCAAGGAGACCGCTTCATGTGAACAATCTTTCCGACTCTGCCACCCCCTCAACTGGTTTTTCCGTCTTCCGTCCTTCCGCACTCGTTCCACTCAATGTGAATCCAGCTCCAGTTCGTAGTCGAGTGGGAGGAACTACGAATAGGAATGGAGCACTGCCCATGCGCGCAAAATGGTAAGGGTTAGCGGTCCATTCGTTGTACGAATAGAAAAATCTTATTCAGAGCTCAAGGGAAGTCGAATACAGCTCCAAATACGCATGTGACCTTCCATAATAACCTATAATGCTATAATCAATTGTTTTGCTTCCTATTTCAAGGTGGCATGACATACACATTGTAATATTCGTAATTTTCAAAAAAGGTGGTTGGTTTGAAGGATTCATCCTCACTTAAATTATGCCCTTATGATGGATTCTAAAGGTTTACGATCTACCATCAGTCCAATTTCGTTCAAGGGTATTTGGGTACAAGTCTCAAGATGGCATCCTACTAATTTTGTTGAAATATATAACCACTGAACATACCAAACTTGAAATTGGTCGAGTTCTTGGAATGCTCCATTTGGCGATAGAAGAGGATCCGAGAACCGGAAACTCAATCTTCTCCAAACATAGCACAATGTGCTATTAGTCGAGTTGTATCTATTATGGGACTGTCACACCCCCCTCTTTCTATTTATTGCGTGCCCCTAGAGGGTACCTAAGACCGTGTCAGTTTAGATGGTATTTTTCAAGAATCAAAAGACGATATTATTTTCAGGAAATTTAAGGCTAATTTCGCAAAAAATTGTCAACAATTAAAATTAGTCGAGTTAAAGTTGAAAAACATGGGGTTTATGGGGTTTTAATGAAACAAAAAAACGAAGTTTTCTTGAAAAACACTTTTAAAAATCATATCCCGAATACGGATTGAGATAGAAAATGACGGTGTTCTACTCCATTTTCGAACAAGTTTAATTCAAATGTGTTCAAAACTTATCTAAATCCACCCAGTACAGTCAAAAAGAGATATATACTGGGACGTATAGATAATAGATTTAATTATCTGGTCTTGTGTTTGGCAGGGTAATGAACATGGATTTGTATTAAAAAATTGAATTAATAATTGTGCATGCATGGACCTTAAGTCTGTTCGATATTTTAATGAGAATTTTTAGTCTGTCTTCTCCAACTGGCAACCCTGGTGTGAACAGCAACTGATTCATTCATTCATATTAGATTCGAATAACCTTCTCGATAAACCCTTCAGTAGTATAGTTAGGAAACGATTAAGACAACACCTCTCACAAAACGCTTTCAGTTTGAGACAACACGTCTTCCAGTATTGATAAGGATCGATCCGGTGATCTGGACGCACTTAATTGCCGACTACGGTAAGTCTCTAGCTTTTAGTCTTTGCAACTATTTCAGCACCTTTTGTCACATTAGTATACCACCATACATTACCATAGAACTAAGTGCAAGCAACGTTTCAATCAGTAACTATTCCCCTAAGCAAATTTTTGTTCTTTCAGTAACTTTAAACCCCCAAAACCGTCCCCAGCTAACTTAATTTATAGTTTGATAGGGTTAGCATCGTCTTTTACAACCAAACGCTCATTCCCTATTGGCACAACGGTCACGATAAGTCCCCCCCCGATTCCCTGCAATCCAACTCATGCTCATGCATACCCGACTACTGAAGACACGTCCCATATAAGTGCCATCTTACAATGGAAATCTTACAATTTCGGTGGCAACGGTTGGATTGATTTTCATTGACAATGCCCAGTTTTTGATCCGATCGAACCACTTACATAAGGAATGAGATAACAGAAGATTCATCAATCAGAACATTCCTGCAGGTCCATTATTTATAAATTAATTAAAGCCTCAAAACCATCTGAGTTCCTTGCCACAAATTTAGCTATTTAAAAAAAAATAAAAAATAAAATTTAAAAAAAACAGCGCTCTTAAATCCCGTGAACGAGAAGGCAGCATATCTTAACTGACATACCAACTTCTTGCGCCTAACACAAAAGCTAGGTCCTTTCAAATCGCCATGGGAAAACATGAAGATGAAATCATGTAATTATGTGAGGAAAACGAATTCGAAGCAAGAGTTGGCAGAAATTAAAGAAACCAGATTAAATTGCTATTGAAGTTTATGTATTTATACACATTTTATGTCTCTATAGAAAGATAAAGCATACACATGACGTACTTACATGGAAAACTAGTATTATGTAGTCATAAGCAATACGTCAGTGCTATCTATCTCCAGAAAGCCTGAGAGTGCCAAAAACATCTAGATCCGGTAACTATTTCAACAATTTATAGAAGTTATTTTTTATATATTCTTTTTTTATTGCCTATTATTTATTATCTTGTACCCCTTACCAAAGAAACTAACCATTTGTTCCTAAATACTTTTTCACACACCAAGGCTACTGAATCACCAGTAATTATACACTAAGAACGTGCAGACCCTCATGCACCGAATGATAAGACTCAAGGGCAACATGTATTATTGAGAACGAAGTGAGTCTATACATTGACTCTGTCAGCATTTCTCAGGGTGCTTGCAATTTCCGTGCCATAGGCGTAATTTTCTAGCTATCAACTTGAAATTTGATAGGCAGACTCTTTAGACATTCGGAATTAGCTGTATAGTTTTTGGTGACGATCCGATGACAGAACTTTGTCGTCAACGACAGCAATCGTCGTCAAAATCAACCGAAAATACAGTTAGGTATCGTTTACAATAGTATTCGCCACAAAGAATCGACTGAAACCACTATAAAAGCTTCAAAAGTAATAAATTTAAGCTAGTAAATGGATGAACTAATCCAGTGGTTGGCTATCTTGATGCATTGAAGCACTATGCGACAGGGATTTTTACATGGCACTAATCTAAGTCCAATTCTGAGTAATAAAGAATAATACCCAATTCTCGATAACAAATTCCAACAAACGTAAAACTATAACTGAAAAATAAACAGTGAAGGCTGACTTTATATTATACTCAGTATGATATAGTGAATCAGTTTAGTTATAAGTCCATCGTTCCAAAACTATGAGTTCCATGTTTAGCTACACACCGCTGTGATTATACATTTTCAACAACATTGCTTTCTAATAACCTGAGAAACTGTATTGTAAGCAATATTTTGTGCCTACAGATGAGCCCCATTTCATTACATGACTCAGAAGAACGCATTACAGCTCTTAAACGAATTCAAAGAGCGTCATTCACCTGAGCAATGGGGGTCCATCGTCAAATTCAAACAATCTTTGAGGAGCTGCTTCAGTCCACCAAGCTTAATTATTATTTATTACGTACATTGAAATCCTACGCTTTTAATTGGATGTATTCCAACTAGTCCATTATTCATAGGCCATAGCTAATGCATTGTAGGATATGCTTCACAACTCTAACTGGGATAGATACTGTGGATAGTGAAATGTCGTTAAAACCATTTTGTGTCCTGTTCAGTTGAACTTCTTCGGGTATACTAGTTGAATTATCCCATACAGATGTTTCAAGTTACTACTCCGTGTTTGGGACAATGGCTCAAACCCATGGCTTTAACGATTAAGACTTAACAGCTAATTATTATTGTGACTGTAGAATGTACGGTGTAAATACTGCAAAGTAAATCAGTATAGATTGGGAGTTACGTTTCGCTTTTGCTCACAAGTTCCGGTGACTGTTTTTAGCACATCAAGTTGGTACTTCAGCCCAAGTTCTAGGTCTCAGGGTGAAACAATTATATTGAATGACTCCAATTAATGAATATTTCAAGACATTTCGAAAATTATCGAGTACTAACAACAAACATTTTGTACTACAACATGCAGTTTTCTTCTAGAAAGAAAATGAAGGACTCACCACTTTGGCGCGTGGAGATTTACGCAGTGGGCGCGTGACCTTCACAGATTTCGGCTGGCTCTTCTTATGAGACCCAACCGGCTTTGGCAATGGAGGTCGAAGTGCAACGGATCTCCTGGGAAGAGGTACTCCAGCACGGGCTTTGGCATCAGCAGGAGATTCCGAAGCCCGAGTGACACGAGGTGTTACACTGCGAACACTTCTTCTCTGAACGGCAGGAGCTTCAGGATTTTTCTTCTCCTCTTCAGGCTTTTTCTTAGGCTCCTCCTCACTCTCAGAAGACGAGGAAGAGGAGTCAGATGATGAGCTTGATTGACTTGGATTAGACTTCGTTTTCGTAGCAGAAATTTTCAGCTTTAAGCCTCCCTATAATAAATTAATGTAAAATTAAACTTTATGCAATGAATTACTATACAGGGTGATTCCCTCGCACATGCAAAAAAAGATTCGGGTGAAACTTCATCAAAAATGGAGTAAAATGCCGCCAACTGCATATTTTTATCTCAATCCATTCTCGAGATATGATTTTTTAAAGGTTTTTTTTTTCAGGAAAACCGTGGTTTTTTCCTTTTAAACTCAAATTTCTCCACTTTACTCCATTCAATTTTAACTTTTGACCACATTTTCCGAATCAGCATTAAATTTACTATAAGAATAGTGTACTTGGGTTCTTTAAAAGTACCATCCCAAGGCCCTTACATCAGCTCAAACATTGACGATTTTGAAAAAAGAATATTTCTGAAAATCTTTAAAACTTTACTACTCTTCCAAAACGAATTCTGGAAACTGGCAAATCTTATGAAAACTGCTTCATCTAATATGCTTTCCAACGGTATTATCAATTTTACTTTTATTTTGTTATTTAGGGGAGAAAATAATGTTTCAATGTTAAAAAATGTAGGTTTTTCAATGAAATTGTTGGTTTTCTCGAAAGATGTCCCTCCATGAACCAACGAGTATGGGGTTGGTTTCTATGTATTTTTTCTCGCTGGATAAAATGGAAACTCTTGCAGATCTCTCAACTACGTTATAATCGAGTTTTACACTTTAATTAACTAGTTTTACCCCATAACACATACATTTAATCGTAACAAACAAACTAAACATTTGCGATTTTAAGTGTAAAACTCGGTTATAACGGAGTTGGAGAGATCTACAAATGTTACCATTCGATACAGCGAGAAAAAATACATAGAAACCGACCCCCATACTCGTTGGTTCATGGAGGGTCATCTTTCGAGAAAACCAACAATTTCATTGAAAAACCCACATTTTTTAACATTAAAACATTATTTTCTCCCCTAAATAACAAAATAAAAGTAAAATTGATAATACCGTTGGAAAGCATATTAGATGAAGCAGTTTTCATGAGATTTGCCAGTTTCCAGAATTCGTTTTGGAAGAGTAGTAAAGTTTTAAAGATTTTCAGAAATATTATTTTTTCAAAATCGTCAATGTTTGAGCTGATGTGAGGGTCTTCGGATGGTACTTTTTAAGAACCCAAGTACACTATTCTTATAGGAAATTTAATGCTGATACCGAAAATGAGGTTGAAAGTTAAAATTAAATGAGGCAAAGTGGAGAAATCCGAGTTTAAAATGAAAAAAAACACGGTATTCCTGAAAAAACCTTTAAAAAATCATATCTCGAGTATGGATTGAGATAAAAATATGCGGTTGGCGGCATTTTACTCCATTTTTGATGTAGTTTCACCCAAATTTTTTTTTTTTTTTTTTTTGCATCTGCGAGGGAATCACCCTGTATAGGCCAGTTTTATCAAAGCTATTAATCCAATAAATTGGCAATCATCAACCTTCTATGATCAAAAGAGATATCAACAATAAAAATTAACCAGCCAAAGTTTAGTGGTTTGCGTCGAAATTGATTCACCAAATCCATTCATGATCTTCTACCATGTCCAAAAATTCTGGGAATAATTATTTGCCGACTTCTATTTACCTTAAATCGACTGTTTTGGAACAACTAGGATATTATTTTGGTCTTTCGAGCTGAATGTTTGATTCAAGGGTTTGTCAGTAAATAGGAATTTTTACTGTCACGAAAATGTGATGGTGCGACAATTCTAAAAGATTTGTAAAATATTGTATCCGTGTCAATCATACGTGGTATTCGTTTAGAGAAATTAAACGGGTCAAATTAACCTCTCACAATTTTGTTTGCAGTTCAAAGAATACAAGAATTGAATTTTAAAAGCACTGGTTCACCTGACTTTCACTAAAGTTTGCAAAATTTCCTCGTAAATCACATTTCTGCAACAGTTCCTGAAAATCTACACTGATTCTGTAAATTCTGACCAAAGTAGTTCAATTCCTGAAACTTCTAACCATAAACTGAAGTTATGTTCCCATCTAGTAATGGGTACCTGAGTTCTTATTTCCATTATCCAATTTTATCTTTCTTTATAACTTCAATCAGCAAATTTCAGGGTTCTTCACTGGTAAATTATGGAACAAATGCAACAGTATTTCTTCAACTTGATATTTCTTCTATTCCGCTTAAGATAAATAATTGAGGTTAGGGAGATATTATACCAACAATAGTGATTGGGAACTACAAAAATTCATTAAAAACATACTCCGAACTTACCTCCTCGAAGTTTGTTTGACAGACGCTAAAGGATGGCCCAGGATCTCGAGCTTCAGATGAACTGCTCGAACTGTCTTTTGGTTTTCCAGAACTTATCGAGCTGTCACTATCACTGTAACTCGAGCTCCGACAAGACCCAGATCCTTGCTGTGAACCAAGAAAATCACAGTTTACTTTACAGATGAAATTCGGGCTGAGTAGAAAGGAAACCCATCAAAATAAAGAAAATATGTCAAGCGTTGTGATGTTCTTGAGAGTTAGTCTCGGGTTGATAGGAATTCAAAATCTGTGTAAAGACAACACACAAACAAACACACAGACATTTACCATTTGCTTTTTTTTTTTTTTTTTTTTTTTTTTTTTTTTTGACATTTGTGTTTTGACTGAATCAAATTATCCTAACTATTTACCAAACACAAAATGGAGAAGATAATATTAAACATCTAAAACTGATGCAAATAACCGTAAAATGCATCTAACACTCACAACGATATCAAGTTCTTTAAAAAGTATTGACGTTTAAATATTGAAGCATATTCTCAGAGAATCATCTAACTTATTCCACCACAAACATTATTAAATGAAGTTCAGCCAAACTCCGTTAAAATTAATACGAAGGATTAAACCATGGTGTTTTTCACCAACTTGAAACTCAATTAATCCCAATTTGGAAAAACAGAGTTCAATCCATCAAAAGCAGGACAGGTAGAAGCCTCGAGACAGTAAAGCCGTCACTGCTACCACCTCAACTGATGTCCCAACCCACTTTCATGTTTATGACCAAACAATACTATAATATTTTAGGATCTCAAGTGCTACAGTAGATTTTTGTGCACGAAATCGGAATGTATCGCTTCTACTTTATATTGTACTCTATAGGGGGGGGGGGGGGGGGGGGGGGGGGGTACTTTATTCAACATTCTATTATAATGTGCTATCAACACTATCATCACCTACGAAATGCACAACAAAACCAACAAAAAACACAGGCCCAAATTTAAGCTTCACTGGGAGAAGTCACATTGCAAAAGATTTTTAATGAAATCAGAAATATAAACAAATGCCTCACGGCATTTCATTCATAGAAAACCATGATGAAAACCACCATACGGATCATCAGTTGGAATGCCAACGGATTAAATAAGCGATCAATTATAGATGACCTTAAATACATACTAACAACATTGATATCTATCTAATTTCTGAAACCCATTTCACCAAGGAAACAAACTTCAAAATGAAAGGATACAAAAATGCTAACATTCCCTTCACCCAAGTAATGAAGGAAGAGGCGGTAGTGCAGTACTCATCAAGGAAAACATTCTCCATCATGATTGTAATTGAAATGTTTCAGATTAGCGGCATCAAAATGAAGACGCAACTATATTTATTTTTTCAAATCAATATTTTTTTAAACATTCCAGCTATTCTCAAAGGGTTGTTGGTTGTTGGATGTTGGAAGGGGGAGGGGGGGGGGGGTTCCGAAAACTTTGGTTTCTTATGATAGGTGTCGCTTTCTTCGTTTACCTAGTCTTCCGGTAGCGTGAGGGGAGCTCCATCTTCCAAACCAATTGACCTCACTTTTCGACGCGCTCCACATAGCCTGAGTGAAACTGCACGTATGATGGAGAATTGAAGCTTAACTCTCACCCAGCCAAGAACTTGGAAGTATGCCTTTTTCCATTTTTCGGCCAGGGTGTGGGCAATTTTCTTTAAGAATACTCCCTCCGTATTATTTATGCAAGACCCCATCACACGAGCATATGAGAGGGGAGAATGACCATCTTAAGTCTTCAGCAGCCTGGTCATACTTCCGGTGATTCTCCCTGGCTGCTGCCTTTGCCACACTCGGCCAGTCTTGGGAATAGTGAGAGGCGGCGTTGTCAGCATTAATAATGCGATTGTCAAAGAACGTCGGCTTCCCACTCTCTCAGACTTATTCTACCTTAATACAGGCAATCAGAGCCGAGTTTTCACCACTGGCCTCACGTAGCACGGGTTCTGAAGTAACTCCTCCCCAAGCCAGCGCTGCAAGCCTTGCTGTGTCATCCCTCACACTATCATGACCCCACTTCACCAATCCTCCCTTTTTGCAGTTCACGGCATACGATACATTGAAAATGGCGTCACACCCATCACAGTTACTTGGTAGACCAAGGGGTGTTTGACCATATCTAATGGTGAGTGTATCCCTGAACTGATTGGCTGACAGGTCATAACTGTCCGCAAAACTTGGGAGCACTGTGAGCCACTGTGATGCGTTTTCATCAATGATGCATTATATTCATTAATGACGCAACAATATTCATTAGAAGTGGTCAGCATCTACAACACTCGCCAAATCACAACTTCATTCAAGAAGAATATGAATACATCCTTAACCAACCAGAAAACCACTTCATTTTGGGAGGAGACTTCAACGCAAAACATTCCAGATGGGGATCACGCCTTTGGACCACCAAAGATACGCTCTAAACAGGGTCATCTGCGAAACTCAACTAAGAAACACATTCCACAGGAAAACCTACATACTGGCCAACAGACACAAACAAAGTACCCGATCTGACAGACTTCTTCATAATAAGAAACCTTTCCGTGAATTACATGCCAAAAGAGAAGAATTATGACCAAAAATCAGATCAATCTTCTTACCTGATGCAGCCAAGAAGAATACTCCAATCATGAAGATCAAAGGAATCAACTACCCATGTTAAACAATTTATGTTCTAAAAAATAATAATAAGCGAAAGACCAGAAAATGATGGCAGGCAACACGGGATCCTTGCCAAAAAGCTGTGTGGTATAAAGCTGCAGCAAAACTTACTACATGATGCAGGAAATCAAAAATGAAAAGGCTATGACCAGCGATCATTGCACTGATTATTCACTCTAGAAGGCAACCGAACACATTAAAAGACTAGCGTGCACCTTCAGTTCGTACGCCTGAATGGGCAATGGCCGCGTGACAATCAGACTAAAGCTGACGTATTTGCTGAGTAAAAGCGAATATTTTACACTGAACCCTTCATCAGTAAATGAGGAACCTCTCGAAGAAATTCAAGAACAGGAACCACTGCTAAATATATATATAAGCTTAGCCTTTTTACAATACGCCACTTTTTTGTAATAAAAACGTTGGAATGACAAACTATACACATCATTCTGACCTTTATGTCTGAATTTTTACTAGGGATTGACTACTAGATGTACTTTTTTCCCAACCCTTCAAACAACATTCGAGGCACATACCTGGCAGATTTTAGCCAATTACCTGAACCTCCAGTATAGAGGAAATGCTTCGGAAGGATTTTCCCTTTCATTAACATTATTCTATCAGTAGAATCTTGCTGTAAGTTGTTGACGATACAACAAATTTCAAACATTTAGGGGGTTAAACTTTTGTTCAAATCTATTAAAGTCGCATTGTTGAAAATAATAAACCAAAAGTAGGTTAATGACAAATTCATTGCAACGCAAATTATAATATTCAAATTACTACACCTGAGAATGAGAGTCGGAGTCAGAAGAACTAGCAGCGTCTTCACTTTCCGAATCAGAACTCTCATCTTCGTCCTCTGTTTCAGACTTGTCCTCCAAGTTAATGTGACATGGTGTCAATGGAGGAAGAGGAGTTGCAGGTTCCTGAAAAATATATGCAAACATTCATATCTGAAGAGCAAGAAGAACTCAGGAATATGAAAATTCAACTCCGGGGAAAGAAGGAAGGATTTTGGCATACAAAATTGAAGGTAAAGGCCTCAAGCACGTGTTACGTACCGGTGAATTCATAGAAAAGGGGAGGGAAGGGTTATACTAAGCCTATCGTCCACAACCTACCCCGAACCACACATTTCAAAATACCATATCTCCCCTCCCTAGAGGTGTTCCGCCATTATGGTGAAATTTCAAGTTGACTCTTGGTACAGATCGGCCAACATTTCTGTGCGCGCGACCAGAACTGGTCGGGTCTAGGCGAGGGGGTTGTCGGGGGTCACATCTTAAAACGGTAGTTTTCATTCTGTTAAGAAAGTAAATAAATATAGAATATAGGCTTTGTACAATGCGGAGAACAACAGGCTATGTTTTTAGTGCGGGTAAGAGCTAAACGTCCGCGCGCACAGAAATATTGGCTCCGCTGTACGGGAGTGGGAACGCCCATGTGCCCAGTCTTGAAAAGTTGAACACATCTCAGTTGTCACATTCTATCTTATCTCCTTTCATTAAATTCTTCCATAATACTTACAACAACAGGAAAACAATCACGAAAAACAAATTACTGAAAAAATGAATAATTATTCCGTTGAAACAGAGAAAATCAGCATAAAAGTTGAAATTTCCGCTACCGCCCAACGAAAAAGCTGTATCTTGTAAGAAAGAATTCCGGTCCTATTCCAGCACATTCCGTTGAGAAGTTTAGAAGGTAAGGAAGCAATTTCAACAGAAACTGAACCTCTTTACCGATATTTCATCACACACGAACCTTGGAAAGTGAGGTCAATACGAGAGGCTCCATCTACCCGAGTAGACACCCGTCAGAGAGAAAGAAGAGGCCACATACCTGGGTTGAGTGTTGAGATGTAAAAAATAATATTGACATTATTGCTGGTATTAACCCATTTGCGACTGGCATCGTTCAGCCACTGCAACACCCTGGCCCTGGCCTGGCCACCTGGAGCACTCTAACCCCCCTGGCCTGAATAATGGAGTTTTTGGTGATCACTAACGTAACCTTAACGTCACCCTGACGTACCCAACAGTACGTGACCTTGAGAGGACGTTAGCAACGTCGAACGTTAGAATGGCTCATTTAACGTCACCCGTTTGGGGACCTAAAGGTACACGACACCAGCCTAACCTTCCTGTAAATGTAACACCCCTGGGCACCGGTGAAGTAAATAATAATAGTTTTTCTTTTCAAATGCATCATTACCAACTAATTATGTTGATGTAGTGGGTAGGTTTTTGAAAACCCCTCAAACTTGGTTATTTTACGTAGAAACCGAGTGTGCCATCTGAAGTCCGCCTCCACTGTATAGCTTTACTAGCCTTCAACTCGGTCGAAAAAAATTTGCGCACAGGCTCTATTTGGTCGATTAGAGCATTGTTTCTATTACTATTTCACATATTTTAAATGAGAAAACTGTGTTTTAAGACACTACTTGTTCACAGTATTATTCTTAGTTAGCTTGATCTCTCAGCTATTTTCTCGTGAACATTGCGTGAAGTGCTGCCACCACTGATGATTGTGTCAGGTAAAATCCTGGTACATTGTCATATAGATAAATACTTTTTCATACTTGATAATTTACCCAACGGAAACCCCAATAACTGAAGTTCGTAACGACTTTCGATAAATACATTCCCTGTTGACGAATTGACAAACATGAGAAATTAGCCCGTATTTGTACTGAAACTAACTGAATTCAGGATTGAAAATCGGCGTTTCATATTGAAATGCAGAAGTTGATTAGGCAACCGTAACATCAAGATTATGGCAACCGTTCTCCCGGTTCCATTTGGGTTTGGGTCTTTATTTGCTTCCTCAAGACTATGGTAATGGGTGACGTCATGTTGAAGATGCCAAAAACTCTCTAATATTGGGCCAAGGCGAACCGCTTTTCGCTACATTCAAACCTCCGTCCTTCAGTCTTTTGAATTTGGCCACTAAAAATTGTAATACATACTTCAATTATAGTATCAGTGTATCATATAATTTAGTGTGAATATAAGATACAATAATAGGGGACACGTGCTGATTAGTGGTGGCAGGAAATCTTCGTTAGTGCCTTGGCTTTATATGGTCCTATTATTGAAAACATTTTCTACGAAACCAAAAATGAAAGATATTCATGTTGAAAATAATTTATTATAACTAATACATCTATAATAGAAGCTATAGTACGTGGACTATTGTGTATAGATGTATACGTTGTGGCTGCACTATACCTTTATAGCATCAATATCAACAGTTGATGGAAGATCTTCAGGTTCAGATTCCTCTGCTGGTCGGTGAATGACTGCACTCCAGTCACAACTTGTTAAGATGTCACTGGACACCCCAAACTGGAATCCAACAAAACCAAGTTTCAAGTCTTTCCAATGAATTCACATACAAGAACCAAATCCATAAACACCAGTAATTCGACATGAATGAACTAACCTTATTGATTTCTGGCCGGACTATTCCCGGGGAAGGAGCACTAATGCCCGGTACATACTGCACCGGAGGAGAATAAGTAGACGCACTTTTGTCTACTTGAGGCATGGCGTAGTAATCCATGCAATACGAGTTAACATCACATCAACTTCCTAGAACATGAAAACAAAAGTGTGTATGAAGATAACGACAACATTGTTGATAAATGATATTTGCACATGTATATGGAAATCTAAATGTCATAAATGTCACTTTGAAGGTCAATTCAAAAAACGATTTCAAGCTAAAATTACAATTTCCGATCCAAGAGCTTTATATCTTTCACTAAATATGGAGAATGGCAGAATGCTGACAACCAAAATCCCAAGATTTGAAAATTCGCAGTTCGAAACAGGCAGTCCTGAACCAGTTTAAACGTTACGAGTCCAGGAACTCATGACCAAAAACATGACTACTTGTATAACTAAATACAAAACTGAGGTAATAAATCAAAACAGTTTGAATACAAAATTTTGGCCCCACAAAGAAAGCTGAAATTCCATATTTTTACGTCAATAATTTCTAAACTGTTCTATATCAACGCACCAAGGGTAAAGAGTTCAAAAAAAAAAAAAACAGTAATTCTACCCCAAAAACAATGAAGATGACACGGTATCCAGAAGCTATGATATACATACAAAATAGACCAAAGTATGAGCAAGGTTAGGATGTTCAAGAACTTTTGCAAGTGGGAGCAAGCAAGTTCATTATGATTTGGAATTAACACGCTTGTCACCCAGTCTAGCTCATGGCTTTGGGAAAAACACAGTCAGATATAGTTGTGCTCATCTAGTCTGTATGGCGTGGTGAAGATTTCGGTATAAAATCTGTTCAGTATGTCAACACAGAACAACAGCTGCTAAAGGGGTATAAATTATATAGCCGGGGCTATAATAATTTAACCTTTTGACATGGATATGTCTTTGCTCTGGGGGGTCAACCAAAACTTTTCGTGACGCAAATTTTATGTCACAATTTCTAATGATGTTCACGTACAACCAATCCGTTGCTAGGGGAATGGAACTTCCGTAGTTTTCATCGCACAGAAATCGTTCGCCACTCGTTGGAAAGCGCTTGATTTATGTGATAAATGTTCACATCTCAAGCTACCAATTTCCCCCTCCTTAAGTACCTGGCTACATTCCTAAACTAAGTTGATTGGACTATAAACAATTTTAATAAGCCGGTTACAATATTCTTAACGTAAAGCAATAGCATCATTTACTCCACTAGAAAGGAAACATTATCATCCTCTTGACAACAGTCGACTGTAAACAACAACTCATTGTAGTGGCTTCTCTCCACAGTTATTCAAGTTATTTTCAACATTTCTATAAGTAAACCGTTGTTTTGTTGGAATCAGTCGGGATGCAGCCCAGGGAAAATAAATGAAAGTATTTCATTTATTGTTTTATTTGATAACGTTTCTTCCTCTTACTGAGGACATCGTCAGATCTTGGTGTGTCCAGGAAAAAATTTATAAACATCCGAATATAACGGATTTGTCAAATAAAACAGTGGCTCACCAAATCAACTCAATGTCAAGAAAGCATGATCTGAAGATGTCCTCAGTAAGAGAACGAAACGTTATCAAATAAAACAATAAATGATATAATTTCATTTATTAATGAAAAATCAGGCTATCATGAACATAAAAATGATAGCACCTGTATTGAAGAAATCACTTTAATAGTATGTATAGTATGCTTATTGGGTCTCCAAGAATAATAGAATAAATTCTTTATCCTACATTTCGTCGCCTACAGTCCAAAGTTAAAGGATTTGTTTACAACTCTCGAGGACAACCGTTATGAAATCCCCAATCAAAGACATATCCATGTAACATGGTATCTGCTTGTAAAGCAGATAGTGGAACTCGTTTACGAGTTTATAAGTAGGTATGTAGTTCCGTACAGTGTTTAAATTGGCAGACTACTAACAAGGACCAAAACGTTTTCACGAACCATCTATTTTATTTAACAGTAATTATTGACGTAGTAGTCATTTAGTACTATTTGTTATTCGTGAATAAAGTAAGTTTTTAAGAATTTATTTGAAATTTTCAACAACAACTTTTTAATGTGATGTTTACGCTTGCATGTTTCTGACCACTCTATCGATGTGAGAGGTAACACTTGTTGCAACTGCTATTCGTAGGTTACCCTTTAGCAATCAAGCATTTTGGATTTTAGAACTAATATTTAGGTACCCATTTAGGTAGGCATACATATTTAAGTATGTCAGTTATGTCAGGGTACATCTTTAGGTAGGCATAATAGTTTTTAGCCGTGAACGACGCAAGACATTGGTAGGCATAAGCAATGAAAACGTGGGTGTTCATACAATTATTTTTAACAGCTGGACCATATAAATATTTCATAAAGTTAAATATATATTTCAAATAGTTATATATATTTCATATAGTTATATATACATTTCAAATAGTTTATATAACTATTCCAACTGGACTATATGGAATTTACCAATAAACCCGATTTATCGCAGCATCGTCCTCCATATGAATAGGAAGAGGACATATTATGTACCTACCTATCAACTATAGCAGGAGGATTGTTTAGCGTGGGTATAAGCCACACGTTATTTTTAAACCAGCCTTCTGGTTCTCAAGACATGACTTGCTTGAGAAGAGAAGATTGACGAAGCAAACAACTTCCAAGCAGAGCAATCAGCCATAGTGACCTGCTCACTTCAGCCATCAGCACTGCGACACCTGAGGAAGCAAGAGCACATGGGAGGACAAGAGGTGATGATGGACTCAAAAGCTGCAATAGATCAAATAAACAAATGTCAGGTCCCCCACAATGCAGATACTAGAAACATACGAGAGATGAAGAAACTTCTGGGAGGGGTTGGAAGCACAAGCCGTGGTGCCCGTCACACGTAGGATAATATGGAAACGATAGGGTTGGAAAGGAAACAGTGGAGGCCACCCGTTTGAGAGAAATCGGCCACACCACTAAATGTACATATCATGAGATAGCCACGGAGTTCTCAGATGAGTGGCGAGAAGATTATGCGGCCTAGGAGGGTGGACTTGTGGATTAGACTAGAGAGCTAGAGATGGATCCGCTTTGGAGATCTTGATTCGAGGAGAGAACGGATTTGGACAACCGCACCATAACCGGCATAAACAGAAAACTATGAGGGTTGTTGTACAACCGCAACAATTTCAAAATAGTTATTCCTTATGAAGAAGGCAGACAACCCGTACTGCATGCAGCGTCTTCAGGAACGATCTGGAATAGCTTCCTAGATTACGTGTACAGCTCCCCTGTACTGGGAAAACACAGTACTGCGTCAGCAGGACGACAGAAGATCGGTGAAGATATTTCTCAGGACGACGCTGCTGGATGTGGGCAGACTGAGGACATTGCTTAGACGTAGGGATACATATTAATCTATACAGAGGAAGGAACATCAAGAGCACATCATACAGAACGAGAATGAAAGACGAACGAACAAAAAATTGACCACGCAAACAATTTGGTTAAGGTTAACAGATCCTAGATAAAGAACAATTTTAAAACTTAATTGGCCCCTAATAGAGGTAACTACGTAAGTACTCGTGGAGGGATTAGAGATTTCCAAACATTTAAGGATGAACACTAAGCACAGGCTCTTATAACATGTTAAGAAAGTTCCACAGTTACGGAGTCATGGTGTTTGAATAGTTTCGGTACACATCAATGTACCCAGTAATTTTATAAACCAATGGGTTCAATATACCCAAAGCTGCTGATACGAATGTACGAAAACTAAACTAAAACCCATGCACGTGAATAAGAAAAAAACTAGGACAAAACCCATGCATAACAATCGTGCGGATAATTTAATGAGGCTGCACATCAGGTAAATGTGAATAGGGAATTTAGGAGAGAAAAATTAGCGGAATAAAACGTTATTGAATGAATAACAACCTAGTCGAAGTAGCTCCCGATCAACTTCGCGCCTACCCTACGGCAAGCACCGAAATGATAGCAGGTGTCCAAACTAGATTACATGACAAAATTGATTATTTTTACCTATAGACTCCTACAGTATTAACAAATGTCTTCGAAGGAGTAGGAGAAATTGAAAACAAATCATGATAGCTCGTGAACTAACGATCATCTATGACGAAATAAGGTTGTTTTCAATGGAATAATCGCACCAGGGAACTGTTTATATGCAGTGAATCTCCGACCACTCATGAACTCAATTCATTGGGCCAATTCTCGGGGATCTATACTACCACCGTAATGAAGATTAACAGTGAAATATCTAACTGAAAATTCAGAAGGAGAAAGCAATAAGCGACAAATAAGCTAAGTAAATTACTTAGTTACCTGAGTACTAGGAATCGCCATAAACAAATTCATAGGGCAAGATGGCGTTTAGCTAACGGTAGGCCGAGCTGGACATTTGAAAGAAGAATTCATCATCAAAAGCCGTCGACGGGGTGATGAAACGCACTAAAACTCGTAAAAGGACTGTAATATTTCTAATGCTGGTACAGAAAATTGTAGAGAATTGCAGTATAATATGATAAATTCACTATATTTATGGGGAGCACAAGACGCAGAGCTTCAGATGTTCGACGCTGGCAAGCTCTACTGGCGTGAATGTAAACTAGAAGCAGGTGTTCAGAAGTTCCCGCCCAATGTCCTGAAAAACTCATTTTCCTGTACATTCAGAGAGTGAATCCACTGAATATTAAATTTAAAATGTGTTAAATTAGCCAGATATTCAATTAACAGTGAATTTATCAAGATTGAATGATATGAGGATAAACAGTTATTAAAGTATATTCAAATCTTGAGAGTTTGATCCATTCTGTGGTGTCAACAAAATGCTATCCTTATACTGAATTTTCTCTCGCGGTATCAACATGTTACACATTTATTTTACTTTCAACTCCATCCTAAAAATTACTTCTTGGTTAGAATCTATCCTTCATCCACTCTGGTGGTTTTGAATTAAGAAAAGGCGAAATCTGGACATAAATAAGCAGATCGGTTCGCCAAAGAAGTCGCTAGACATGGTGGTCACTACATAAGCACTACGAGACGTACTCCGTTCCCACTGGTTCCCACCCTGTTTCATTCAGCAGTCGCGTCAAAGTTGCCCGCTAGTTGCGCTAGCAGCGTATTCTTCTTAAGTGGACTAACACACCTACTGCTCATAAATTCGAACATAAAATAGGTACAGTAAAATAAACCAATTTTATAGCGCATGATGATTTTAATAAAGAAAAAACTAATATCTAAAGCAATGTTGATAATGAAGTCATGCAGCTCAAATGAAACTTCTAAGTAGGTACATTAGTCAAGTACATTTATTTATATTCATTTACTTTGTTAGCAAGTCGGGGAAATTAGCCCTAACATTTATCTGATTATTTTAATAATTTCAGTTATTGAGATGGGTTTTTTGATTAAAATGTTAATACTTTGTAAAACCTACATAACTAAAATAAAACCATCATGATAATTGAAATGAAAATATCCAATTTTAGCAATATAAATAATTAATAAATAGGTAGTATGTGTGAAATAGAAATAAACATAAAATAAATAAACAGAAGATTGGTAGATTTACCTACAACTTAAAGAACTGAAAAGTTATAGGAAATCGAATAAGTTGGTCGGATTTATTCGATTTTACTTAGGTAAGTAGGTACCTACATATGTATTTAAAATTCATTTAAAATTATGAGGAGTTTGAGGGATTATCTCAAATAATTTAGGCCTCCGTTCATAGTTTGCTTTATTCACGTTCCTTATAGTGAACTTATAGTTTACAGGACAGTTTATAGTGAACAGGACAAGGTTCGCACCTAGTGGTTTATTTACTCTGACTCGTCAAAGCAGGAGTTGATAGTCACTTACCTTCCTTAACGTTTTCGTTCATTGTGATCACCGACGGCGGAGAACGGCGATCAAATTAATACACAAGACACTTGAATGAGTGCGTAGTCGGATTATTCTAGTCCCAGGACGACCGGAGATGACCTGCACTTTTGGCACTCTATCAAAGTTGAATAATCACACGATTTTTCCAAAAATCCTCATTATCACTGCTTACTCTTGGTGATGCACCAAAAAAATGTGAAAAAATTATCAGGTACACCTAAAAATGTATACAATACATGGTATATTTCGTCTTGGGGAATTCCTCCAGTTTCGGAGGCGTAATCAATCATAAATAGCTGCTACACCAAAATCTTAATTTCAAGCATACGACCAATTATCACACTCAATGCCTTCTCAAAATTTTCTGCACGCCCCAATGAGGAAACTAAGGGCTAGGTTTGTGTCAGAAGGTATCTAGGAACAATATAAAAATGGAAAAAAATTGTATGAACTCTTTCATTTCTTGAGGTTTTTGCACGCTTCCATCCACCGTGCGTCGCACCTCCTACTCTTCAATGCCCGGTCCATTCCCCCCTAGGTTCATGGGTACTGACCATCTTTTAGGCCGAGAATTCGTTCATGACATGGATCTCTTCTTCCATGATAACGCGATAAACAGAGAACGAACTCTTCCATGCGTATGATTCTTCTGTGATGATTACAGAGCGTTCTTGCGGAGATTTGTTTCCGTCTGTCAAAATTATCATTTATCATAAGGGGTTTTGTAATATCATCATACGCTTGAGTGCCCTTGATTGATACTAGAATGATGACAAGAAGAATTTTGTTGAGATAAATAAATATTCAAGTGTGTATTAAATCCACAGTGTCCTTCGATAAGCCGGTGGTAATACAATACGGATAAGGATTTACTCTACTAGTAAGCACCAATGTGTATTACAAAGTTTTATTACTTAACTTGGTCCTACCTACTATTTTTCGTAGGTACGACCGATCGCAGATGATTTTACCCCCTTAGATACATAGGAACTTCGCTCAAACAAAATCTTTTAACGCCGTAAATTGTTACATAATTTCGTATTGAGTGTTATAAATTAGGTAATAATATTGTAATGTTTTCGACACATAAACGATGAGCTTTACCCATGTATTATTTTATATTCTTGAATGAAAATGAATTCCATTCTAAGAGATTTGACACCTTCTGCACTCTCCTACGTTGAGTAGTTTTCATTCTATAATTTTTCCAAGTTTGCACTGGTGACGTCAAACTGGATAGCAGGGGGGGTCCCGCCCAGGCGGGAGGGGTGCTTTGACGTCACCAGTTTGCGAAACTGAAGAATCGTAGAATCTTAACCATTGCACAAGAGGAGAGTGCGGTTGATGCCAAACTTCTTGAAATGGAATCTTCTTCCATTTAAAAATAGATTAATATCTTTTTTGCACCCATGGGTACTTAAATGCTCATTGATTTTAAATCACAGAAAGTATGTAAATTTGTTTTCAGAGATTCTTAATTACCTAAACAAAGTAGGTACATGAGTATAAGTACTGTACTTGGGAATGAAAACTAACAACAAATAGAGCTGAAGACTAGACCTTGAGGTGAAGAATACCGGGGGGGTCCTCTCCCAACCATTAAGCCCCTGGACAGGATAACAGCAGAACTCTTGGAAAAAGGGACCATGCTCTGACTGAAAGATAGGACACTTTCATCTGTTTGATTTGGAAGGAGGAAACGATGCCAATCGACTGGAAGACAGGATTAATTGTTCTGTATTCAAAAAAGGTGACAAAATCCAGTACAATAACTACCGAGGAATCACATTTTTAAATGTAGTCTACAAGATATCATCTGGTGTTATCCAAAAAAGGCTGAGTGTTTACTCGGAAAGACTCTGGTGAATACCAAGCTGGCTTCAGGCCTGACTGAAGTACAACGGATCAAATTTTTGTGGTAAGGCAGGTACCGGAGATGTGCTACGAATGTAGCATCGATCTCCATCTCCTTTCGTCGATTTTGTTCAAGCCTTTGATCGATTATCACGGGAAAACTAATCGAAGCCTTGATTCAATTTGGAATTTCCCAAAAACTGGTCAACCTGGTTGGTATGGCCCGATATGACTCTAAAGCAAAAGTGATGATTGGGAGTAAGGTAAGCCGAGCATTTGGTGTTTCTGGTGGGGTTCGCCAGAGTGATGGGTTGTCAGCAGTGCTATTTAACCTGGCCATCAGTGTCATCAGCCAGATCGAGCCAGATGGATCAATATTCCATAAATCAACACAGTTATGTGGATGCGTGGATGACATTGCCATTATTGCAAGAAACTTGAGAGCCTTGGAAGATATATACTCCAGTATCTAACGCTCATCCAAAACAAAGTACATGGCAATGTCAAATGATCCCACCAGAAGAACCGAGGAAGACGATCTCAAGCTGTTCTGCCGTATGCCAAAAGAAAATAGAAGAAACTCTTGCTGGGATAGATAGTGTGGTAGTGCTGATTGACGATGTTATAATCAAGGAAACCAGTTCCAAAGACTAGAACCAGAGAGGTATTGAGCCGTATTAAACATGCAGGTTTAAAACTGAAGAAAAGCAAATGTCAGTTCGAAATGGAACAGGTGAGATTTCTAGGGTACGTCCTAGACAGCCAAGGAATCCGACCGGAACCTGAAAAGCTTACTGCCATTCATACTGCTCCGTGCCCAAAAGACAAGAAGCAATTACTCGTACATTCATTTCTTGAATTGCTAAACTTTTACGACAGATTTCTACTGGACAAGTTAACGTTAGCAGAACCTTTACATCAACTACTTGAAGAGAGACAATCATGGAATTGGGGAATAATGGAAGAGACAGCATTGAACGAAGCAAAGCAACAGCTATAACCTGACACACTATTGGTGCACTATGACCTCAAGAAGCCACTTATTTTGATTTAAGACGCTTCTCCTTATGGTGTTGGGGCAGTACTGACACACTATGCCAGATGGCAAAGAAGCACCAGTTTATTTTGCATCCCAGACGCTACAACCTGCGGAACGAAATTACTCACAATTCCAGAAGGAGATTCTAGCAATCATATTTGGGGTTAAAAAGTTCCATTATTTCTTAGCAGGACGTGACTTTTCCATTTATGCAGACTGCAAACCCATTGTAGGAATTCTCAAGCCATTGAAACTGATTCCAGAATCAGCCCCACCACGTTTCATCCATTGGTGTTTGTTATTTTCGGCTTACTAGTATACCATTCAATTTCGGGTGTCTGGTGAAATCAAGCATGCGGATACATTGTCGAGACTTCCAGTCGCCGGACCAAAAATATTAATTCCAGAAATGCGTGAAATATTCATGATAGTGGACCTAAATGGTTTTTCCATTACAGTTTGGGAAATAGCAGAAGCAACCGAGAAGGATAGGATAATACAGGCAGTAAAGAAGGCACTGCTGTGTGGTTGGCCACTATCATCTCCCTAGGAACTCAAACCCTATGAGCGAAGGAAAATTGAGCTATCTATTGATAGAGGATGCATCACATGGGGGAACCGAATGGTAATACCGTCTTCAAAACAAAAACAGCCAAGTACTATGAGCGGACATGAGGGCATTACAAGAATGAAGATGCTAGCTCCTAGTTATTTCTGGTGGCCAGAATTAGATGAGCAAATCGAAGAAATAGCAATGAATTGTGGATCCTGTCTGGCAACCAGGAACAACCCACCAGCTTTCAAAGAAAGCTTATAGCCAGAACCAGCAGGCCCTTGGAAGAGAGCCCATATTAATCATGCAGAGCCTTTCTACGAGAACACCGGGATTTCATGAAGAAAAATGGCGTTGAGCATGTATTCACTCCACCATACCATCCATCATCGAATGGCCAGGTTGAAAGATATGTACACACGATTAAGACCAGATTAAGGAAGCTGGGAAACCAAAACCTTCCAAAATTACACCTTCCATTGCTACTGAGCTCCTCATGGGTCGTCGGATTAGGACCACATTTGATCGGTCTGGGCATCTTAAGCGTGGAAGCATGCATTGCTAAGATCACCATTCCTTTTACCTGTCTTGTTGCCTATATTTATACAATAAATTACTTTCCTTTAAAACAGGGGAAAAAGTTGTTATAATAATTCTTGTTTTTGTTAAAAACAGGGTTAGTTACAGTACACGTTTTTCAAAAACACAAACATGGGGATCGATGAAGAAGAAGTTGATGGAAACACTATCCTTGCAGAATGCTTGAAACTTCAAGTAAGTTTGTACATCTTACCTACGTATTACTGATGAATGGAATCATTAACTTTGCATAATGTCAGTAATACAATATAGGTACTAATGATTGTACACTGATATCATCATAGTACACATATAAACTATTTCGTTCTATCATTTACTCACAAAACTTGTAACATGTTGCGTGGTTTTGATCTTTAATCAGGGTGTAGAATATGTTTTTGGGATCATTGGGATTCCCGTTGTTGAGCTTAGTATGGCAATGCAACAAGCTGGACTTCACTATGTTGGGATGAGGAACGAGCAAGCTGCTGCTTATGCAGCCCAAGCTATTGGTTTCCTGACTGGTAAGCCAGCCGTGGTACTTGTTGTGTCAGGGCCTGGTCTTCTTCATGTCATTGGTGGAATGGCAAATGCCCAGGTGAATTGCTGGTTAGTATTACTCTGATGAGTTTGGTTTTATTCTTCTAGGTAAATAAACTGTGAATGAACTAACAAATTAACTGGAGGAAAAATGATAGCTCATACATTCCTATCTCCCTTTCGCTTGTTGGTGTTTCAGGCCCATGATTGTAGTGGGAGGATCGTGTAGTGTTGATCACGAAGGACTTGGTGGATTTCAGGAATGTCCCCAAGTGGACTTATGTCGCCCTTACTGCAAATATTCTTGTCGCCCCGCCTCAGCAGTCCTTATACCACAACACGTTGAAAAAGCCTACAGACTGGCAACTTACGGGAGACCAGGTTTGCATTTAATGTTTGGTTGTGTATCAAGCAATATGTTATTTTGAGTCGCATCATATTCACTGTCAATATACAGTACTAATATCTATAAATTTATTCAGGTGTCGCATATTTGGATGCTCCTGGTAACCTACTGACTTCTACTGTTCAAAGAGGAATTGTACATCACGTTAAGAAATGTAAACTGCCTCCTGTTTGTTTTCCCAACCCTCAAGTAATTGATCATGCTGTTACGGTTTTGACTAAAGCTCAAAAGCCTCTGGTCATTATTGGAAAAGGTTTGTAACCAAAATAAAGAATTACTAGTCATATTCTATTCCTTCAAGTGTTTACTTTATGTCAATAAATGATATGATTGGTTTAATTTACTCTGATTTGTCTTGAAAGGTGCTGCTTATGACAGAAGTGAGAAATCCGTTTTCAACCTGGTACACTATACAGGCTTACCTTGGCTGCCCACTCCAATGGGTAAAGGAGTCATGCCGGACGTTCACGAAGGTTCAGTTGCCAAAGCCAGAACTCTCGCCCTTCAAGAGGCAGACGTCATTTTACTTCTTGGCGCTAGACTGAATTGGATGTTACATTTCGGTCGACCTCCAAGGTTCAACAAGGATGTTATTGTAATTCAGGTAACACATTTCATCAATAAATCTGTATATATTCGCTAAAAATGCTTAGTTTAATGTTGTTTGTAGTTTTCTATAATATTCTCATTTAAAGATTCCAATATGAATATCTCATAGGCTCTCCTGTTTATTGAGCTTATCTATTTACACAAGAAAGAATAATTAGAATCCTGCTGAAGTACGAAGCCAAACGAGTTTTTCTTTTCTTCTTGTTGATACGTTTACGTTTACATATGATGTGTTAATTCTGAAGTACTTATGTACTTGACGTATTAACGCTATTGATCTTGGGTACGTATATTATTTTCAGGTTGACGTGTGCCCTGAAGAAATCGGAAACAGTGTAAATAGTGCAATAGCTGTTCTGTCCAACATAAGGCCAGCTTGTGAGGCAATAAAAGCGAAATTGGGTGACTGGAGGTATGACCAAAGTTCTCCGTGGATTCAGAAACTGAAAAAGAAGTGTGCTGAGAATGACAGATACGTAAAAGTGAGTGCGAAACTTTCAAGCTTAGGAAATCTGGTTCTTTCAGCGATATAGATCGATTGTAAAAGCAATTTTTATAAACCTGGCAGATTAGAGTTGTCATTTAAGGTGAATCCAAGATGAGAGGAACTTTTTTGTTCAGCATATATAATAATAAATCATGGACATCCATTCCTATGTAACGGTGTCTATTCAGTAACTGATTTTGGATGTATTGATGCAGCATTGTGCATAACATAGTGTTACAGTACCAGTGATTTTACTTTGATTATTCTTCATATGTTATTGTTGTTTATCCTTCAATAGTATCTTAATGGTTCATCATTTGAATATGTCTTTTCTTGTCTCTGTGTTCACAGCACATGGGAAATGATATTTCCGTGCCTTTAAACTACTATGCTGTGTTCCAAAAAATTCAAGAGACTATACCTAAACGTAAGTGGTTTTTCACTAGAAAATTAATTGTCAATACGTAGATAACTGTACAACAAAACTTGGTGCTTAGAACATATTATCGTTTAATAACACAGGTGTTTCTCTTCACCCAGACTTTTGATGTGGGATAAAGGCTGTAGTCATGAGGAGGCCAGGGGTAACATATACAAATGTTGGTGTCCTGAATGAAGGCAGGATGCTCCTCACTCCTTAGGCATGAGTCAGGCCTTGGTCAGGGATGGCTGGCTGAGCCTTGGTTCCTCTTCCTGGAGCCAGGAAGTTCTTCTCAGCTTGCCTGGCTGCTGAGGCCAGTCTACTTATGGTCGACCCCTCGGTAAAGGTTGAATCATGTCAAGGCGATTCAGCAGTTCTGCTTCCTTTTCGCCTCGGTTACCAGCTAGGCGTCTAACTTCTTCCTCTATGGATTCGTCATTCTTCGGTAATTTTGATTTGAAATGAATCATGCAGGTCCTAGTGACGGTATCTGTGGATCTCAAGTAGTGCTGTGATCGGACAGGGTATTACGGACTCTAATAGGCCAGCCACTGCCGTGCCTATGTGTGTGTCTGACTCCTGACAACTCAATTGAGATTATGGGGGTTTTTACCTCAGGTATATTAATGTTTTTATTTAGTAGGTATTCAGTAGTTGAGGCACTTGGCCAGTTGAATATTACCGTGAGTTAACTATGACTCCAGCAATTAGTAGTGGACTAAAATGGGTCTTATTCATTCAGATACATTTAGGGCATTGACGCTAGTCCGCCTGGGGGAACCCTCAGTCTTTCCACTGTAGAAACTCTTTGGTGTTTCTAGCGAGACTGACTTTTATTCAGCAAAAATACTAACTCCAATCAAACACCAGTGTGCTTAATAATCGCTATTAAGAAATTATTGACCACAACTGAGGTTCTTTGAATCGATAAAATTCACAACTCTGTGAAATAGGTACTTCATTGAATCAAATGCCAAGAGTGTGACAGTTCCCGTCATTTCCAAGTGAATGTGCATCATCCCTTTGCTCAGCATTTGGTCGAATGTGGTTCATTCTCGTGTTTTCGATTTGCTGCATTTGGGGACAAACCTTGCTCGTTTGAACGGGAAGGATATACCCAGTTATCGGCACATAATCATCATTATCAAGGGTCAAGGTGCTGTCACACCCCTCCTCTGTTATTGATTGCGTGGATTAAGGCTCTGGAATCCAGCACAGGTAACCTGAATACCGTGGCAAGAGTCAAGTGAGTCAAATCAAGCAGACTTGAACCCCTATTTCTCACCAAACCACCTCTCTCTCTGTCAACCATTCAGTTCACTGCACCCCTGAGAATTCACATAGTTTTCCTTGGGTAGGTAAACGACATTGTGGACTAGTGCTAAATAGCACTAGTGTAAATATATTTTGTCTAAACTTGAAGATTTATATTTAGGACTAAACTTCAGACTCTCAACAGCCTTACCTAAAGCCAGGATATCATAGTTGAAGGATGCTTGACTTATCTCAGATACCCCGAGGCAATCTCTCTTCAACCTCGATATCCGTGTTCTCGATTTTTCTGTTTAGTGTTCCAGTAGTGAGACACTTCTTCTGCCTGGCCATGTAATTTCTATATCTAGAAATAATTGACGAGTTCTGCTCCTGATCCCAAACAATACACTTCTTTATTGGTGCTTTATATCTATATTAATATTGAATTCATAGCATTAGTTGGAGAATGTTACCAATATTAATTTTGCAGAATAGATTATTTATGAATATTATAGTATTATTCACATTACAGAGTGCATTATTGTGAGTGAAGGGGCCAACACTATGGACATAGGCCGGGGAATCCTGCAAAACAATTTGCCCCGCCACAGACTCGATGCAGGTGTGTATCAAGATTCATAGAAATCATGATATAATTTGTGGAGGGAAACTTAACTAGTACTAAGTAGATACTGTGAACTGTAGCATGTTGTGTCGCTCAGAAAATTTGGCCTAACGTGATGTCAATCATTAGTGAATGATAAAAGCTCTTTGTCCCTGGAATTTCTTATTTAGGCTAAAGTTAACTTATTGTCTTTATTTCTATGGTTCATATTGCAGGAACATTTGGAACTATGGGGGTAGGGCCAGGATTCGCCATTGCTGCTGCCCTGTGGTGTCGAGATAATTTTCCATCCAAGCGAGTGTTGTGCGTTGAAGGTGATTCTGCATTTGGGTTTTCTGCCATGGAAGTAGAAACTATGTTTAGGTAATTGTTCTGTACACATTCTGTTAACATTCATGAATCCTACTTGCAGTCCCAGCGAGATATCACTTTTTTTCAATTGACATGTTTACTATTGGTGTTTATTTTTAATATTAATGTATGCCTAAGTGTACTTATCAACAAATCACCAAGTGCAGACCTTAATTTGCACTCTTCACAAATTGACAAGCTTCGTGCACACTTGAAAAGCTTTGTTCAGCAGAGGCGACCGACATGGGCATTGTGGATACGATCCGTAACGCTATCCACAGGTTGACACAGGCATCCGTGCTGTCGGTCAATGACAAAAAGTTTTGGACATCCATTGGAGACTTATTACCTAAAAAGCCTCTCAACTGTAAAAGTTTTGAGACTTAGTTAATTCTAGTTTAAATATTTCTGTCCAACATTTAAATCAATTTCTAGAAATTTGCCTAATTTATTTATTTTTTTTTAAACCGAAATTGGTCAATTTTATGCCCCTTCTAAAGGCTCGAGTGTGCGGCTGCATACGTCCCACACCCCTCAGACTGGCCCTGTGTGTGCCACTAAACTGCAGGTCACGAACCTTGAACACGTTTTGCAGCACCACAACGCAACACTAAAGCACGAGTAAAAATCCAATCGTTGCCTATGGAGAAGGGTATACAAGAATGCAGCTGTATAATACCGCTCTCTCACCAGTCAGTTATTTTTAGGACGTCCCTCTGTAGCTATGTCTTATAGGCAAGGCTTCGTTAAAACGAGGAACGCCAATTGGAATTGATCCAGGGGGGTGGAGGACAACGCAAGCATGAGAAGAAAAAAACGCTGCAAATTATTTCACAAAGGTTTATTATTTTTTCAATTGAGTATGATCATAGTTTTAGTTGGCTAGCGTACGTCATAAGGCCCGTCCAGACTCCTCGGCGTATCCTATTTCGAGTTGCCACAACCTATACTTCTATAATTATATACGCATGTTTATATTTCTCGATTTGAGCTCCAATCTATTCAAATAGTTATTGCCTTAATAATATCATTATCTAAGCACGTACAAAAAGTCGAGAGGATATGTTATTAAATATGCGTAGGAAAAGCTTTGGTATTAACACACAAATATGACCTTGAAAAAACATATATTCATGCCTCGAAGGAACTCCGGCGCCGTACGCACCACAAGATGCCGCGGCGCCGGCGCCTCCTCTCACTCCACCGCCCGCTCACCCCCCCTCACCACCCACCGTGACCCCCTGCCAAGCGTGCCAGGCGTGCGTGCGTAGAAAAACACACTTTTTCGCCCGTTTTTGGCCCATAGCATCTATGCGAGTAAAGCGATCGGGATGGTTAAACGTTAGGACCAACTAGACCCCAAATGGAGTCTATGTGCGAAAGAACGGGTTTTTTAAGTCAATTCTTAGGCCTTTTATGGCCCGGACGGCGGACGGACATTTCGAATTTGGATTCTACGCACCTTGAAACGTAAAGTGACAAAGTTTGAGGGGGGGTTATAAAAATTTTTTGCTACACGATCACATAGGCTTATTATTGGAAATAATAAACCAAAATAATAGTCGCATACAAATCCGTTTCAGACCATTCTTGGACCGAATCCGTGAAAAAATCCATAGTGTATGTGTGTGACAAATTTTGTCGACGCTGCCCAGGCCACAATTCTCAACTGATTTTTGAGATTCTTTCTTTTTTTATCCCAATTCAAGTCTAGTTGTGCAACGAACCTCGGAAATTTTTAATTCAGTGATGGAAAATGGGAAAAAAGGGGGGTAAAGCCGAAAAAAACAGTTTTTTTGACAAATTTTGTGGATGTCACCCAGGCTGCGATTCTCAACCGATTTTCGTTGATCCTGGCCAATACAATTGAATCAACTTTTGCTCCTTCACATGCGAAAACGTAATTCGTTTTCAGAGACAAAAGGCTGTGACTATTCAGCCAAAATTTCAGTGATGGATGGTTTAGGTAGTAGAAGGTTCCCTACAACTTTTATCGTCGTCAGTCTTTCATGTCGCGTGCGCATCTGCAAACTGTGTTTGATATAGGAGAAGGGTTTAAATAAAAAAAGTTGCTGGCTGACACAACTTTTCTACCCATAGTATTTGCACTCTACAAAAAGTCCCTCACAACAACTGAACAAATAACTGCCTACTACAGAACTATAAACAAGGTTATGCAATGCATCGGCCATACAGTTTCGGGCTGACAATTTTTCTCTTTGACAGGTACAAGTTAGGGATCGTCATTGTGGTTGTCAACAACAATGGGATTTATGGTGGGTTTCCTGAAGATGTTTGGAAAGACATTACGAGTGCCGGGCCCATCACTAAATTGTAAGTTTCCAACCTATTTTACTTAATTTATTCATGTTTTATTAATGTACTAATTTATAATATCTGCCAATTAAGTATTAGATCTGACGGCATCTAGTGACTTGAGTATTTACCTACTTTTCAAAGTCAGGGGTATCAGAGGCAACTTTGTTTTTCTCAGTTTCTTTTACTAAAAACCTGTTGATTCGTGTGAAATTTAGGTGTTTTTTACGTTTCTAATTTGTCTAGTGGGTATAAGAAGGAATGAGGTCATGCAATTTCAATTTTACCAAAATAGGAGACCATTTCTGGTAACATTTGGCGTCTTTGACGTTTTTTATTTATTTACAAATACTACTAGACGTTAATGTTTCTACATTCTTTCTTCCGACAGTTCGCCTCCATCTAGTTTAGTGCCCAATGCGCACTATGAAGCCCTTGCTAAACTTGGAAACGGTAAGGGATTCTTTTGTACAACAGTTGACCATCTACAAGAAGCTCTGATTGAAGCATTCAAGGTCAGTAAATTGTAACTAATTGTTGCAATAAGAAACATGTTTTCAAGTTTCCCTTTCAGTTAAAACAACGCTTCCGTTACTGAAAATTAGACTAGGAGGTAACAAGTACCTATTCATCAAATTAAGGCCAACTAAACTTTTTTCTTCTTACTTCCCACGCTCCCCCTAAACAAATCAACTCCTATTAAACGTGAATTTCCGAGATAGGGCTGAAACAACAAGAATGGAAAGGTACCAGGGTATTCATGGTCTAGTAGTTTCGACGCCGAATTATTGAATTGAATCGTCAAAACTTGAGTTTCGACGGGCACTAATGCGCATGCGCGGGGTCGCTTAGACGATAGCTTCAACGTTGAATTTTCAAAAAGTAGCCGTTTGGTCCCTACCAAAAACGTTTTTTTAAGATTATAGATAGTTGAGATTTACATTTGTCGTTTTACAGATAATGTTGTTAGGTTTGTCCGGAGCAGTTCCGAACCTGCTGTATCGCAATGGATTAGATTGTATATGGGGCCTTAAAGGCCTATGACAATCTGGGCAGATTCTTATATGCAGCAGTAGTGGATTTTTCAACACTCTCTCTAGTTGACACAGCAGGCCCTCCTGACCCCTCTGGCGTTAGCCACACATCTGTTGTGTGCCCGGGATGGCCCACGTGGCGGTGCCATGTTTTACAGGGATGCTCTTTCCATTGATCACAGGGACAGGAGTTGACAGCACCTAGGTACTCTGCTCCCTCTTCATGTAACTTGGAGTTTTCCCATTTTCGGTATAAGGCGAGTACTCGATATTCCTCCCTTCCTATCCCGATTTTACCTATATACTAGATTCCTAAACTACAACACTCATATCACAGATACGTTCTCTCAAAGGGTGTTTCAATACACAGGAAGCCCTACAGCTCTTAAAAATTACAAAAAAAAAAAAAAAAAAAAAAAAAACTGAAATCAACATAAAGTGAAACATAACAAATCAAGACTGAATAATAGCCTACCGGTTTGCTGCCCCCTCAAGGGGCCGGCAGGGTCCCAACACCCACTAGTTTCCACAATCATGCAATCCTATGACTAAGGCCTATTCTAATATCACAATGTATTGTATCCTAATATCACAGCGGATTACCTTGCGCATTCACTCATCCATTCAGTCACCCTTTACTATGAAAAACAATCACACTGGGGAGTGAAGTACTGGTATAAAATTCCTTCACGTTTCCCTTCTAAGATTCCTAAAACTAGAAACACAAGAGTCCTAAACCTAGTATCACAGCAATATCACGGGATCAACTCGCCCTATCTCCACCATAATGTTCTGAAGGTATTTCTGTCAGCTATTAGTGAGGATAAGTCATTGTTGTACACTGCCTGACTGCAGTCCTGAACCGTTCGGGACTGACAACACCCAGTTTTGGCTGTTTGGAGAGACTCAAAACCAGTTCTGACGAATCCTGGAACCTCAAGTTCGTTGCCCGGAGAAGGATTCCATAACCTTTAAAAACTAGTTCGTGGTTCGAGATTTTAGCCAGAACTTTTAGTTCAAGACATGCGCAGATTTCATGCTAATCACAGATTTAACACTCCCTTGAAGCCAGTTCCCGTGTGCCTTGAAGAGTTGTTTAGGGTGGTGCTCCCTCTCGATCTTCGTTTCTTCTCTTTTTTACCGGTTGATTTTATTGATAGTCGGCCTTAACCAGTAACGATGTCCGAATCTTCTGATACGAATGAGGACGTCAGCATACCCTGGTACATAGTAGGTACTTGGAAAAAAAAGAAGAAACTGTACACTGGTGGCGAAAGTGAAGTGTTGATAATGATAAGTCTTAGTTGTTATCTCGAATCAGTATTGTTGGTGTTGTGGATCAGTTCCGAACTAGTCCAAACACCGTTCAGGTTTTCTACTGTCCCGTGGCAAGCAATCATATTCCTGTTTGAGTATAAGGGCAATTTAAATGTCGAACCAGTAACGATTTTTATATCTTGGCCAATTTCGCCGCCTGTGAGCAATTATCAGATTATAAATTCTTAGCATGGGGACAGGAGGAACTTCTTGCCCTATTTCGACTCCCCACATTACTTCTAGACCAAAGGCATGATTTCGTATCACATCTTTGAGAGAAATAGCTGTGCAAAATTTCAATTATAGTGATTCATTTATGGGAAACATGATTCTTGTCGCATAACTGAATTGCTGAATAATGCATTATTCATTTCTTTTCCTCAGTGAAGTGCCTATGAACGTACAACAAATTGTTGTTGTTGTTGTTAACCGTTGAATTGCTTCCATTTCAGGTTGAGGATGCGCCTTCAATCATAAATGTGATGATAAATCCTTCATCTGACCGGAAACCACAATCATTTGCTTGGCTTACTGAATCAAAATTGTAAAATCAAGGCACCGATATATATCTACTCGTGTAATAATATCTTGAAACTGATGTTGAATTTCACATTCTATATTGTACAGGTAGGTGTCCAAACAGTTGGTAAGTTCTCCTAAAAATGTTGGTGACAGGCTTTAAAACTTATTGAAATATCAAACATTCTTTATTTTGGTGCAAGCTCATCATGCTGGTAGTGATTTCTTCAATTATTATCTGTAAGTAATTAATATAGTGGGTTTTGATAAGAATTTTATTATATTTATGTACTTGGGCAAAGTCAATAAAATTATATTTTTCAAACGTTGTTTGTTAAAAGTCTTCTTTTTTATATTATATACATCGCCCCCTAAAAGATAGTTGATGCGTAAATATTTGTATGGACAAAAAGGAGAAGTTAGTGCATTTTGCAAAGCTTGCTGAAGCTGTGACTTCGCAATCGCCAAGGGTTTTCCACTCTGGAAAATCATAAGTGCGTTTTGTACAATTTTCGTAGTTTCAGAAAAGCAATACTTTTGTATGTTAATGATCTCAAAACAATTGACAATTGATCGACAGAAACCTCATATTCAATAATTTGTTATTATTTGTATTCAAGAAAGAGATTTATGCTTCTTCAAGCATAAATGAAGGTATATTATTTCTGGGCCTCAAAATGAAAGACTTAGATTTGGAAAACATTGTAATTGTTTCTAACATACTAATACTATACGTCAACATTTTACCTCGTTCTTCAAGTAATTTAACAAATTTCAATAAATTATCTTCATAACAATTTAATTTACGATTATACACAATAAAAAATACAGACTTCAGCAGCAAATGAGGGTTTAGAAGTGATTTCGGCAAATCGGGCATGTAGACATGTTACTTGTTGTAAACCACTTGTACTGTAACAAAAAATAAAGATAAGTAAGATTAGTATTTAGTACCTAACTGGTGTTCAACCAACAGTTCAAACCGACTGGTGTACGAGTATTTCGAATTTTAATCCAAACAATATGCGTCAGATTCTTCGTTCAGACCAAGAGAAGGTATTTTTTTAGCGGACAAAAAATTACAAAATACACTTATGTAATATTTGAAATTTAGCTCTCTGAAATTGTTGAAAAAATGTGGTAAAAAGTGCATTTCAGGAAGTGATTTTTGGCAGGGATATTATTTGCGGCCTCCCCACACTCATCTGCAGTGTTTTTATATTATATATCTTTTTATCGACATTATAGCAAATATTAATGACATTCAAATACAATTTTCAACTTAATTTTGTATAAAAATTGTATTGTGCTCCAAGTCATTTTTACTTGATAAACTTTTTGTGAATCAAATTCAGCAAAAACTCGGCGCTCCGCGCCTCGCCAGGGGGCAAGCCCCCTGGACCCCCGGTTACCTCTATTTACATACTTCGGACGAAATTATTGAAACACAGAATGTGTTTGCGTTGTCGCGCAACCAAGTGATAACCAAACAAGCGTCATTGTTTACTATTCATTTATAACATCAATTTATACAGTTATAGTATGAAACTACGAAAATTGCGTTGTCGCGCAACCAAGTGACAACCAAACAAGCGTCATTGTTTACTATTCATTTATAACATCAATTTATATAGTTATAGTATGAAACTACGAAAAAAAAATACGAAATAAATTCGTGATAAATCAAGAGCTTTCCAACGAATGGTGAACGATTTCTGTGCGATTAAAATGGCGGAAATTCCATTTCCCTACCAACGGCTCGGTTGTACGTGAAAATCATCCGTCACACATTTCGTTCCCATCCCGCGTTCCATTTTCGACTAGTTAGTCCATGGCTAAAACACATTCTGTGTTAAAAAGATAAATTGAACAATTTATTGCTACTAGTTTTTAGCCATTTTTGAAGATTTTAACACAAATGTGATTTAGCCTTGGCATCTCCAACTGAAAACAAAACGTTTGTGTGTAACGAAAATGTGCTGCAACATTTCTGATGATTTCCGTTTACAACTGAGTCGTTGCTAGGAACTGGTACTTCTTCATTTTTCATCCCACAAAATTTGTTGACCATTCGTTCGAAAGCTCTCGATTTACCCAACCCTATTAAGTTAACTACTGCGAAGTGCGTGACCAACAAGCTGAGTTATGAGCATGGTTATTTGAATAATTGTTTTTCATACAGGTGATAATTCTCAATAATTGATATAGTGAACATGATTGCAACCGCTTGTTAATTTCTGATGATTTCATTGAGCTGGTGGTGAGTCGTTGCGTTGGTGATAAATAAATAAAACAATTTGACATAGTAGTGATAAGATACACCACAAAATCTGAGTCATTCTTATACACGGGTTTCATGGGTTTATGTGAAATGCGTGAGCTAAAACACATTCTGTGTTTCAATAATTTCATTCGAAGTATGTAAATAGTGGTGACAGGTGGTCCAGGGGAAGGAGGGGAGGCGTTCTCGGAATTTTGGAGGGTGGCCATCTGCACCCATCGGATTCCGTGCCCTATTTGGAATTCCTTCAGCATTGACAGGCTCCGATGTGAATAGGTGTGCTTGCTGTGATGGATAGGAGTAGTTCCTCTTTCTAGATTCTTTAAAACGCTGCAGCTGGGGATATTATTGAGGTTTATTCAACCTTCAGGATATCCTCTGAGTAGCAGGTTAATATCCTCTCCCCACTACTCCCTAATTAAGGAGGAACCACTGCATTTCCATCAGCTCCAATGCAATATCGCTCATGTTCAAAATGGCATTAGGAATCCTAAA
This sequence comes from Adelphocoris suturalis, assembly GCA_030762985.1. Classification (NCBI taxonomy): domain Eukaryota; kingdom Metazoa; phylum Arthropoda; class Insecta; order Hemiptera; family Miridae; genus Adelphocoris; species Adelphocoris suturalis. The sequence goes on from CM061047.1 coordinate 69,030,995, forward strand.
ATCTGATGCGTGTCGTCCTTAAGTGCAGATAAGTGTGTCCCAACCTTGATGGGGAAATTGTAATAAGTTCGAATTATGCGGTGGTATCAATAATTTTTGGACAGTACAGCTGGTATAACGGCGCAGTCAAGACACAATTTTCAATAAGCAACCCCTCCCTACCCAAGTGACTGTTAACAACCTGGTGAGGCAGTTCACAGTCAAAAGACAAAAAACTTTCTCAGTCAAACATAAATGGAAGAAATTAGTCGAGTAATTCGAAAACGAGGTTTTTAAATTCTAAAGAAGGACCACATGCTAAGACCGAAAACAAGTGATTCCTAATTTATTCAATTTAAGACTATCAGTGGTAAACGGTACAACAGCAAGGCATTAAAGGGAAAATTGCTAAATGGAATTTAATTCAAGGGTTCTTACCAAGCAAAATGAGTGGAATTTTTTCTTGCACGTTCCACATGTCATTTTGGGTAATTGGTGACTGGATTGATGTACAATTGAAAAGCAAATATAACATTCTTCAACACCTTCAAACTTTTTATCCAGATTACTCTTCCATAGTAAGAGGCCATCCCAAATTGATCCATTCTGCATAAAGGAAAGTAAGGAATACAGAGGTTAACAACAGGTGGTTATAAAATGGAATGTAAAAAATATCATCAGCAACATCCCAGAAAAATGATATCACGTTACTAGTTTCTGTAGATTTTTCGGAATTTCTTGGGATATAGAAATCGTTTTATTCTTGTGGGACGCTCAGTAAAAAATATTCAGACTAAGACAACGTTATGTACCGCAGGAGATAAGAAGAAGGCAAACAAATCAAACCTGGTGAGTTAAGAATATTGTCAATTGCATCAATAACTGGCGATTCTGATTGGACGATATCTTGATGGCTTTAGATATTTCAACCTTTGGTGGGGAAAGTGGATGATTTGCTGCTAATTTTATTATAAGTTCTGTCGATGTTTCTTCAACTGTGTACACAGCAATGACCTCTCTGACAGCACTATGTGTTTGTACCTATAACATGAAAGAAAACAACGAGTCAGAAAGTGGGTGTACTCTTTTTTTAATACGATTTTAGATGTTTGTTTTGGCATGGACCAATTTCCTACTTTAAAATTTAAATCTTGTAATAATACAATTTGCCATCTCTTGAATCTTGAAAATCTAGATACCCGATGAATGGTAAAACCTTGAGGTAAAGCAAGTTTTTAGATCAAGAGTGACAATATGTACTGATCAGTTAACATGCTTAATTCGGAGGATAAGGCGTTTGGGTAAATCGGTTCGAACGGTGTGGCGTTTGGGTACAAAAACAGGAGGCGGTTGGCTACAAGCTGCCTGAGACGATATGGGTCATCTTTTGTGTGTCGCTCATGCCCCGGGACATGCTGGTTATTTTCATTTAACTTCTACGTGGATTTCATTGAGTTATCATAACAACATGAATGTTTGGGTGGGGGGAATAGAATTGCCAGTTGTAGTCAGCGTGGTAGGATTCAGCCCAGTTTGTTGTCCGCATATCGTTGTGAGGCAATAGACAGCCTTCCTCTATGTACGTTGTGTACGTCATACGCAAAACTGTTGACTTCATTGGGGGCTGAGTACATCAATGAGGTTAAAGCATTGTACACCGAATGTGGAGGAACAAAGCATAAATAAAAAACATTTTTAGCCACTGGCCCACATCAGTTTTTTCGCAATACGCCTTCAGCAGTTTTTTATTTTTTTAATATGTCTATACCACAATTGCTTCAGATGAAAAGTACACCCAAAAATTTCGCACTCGGGAAAAGCAGTTGTAGCTGCAGTGTGGGCGTCTTTCTCGAAATCTACGTGAAGTGTACGTATTTCCAATGCAACGTGGCAGAGTGTTTCACAAAGCTCTTCAACTGTCTCCCATAGTTCAAGGTACCTTCGTGATGAAGACGGGTACACAACTGACTCCCTTATTGTGTTCCTATTGACGTGTTTAGAAGTTTAAGCGTTCTTTACACTGTGTACCTAAAAGGCCTCTCGCTCGTGTTGACTTTTGACTGGTATGTACCCAAACGCCAGTCTCCCTTCATTTAGTATTAGATCATTAAATAAGGCCTGAGAACAGAAGTCTGGTAAATGATACACCTATTTGTCTTATTATACAAGGATCCTCCTTTGGACTCTTTAAATGGGTAGATTCTATGAACATCATCATCATACTTACCTCAACATTGTCAAACGCTTTTTGTTCGTTTTTAATAGCCACCATTTCTTCGTGACAAAGTATCGGCGAAACGTAAGTGGATGTCAATTTGTCGACAAAAGACAAAAACTTGGGGTCAGCTTCTGCTGTCCACTGTCTTGCTACTGCAGGTAGAATTCGGAGCAATTCACAGTACAACCAGCAGCTCAAATGGCTCAACTTCTCACATGACCAAGCATCTGAATGTAAACAAACTGCATGTGGGTAAGGCATGCTAAATTGAGCATAAATATAAATTATTACTACCGAGGAATAAATATAGGTTTTTGTTTAATCCTAGCTTAACCGTTATTGAATGGGTAAAGGTTAAGTTAACGACGAAACGTTTCATTTTGTCCATAACTCATGGAACATGTGTCCATATTGGACAGAAAAGTTGTTCCCCGGAGCTTGGAATCATAACCTAAACAACGTCAACAGCGGTTTCCATGAACCTAGGAGGGGTTCTTATCGAATTCTTATCGCGATTAGTTGATTTTTTCTAAGTTGAAACACTGAAATTTAAACATTAATTTTGAATATACATTTAAATGAGAGAGTAAAAACCACTATAGGTACCTGCGCTCGAAAGTTTTTTAAAATGAGGAACGTGAAGTGAAGTGAAATTAAACACATTTATCTTTCTACTCTTTTGGTGGCCTAAACAGTAGATCTTCCGGTACTGGAGGGTATCATACCTACATTCCAAGAAATTCATATGTAGGAGGATACTAGTTGATGGAAGGGTTGTGACAGAAAACTATGGAAATCTCATCAGATAAGAAGTAAATACAAACAAATCTCTACTTCTCAATAGGAAATGTATAAATCGGATTATCAAACTTGGTTAGGTACCTACCAAGGTAGTAAGTAAGTTACTAATATATGCTGGATGAGTCAATGCACTTTGGCAACATCGGTTTTCATCTAGCTCTAGAGAATAATAATTCTTTTCCTAATGACTCGAGGTTGTTGTAACTTGAATAACATTCAAAATGAGCAAACAAAACAAGTTGTAGAGCCGCCCATAAGAACTTTGTGATCTCTTGTCTACTTTTTCAACTAGGTATAGCTGGCGTTTCATACTTTTTTGATATTAGAGAGTTTTTGGTGACCACTAACGTGCCCTTAACGTCACCCTAACGTATCCAGGAGTACGTGACCTTGAGGGGACGTTAGCAACGTACGTTAGAATGGCTCATTTAACGTCACCCGTTTGGGGACCTAAAGGCACACGACAGCAGCCTAACCTTCCTGTAAAAGTAACATTACTGGTCACCTCAAAAATACTCGAATACTGGTGAAGTAAATAATAATAGTTTTTCTTTTCAAATGCCTCATTACCAACTAATTATGTTGATGTAGCGGGTAGGTTTTTGAACACCCCTCAAACTTGGTTATTTTACGTTTCAAGTCGCGTAGAAACCGAATGTGCCATCTGAAGTCCGCCTCCGCTGTCTAGCTTTACTAGCCTTCAACTCGATTGAAAAAAATCCGTTCTTTGCGCACAGGCTCTATTTGGTCGATTAGAGCCTTGTTTCTATTATTATTTCACATATTTTAAATGAGTAAACTGAGTTTTAAGACACTACTTCTTCGCAGTACTGTTCTTAGTTTGCCTGATCCCTCAGCTATTTTCTCGTTAACATTGCGTGAAGTGCTGCCTCCACTGATGATAGTGTCAGGTAAAATCCTGGTTCATTGTCATAGAGATAAATACTTTTTCATACTTGTTGATTATACCCAACGGAAAACCCGATAACATGAAGTTCGTAACGAATAATGACCTATAAGTGCAACTAAACTGCGGTGTTCCACACTTGAGGCTTACCTACTAAAAATGAGAAACTAGCCCGTATTTGTACTGAAACTAGCATGAAATTCGAATCAGGATTGAAAATTGGCGTTTCATATCAAAATGAAGAAATTGATTAGACAACCAGTGGACAACAAGACAGCTGGGGGGAAAATAGCGCGTTGCCCAACCACCGTTATAATGCGACATCAAAATCAAGGCAACCGTTCTCCCGGTTCCATTTGGGTTAGCATATTCATTTGCTCCCTCAAGACTACGGTAACGGGTGACGTTAAGTTGTAGTCGCCAAAAACTCTCTAATAATGCGAAACGAGCTTGTGCACGGAAAATTTGAAATGTTGCGTTTTATTGAAAACGATCCCGTCACCTACAAACTCGTCAATGGGGGCGGACGGTGGAGTTTATGTGAATGAACATTCTTTTTCCTGAGTGACTTGTGGCTGTTTTTCAAACAATGTTGAAATTAAAATGTTTAAATCATTATATATTATTATATTTTTGGTAATTAAAAAGTGGAAATTGAAGGCTTCGTACACTCACAACTCAATGATAATCATCCGCTAACCTCTTAATCGTCGGGTAATTAGTTAATCAGCTTAGGTAATCAGATCATCAAGTTTTGACGGACGATTTAACCAACGACTGGTGTTGGTGAAAGAAAAATTGCTCTAACGTCTGATTAAGCTCAAATATAATGCCGAGTTAACGCTAATTCTTGATTAACTCAAACGGTGAAACTGTCCCTGACAATGGACTGTCAAAGTTTGAAAAAAGTGGACTGTCAAATCATATGATTGTAGTCATATTTGCTCCCATGTGTGTGGCAAGTAACGAAACTTTCAGCCTTCACCTCATTCCCACTCCACAGCTTCAATGAAGGTTTCGTAAATTAGTCATTCCCCACAAGCTACCCCTGAGGTTTATCATTCTTATAATTAACGGTCTCAAATATTAATTGGCTTCCTCACTACCGAAGGTTGGGAATGTTTGTGTTCGAGCGAGAAATCGAAAAAAATTGTCCTCCAAAATCAAAATGTCTTGCATTTTGCGTTTCAAAGCTCGCTGATCAATTTTGACTCCGATTCCATCTGTCTGTCTGTGATAAATCCTTGTTGCACTCAAATCTATACCAGGTTTTAGTCCAATTTTGATGAAATTTTCAGGGATTGCGCGAGTTAGCTCTAAGGCGGTTCCCTATTACAGTAGCCTGTACGTATGCGCAAACGTGAATTTGTATAACGTCTCTTACAATCTATTGGTCCGATTTCGTTCAAACTCCAGGGATATACTCAAGCAGAATCCACTATGAATTATATTGCGATTGGTGGAGTAATAACTATTGCATGCGCAAAACTAGTCTTGATTGACAGAGGGAAAACTAGTTTAATGGACCGATTTCGATGACAGGAAGCTGCTATACTGCCCACCCAACTTAGCAGAATTTTTTATATTTACCCAATGTTGAAACTGGACGAGAAATAAAGAACTCTTGCTTCTTTTTAATGTTAGTTTCTCCCAGGTGCAGCACTGACTCAGGCATCAACTTGAATGTACTTTCCATAATGTGAGGAATCAAATTCTTTTCTCTAGAAACAATAAATCCCAAGTAAGTACGTATATAATTGAGTACGTATAGTAATGCCAAATTCTGAAAAGTATATGAAGAAATCAACAATTTTTCTAGGCATCTAAAATTACGAACTTCATTAAGAAAGAAAATATTTAATGTTTTCGTTCAATGAACCATGATGCACTTACTTTATCCATAAAGTGTAAACATATCTCAACTGTGAATCACATGATCTGCACATCTCTAATAACCAGCACCACAACATCAAATAGGCTAATGTATATGTATACCCATCTGTATGAGGACTAACTGCACAGCTGACTCCAAGACTAGAACAGTAATTTATTATTGTATATTATGATTTGGCAATAGGAACTTACGAATTTCTGCTAGAAATAATAGCAGCACACACTTCTAAATAATTTGAATATCACATCAACGTCTTTTTAGAATCCACAAGATAGAAATAGTACCTAAAATCTTGGAGCAGGGCGGTGACTACGTTCTGCGCCATATTGAAGGTAGGTAGGCAGCTTTGGCAGGAAAGTTTATCCAGATGGTTCTCGTCATGATTTTCATCTTTTTTGACGAGTTGGGGAACGGCACTGAAAAGGTATTTAATGAGATTTGAGGTAGGTGCAGGAAATGTAGGTCACATGTTACAAGAACTTTATAGATTTTTTAAAATCAAACCATAACTGTAAAAGTTTCTCAGTGTCTATTTAAGGCCGATTTATCAATCACATTTATCCAACCGATAAGGGGAATTAATCTGAGGGATAGCGTTATCCTCCGGTTAAAAGAGGGTGTTTATCCATCCCTAGTTAAACCATATCCGGAGTCTCAATTTATCTGGTCCCTGTACGGCTGAATAGCAATTATAACTGAAGGTTAATGAGATATCTAGAGCTTTCTAACCTCAATCAAGTTCATTCGTTTATAAATTTTGTTTGAATCATAAGTATTTTTTGTTTGTATTTTTCAATGGATATAATTTTGAGATTTGTCTGCAAATAGCAGCGATGACGAAGATTCTATCATAGCAGGATTCGTTTAATGGGAAAGAAGACTGTATATACACACAAAAAACCCGTACCCGTAACTACTAAAATGAGACGAGTGCGAATTTCCATTGAGGTTTTGGTTGGATACCGTTCTTTACATTCTCACGCAGATCGAAGATGAAATTGAGTCCACAACTTATCGCATTAATTCATTTTTAACTATTCATCGTTCATAATACTTCAGATTAGAATATCCCAATTCATCAATGTATTTCTAACCTCTAGGCATGGAGCAAAAGGCAAAAAGGTGGTGGTTTCTTATTTGCCGAGCTTGGTAATATGATGGACACTGGTGTGGAAATAACGTCAGACCCAGTTTTTAAAAATAGTAGATCCATGAAGAAAATTAGCTCCAAGTGTGTAAATCGCCCTTATTTTGTTACCTACGGACACCATCGAGGATGCTAACAATGCTATCTGAAAGACAGTATTTATCTGAGAGATAATTTTATCTGCTAGGTAATTTGGCATTGATAAACGACTGACATTCATTATCTAGAGTATAGAGCTATACTCAGCATAGCTATCCTGCAGTTAATGTAGGTAATTGATAAACCTTAATATGAATAAAACCGTAAACCCAATCCAACAGACCACACCCATAGACAGTGGAGAGGGGATGCAATAAGAAGCCAGAAAAAAGGCCGGAAAGAATTTGGCTGGAATACTAGTGCTCACTATGGCGAGCAGTGCAAAACTACTGCTTGTGAAAGGCTCCTGTTCTCCTGACTCTTGCTAGATGGCACTGAACCAACCCACTGGCTGGCAGGGCCCTATTCTGTTATTTTTACAATAGAAATTTATATTGCTACTACAATCCTGCTGCAATCTTCCAAATAATAAGTTGTGTTCTTATTGTTCAAATACCTGTTTCATTATGAAATGAAGCGAACCACTACCTGTTAGATGTTAGGACTAACTAGACCTAAAATGAAGCCTATCTGAAGGTTTTTTGATCAGCACTTTGAAATGTAATATGACAAAATTTAAAGAGGGTTACACTTTGTTTTACGATAATAAACCCAAAATAATCATTCAGTTCGAGTAGAAGGCACATTGACAAATCGCTACTTCAAACATACCGACATTGCTCACCATATAATAGTTATCCAAATCGTCAAATTACATTATATTACAAACCAATGGATTGAGATATACTTAATGCATTCTCTTGAAGCATTGAACTTTTTCGATAACGTGACAAACAAAAATTCATGCTTGAAACTACGAAATGATCTTTTTGGAATAATTGATAGAGGGAAAAATCAACCGATAGCGGTTCGCTTTATTTCATAATGAAATAGGTAGGTAAACAAGAAGAACACAACTTAACATTGTAGAAGATTCAAGGTGCACGGTTGTGCTAGCAATGAAAATTACTTTTGGAATAGAGGATATGATCAATTCGGTAGGTAACCGTACGATGATATTCGTACAAACATATTGATGCAGCAGAAGTGATCAAGGTGTTTGAAGGTTTAGAAAAGGCAACCACAAAGACTCCCAGTGTGTACTTAAAATTATAAATTTATAAAATGAATTTAAATTATAAAATTTAAATTAAAAATTATATTGTTTCCACCAGGAGAACGAATATTCAGCTTGGCGTCGCCATCCCTTCGTTAATGGAACTAACAAATGCACCTTAACAATGCCTTTGTATATATTGACATAGAGTAAATTAGCGGAAGAGTAAAACTTGAAGGTAAGTACACTTGAGTAGGTACAGTCGAAATTGTCGTTTATGAAATGCAGTTTACATTTAGTTGAAACTTTGCAAAGATGAACTAAGATAAACGTAACGTTAGACCACCCATTGAAAACGTTGAATTTGGCGCCTCTGCCTGGATTTTCGATTTTACTTTTCCTCAATTAGAGAATGGACTGCTATGCCCAATAATCCAGACATTAGCGCAAGTTCAATGAAAGTCCATTGGCCCATTCCCAAAATCTCTAATAAGCCCATAGTTATTTAGGAGACTGTGTGCGAATTCTTCAATCAGGGATTTATTTATTTATTTTTATTTCTTAATTTAGTCATTTAAGCCGCACCTCAACCATAAGGGTAATTAGCGGCATTGAAAAGGTGTCCAAAGGGACACTGCAAGTGGCACAATTCCAAGGAGGGCCATGCTACCCTCCACCACCGAACGGAGTGCCATCACGGACTCCACTGGCAAATCGGAGGAGGATGACCACTGTTTAGCCCCTAGAGCGGATAAAAGCCCTCAAAAACAAAATAGTACTACAAAGACTAGATCTAGAATAGCCTAATAACTAAATATATGTTACTATATATAATCGCCAAAGTGAAATAAAACTATGACTAGATTGTACAAAAATATATCACAGATCAGATATCACAGTTCGTAGTAGAGCTCAGCGCCTCTCCAATACGACAACAGGGACTGGACCTTGTCTGGTCCAGATAAAACGTCAACCCACTGATATGAGGGGGCCGATGCTGGACTCGGAGGCCCATGAGGTATGAGCAGTTCTCCAGGAAGTGGCAGATGGACAGATCACCCCCACACCTTCCGCACACAACATCTCGAGCTCCTGCACTAAGCAGGTGTCTGTGAGTAAGACGGGTATGGCCAGTGGCAACCCGGTTGACCACTATTCGGTCCCTCTTTGGAAGTTGGGTTACGAATAGGCCCACCAGGCACAAGTCCTGAAGGACACCACGAAGACCAGTGACCTCACCCTGCCATTGATCATGCCAGATAGAATTGGTTTTATGTTGCATGTAGGAGATTTGATCCTAATTGCATATTGGCAGCATATCGATGGAGTTATAACCAATGACTCTCCTTGCAAGGGCATAAATACCCACATGGCTCGGTACCCACATTAAAATTATGGTTGAGCCCCTTGGCTTGGTGTAGCGATACAAGTAGGCTTTGTATTAGAGGATCATTAGAATATGTATCCCCAATCGCCTCAATAGTACTTAGTGAATCACTACAAATCACGTAATTCCCAACTCCTAATAATTGGCAGAGTCGAACAGCTCATCTGTGAACATAGAAGCAACCTATGGTAGGCGTCTAGTGACTTGGAAGTTGGGGGTCCATAGAGCAAGGCCAACACCATCAGGTGTATTTGAGCCATCAGAGAATAGAAGAGTGTGTCCAGCATATCGCTGATTGCCTCAGTGTAGCGACATATGAGGATGTGTGGGGGTGTATTGTTCCAATGAAGAATGTTTCGTAAAGTAGGCTCAAACAACTAAATTTAAAAAATTTATTTAGGTATAAATACGAAGAAATAATTACTTGGTGAGTATCATGTAGGTAGCGATCTGAACGGGGATATGCGGTGAGATTATAGTTTTCATTGAGGTGCTCATAAACTCGTTGATGTTGTCCACCGTTACAAACGCTGTATCGGGAATGTTCCACTCGCAGAGCTGACAAATGGCTTGCCCCATACAGTCCATGTGCAGAAGACTTATAGGCTTCATATTTTCGTTTATTGTGCTCTCTGGGGGAAACATTAATTTATATTATGTGCCAAATAGTGTTTAAGCCATCATGCAAAGAATCGTAAGTTCACATTCAAAAGGCAAACTAACCAGCCAAAACCTCCCACGACTGTCGCAGAATAAGGTAAGTTTCTGAAGCAAAAAGCTTCGTCCATTCTTCATACAATGTGGAAGTGGAAGCTTCCTCATTCTTCACGAAGTGTCCAACAAAAGCAACCAAAAGGTCGCATAGCGACACCACGAATTGAACGAACTGCAAATCAAAAATAATTACGATGAAATTTAGTAAAAGTCTATTGAAAAAAGTTCCAGTCATGCAGCATGATCGTATGAGCGAATTTCCGTAAATTATCGTAGTATATTATGTTACATTGTTTTGAAAATTAAGGACTTTGAGAGAAGCGAAATTGTTAACTACCAATTTTTCTGGCAAACAACTCATTATAAATAATATTCTGCGATTTTGGATTTTCAACTATTTTGCAGTTTTTATGATTTTTGCGCAAATTTTAATGAAATTTAAGTACATTTTTCAGCATAATTTTGTACATACATTACATATACATTATATAGTTAATAAACCTTATTTGAGCAATATTCTGCTAAAAAATATAAATTTAACTATTTTTAGCCGTTTTTGGTCTATTATTTCCAATAATAAGCCTTTGTAATAGTATATGGAAAAAAATGTATATATCTATATATATATATATATATATATATATATATATATATATATATTTACATATATTTTTTTTCTCTCTCTCAAACTTTGTCACTTTACATTTCAAGGTGCGTAGAATAAAAAAACTGCAATGTCCGTCCGCCGTCTAGGCCAAAAACTTGATGAGAAAAATAACCCCTTTTTTGTCTTTTTTGTCTTTTTTAGTGATTTTTTTTTTTCGGCACTTGTTTCTTCGTTGAAAAATTCAAGTTTAAATGCAAGAAAACTTTAGGCACTTAAAAATGGGGGGTTTCATCGGAAGGTAGAAAAAAAATGTAAAAATTTTTTAAATGTTTTTAATTGAAAGGATTGTGACAACAATGTCCGATTACAATTGAAATTAGTTTTCCCTACATTTTACACTGTAATGCGTTAATTTTGAACCTTAGACCTATTTACTGTTCAGGGTAACTCCACCTTCTGATGACAAAACAACTTGAAATCGCCTAGCGTTTTCTTGCATTTTTTTGAAATTTGACCAATTTAAAGTACTCAAAAAATTCTGGCCAACGAAAAGTCGTCCTTTCGCTTGGGAAGGTTTGATTTTTTGGCACAAGAACGGAAACACACAAACACATAATCACATATATATGTATATATATATCTATATGTATATATGAAAAAGTGTTAAACTCTAGGATTCGCTTCAGAATGTCTAAAAACGGATTTCAATCAAGAAAATTTTCGAAAATTTTGATTTTAAATTTTTTAGAACCATTGCAATAGCTTCGTTTTCTACGAAAATTCGCTAAAATAAAAGAACGTCGCATATAAATACAAAACTGTCAGCAAGATAGGTACCTCATAATAGTATCGGACAGACTTGGACGAAGAAACACTAATGAACCAACTAGCAATAGCGATCATTATGAAATCCCATCCTCTCTCAACACTGGTTATCACAGCCGTATGGTTTTGAAGAACTGTTTTCAAAAACCTGCAGATTTCAACGTTCAAACAAAGGTCCTCAGGGGACATAGACGACAAATCTCTGAAACAAAAAGCATTCGATAAACGCAAAAAATAATTTGCTAATTATGTTAATTAAAATTAAGATCTTAGTAGATGCTATAATAGTTGATGAATGTAAAGTTGACGCTTTACAATAATATATTTTGGAAAATATGAGGGAAAAAAAAACATTAATTCAGGTGCTCATGGAATACGGAGTGCGATGAGTAAAATGCTTTAGGTACTAACCTATTGAAAGCGGAATACTCGGATGCCTTGTAAGAGGCAACGATGACTGACAAAACTTTGCTTACATAGTTGCTGTCAACATGTCCAGTACGAACAGCATAAAGAAAATCTATTGTAATTGTTATTTCATCAGGAAGAGATGTTTCTTCAGCCTAAAATAAATTTAAAAAAACAATAAGTGTAGAACACAAATTTTCCAGAAAAGAATAGAATTATTATTAGGTATCTGTTGTTATCTTATGGGTTTGTACAATACTGCAAATATGTGTCCGACACTGTCGGCCGGCCGAACTGTCGTGCCGGCGCGCACACAATCCCTCGCTCCAACCATATACGCTCTTTCGCGCGCTCTTTCCCATCTGAGGATCTTTTCTACAAGAAAGCGCCCAAGTGTAAAGGCCGCTTATAGGTGGCAAGACACAACCTAGATTTCGGGAAGTTCGAATCCCATTGGAATTATATCAGCTGTTTATGACAGTCGTAGTTTATAAGGCGATTTTCACTATGTTCACCAGTTATGAATTGTTCCCGACTTTCTCTCTCTCTCTCTCGTTTTTTCCAAAATCCTAGCCGTTAGTGAGATTGAGCGGATTAATATAACGCGTTCATGGTAGTTTCATTTGATTCTGTGGGATAATAACTATCAATGACAACTAAAAACATAACTGTTACCCCGAAGATGATTATACAAAAATGTACCTGGCCAGACTTGAAATATAAGTAGTTTTTAACAATAAAGAACACAAGCCAGCCCAACGTTTCGTGGACCAGACAAGAAAGCCATTCAAAGAACATGGCGTCAACAGCCGATCACACCACCCAGGCGGGATGGGTCTCCCTTTGCAGGTACATTTCACTATAATTACTCGACGAGCTAGACTGGCTTCACGCATTCATGAGCCAACCTCTTTAATCAAACTATATAAAAAGCAATATCGAAATCGTTAATAAAATAGATTAGTTGGCCGCGTGGAGTTGATGTGACTAATTTATGGTCAGGATGCTAACTCGCGCATTTCAATATTTAAAAATAAAGAAATACTACTCATTTTCGTAAAATGTAGATTACTTGGACATGTGAATCGATGATGGAGGAAAATAAATCAGTTTTTTTTTTTTTTTTGCGTTAGCATAAACTTCACAGCTATACATCCCTTAAGATTTATATTGATTATTAATATAATTCTTATTCAAAACATTGGCGAATCTTAAATATATAAATTTACTAAATACTGTAATTAATCGTTTCTAAATACAGTGGAACCTGGATAATTCGAACTTCTTTAATTCGAATATTTCTCTTGGTCCCTGGCATTTTGTATTCAAACAATGCTAAAAAATCGTGGATAATTCGAATTTTCGGCGTGCTTAATTAAGGTATAAATTGTAAGCTGTGACTCAAAATAATTGTAAATTTAGCTGGAAATACGTTTTAGTAACGATATTCGGCAAAAGGTTTGCGTTAGACCAAATGCATGCAAGTCAGTGCCATCGTACAGTCTGATAACTCCCCTTCCCCTCCCGCCCGCCGACCGTGCCGGGTGCAGCTGACGCCATGAATCAAGTACAAGAATTTAGACATTTTTTTGAAAGCCAAATTAATGTAAGTGATTCATACTTCAACTCTTTGAATGCGTTGGAATCTTTTATAATGGCCGAGAGACTTAAATCAAGGAAACAGGCCAAAATATCTTCCTTTTTTGAAAAAAACAATAGATTGTTTTTTATGGTTGCAGTTAAATACAGTACCATTCCACGTGTCTTTATATTTATTGTTCAATATTCTGTTGGTCAATGTTACTGTATGTACTTTACTTTGTACTGTAGTTTGTTAAAATATAATTTATTATAATTTATTAAAAACTTCTTTAATTCGAATTTTTGGTTAATTCGAAGTTTTTGACTGGTCCCTTGAGGTTCGAATTATCCAAGTTTCACTGTAGTTGAAAAATAATGTAATATACTTCTATGTTGGATGTCGTAAATAAATTAAAAGGTAAGTCCTGTTCTGATACTATTTTTACGAACATTTGCTCTCTTTGAGAGTGGTATGCTGCACATTCCATAATTACGTGTTTTAGAGTTTCTGGTTCTCTACAAATTTCGCACAAAGGGTCATTACATTATAGAAATTTCCTGCTGGATATTATTTATGGTATTCTTGCCACTGCTTTTGGGCTTCGATACTATAAATTGTTTTTAGGTCTGTGAATGGACATGTCGTGACTCCTTACACACCTCTAATTGTAGCGGTTTCCGCAAGCCTATCCACTATTTCGTTTCCTAATATCCCTATGTGGGCTTCCACCCAAACTAGGGTAATTTATTGTTTTGCCGTTGTTACACGACTTAACGCATTTCTGCCAAAAGTGATTTAAATGTGAGGAAATTTTCTTGATGGAGAACTCATCTGCTCTACAGAGGATGAGACAATGAATAGCTATTGGAGCAAAAATTTCGTGGAAAACTGTATAAACAGTGTGACATAGAAAACTGTATAAATTCACCATGGAAATCTGGATGATTGGAAATCTTGCTCAGCTGCTCAGCCTTTAACTACACGAACAGCTAAGTTGTCAACCATGTTTTTTTTTCTTTTTTTTTTCTTTAAGCAAGTAGAGCAGGTTTTTTCATGCACCCCATAGCCAGCCTAAAGGCCCATTTACACTGCCCGAGCATTCGTCGCGAGCAGGGGTGACGAACGAGCATTCGTTCGAGACTCAGTCAGTGTCAACAGTCGCCACGAGCCGATCAAGGTCCAAGTGAATGCTCGTTAGTGCTCGGACCTGATCCACCCGATGTGGGTTTCACGGCAAATCATCAAAGGGACGTTCGTTCGTCGCTCGCTGTGTGTAATGTCGAATGGTGTTCTATGAATCTAGTTCTCGCCCGATTAAAAGCGAAGGGTTATTGCCAACCGGACTGATGCAGGAACGCACTCGCGGAAGTTGGTGTCGGTTTTGGAAATGTTTCCTTTTGTTCTTCGCAATATGAGGGTGAAATCTTCAGGCGACATGAGGCTAAAATTGCTGAATAGCCCAGTGTTATCCTCCTTCAAATCCTTCAGCAATAGGGAGTAATTTCTTTTCTTTAAAAATGACGACTCCCACATGCGGCGCCTTTTCTTTTTTCGCTTTTCCTCCGCTAGATGGTCTAAAATGAGGATAGCCGCCGTGGAAACCGCAATTTTGGATAGCGCCGGTGCCATCTGTTTGCTGCGAATCCTCACGAGCAACTGATCGTCACAAATGCTCAAGCAGTGTGAACAGAGGGCTCGTTTGTGTTCATGCTCGTTGAAAACTGGCGAGCAATGTTCACAAATGCTCAATGCTCGATGCTCGGGGATGTTCAGGCAGTGTAAACAGAGCTTAAGGTATTGTCGAAAACCAACTGCATTTGACACCAGTCTACATACATTGTTGAATATGCAAATCACAACATTACCTTTGGTTCAAGTTCCAACAAGTTATTTTCGATCAATCCAGCCGTATACTTCCACAAAGAGTGGTCACTCTTTTCCTTTGACCTGCAAGGGACAACTATGTTAGTTAATTGCCTACAAATATATTTTTTAGACATAATTAGGAAACGAAAAACTCGAAAATCCCAATTGACCCATAGATTGATAACTTTGAATATGAAATTAATTGAGGATGCAATAGGGTTTAAGCGAGGTAAAAAATTCCAGTTTTTCCATTTGGATCTCTTTCAGAAGCCTGAAATACTAGTTTTTATCCAGTTTAAACGAGTTTTAATCCTGTACAGAAAACAGGAAGGGGTTTGAGAATAATCAGCCTTTGAATATTTGGTGCTTGAACTTAACTTCAAATAGAAGTACAAGAGATCGCCATCATAATATAAGCAAGTGTCGAACCTAGGGATTTTGTATTCCAAGGTTGGCGAAGCTGAACTGGATTCAACATTACAAACGCCTAATTTGTTTACTTTTCCCCTAATAATTAGTATATACATATAAAGTAGGTATTGTATTAGTAGAGCAGATAGGTCAAGTAGAATACTATAATCGGCTCGGTAAAGTTTGCTACATAGAAAGTTTGTCTCGGTAACCTAAGGACCTTTGAAAATCCATAGGGTGGAGTATGGAATTTAGAAATCCGTAGACAGGGTTGCCCCTGCAACTCATGATACCATAAGTCGCAAGTGCCACCAAGTCCAATTAACAACTTCTTTAAGCTCCTGATAAAACGGGACTTTTTCTGTGTAGCGATTGTGTCAATAAATAATCTTTTTGGGAGACTAGCTTGCAATAAAAATAAAAATAGATAAATTTTAAAAAATCAGTTATATAACTCATTCAATGTTTTTATTCAGTTGAAAGTACATTCTAATATGCTTACCTTTCCTTACAAATTTCAATCAAATTGCGCTGTTCGTTGGGTTGAAGCCTTTGAACTAATTCTTTCAAATCTGATTCAACACTGGTATTGTACTCATTCAAGCCAACGCACTGCTTGGTCTGGAAAAAATGAACAGTACATATTAGTAGTCCGGAATATTGGGGAGTTCTACCTAACAAAAACCTCACCAAAAGATTTTGTGTTATCGTATCGTTTAGTATGGTGTGTCAATTGTCTCAATTTTGGAAATTCTAGTGTTTTTTGAACTCACTGATTGTACTCTACGAGTTTTAGGGAGAGGGGGTGCTGATAATATTTTATGTCGGAAAGTTACAATTCATCGAAAAAGAAAAAAAAACAGTTTTTTGCTAAGTTGGAAAAATTAGCTGTTCTTTGGAAAAAAGGACAGCTTTGGTTTCTTGGTAAAAACCAAGCCACTGGACCGATCATGATATATTTTTTATTATTCGACGCGGAATTCTGTTTCCTTCAATTTACTACCGGGCTTTCATTAACGGAATTTAATTAGCTTTAAAGTTATAAGCAAACGACTGGAGAAAGTCCGAAAATTTCGTGTTTTTTCGGGCACCAAAGTGTCCTTCGAGCTTTCGAGGTCGTAAACTTACATACCGACACCATGCCAAACGATACGAGAACACATAATCCTTTGGTGAGGTTTTAGCAAGCTGTCCACGTTCTGGGTTACTCAATATAATACTGGGCTATAGTAATACACAAGTCCATTAAAATTTCTAATATTTGTAATGCATGTCATAATAGTAAAAATTACTACATATATATATACGTACGCTTGAGAAATGCTTCAAACTGTTTTTGCAAAGCACTAGTCCATGCGACACCTTGACAAGATACTCAATTTTGGTTAAGTTTTGAGAAATATTTTCTTTCAGAGGGTCATACTCGGAGCTTTCAAATTCTTCCAACGATAATGCACCAACAGTCATCATCATATATTTGGTGCAAAACAATAATGAACGGGCGAATGTTAAAATATTAATTCCCTCGAGAGGATTCCAATTTCCTTTGGTAATTGAAATAGAGTTAGGAGAGAAAGTGGTAGACAAGATGTTGCCTTTCACAACTTCAGCGCAACTGATGAGGTCATCAATAAGGGAATACTGAGCTTCCCAGTTGGAATTCATAACACATGACAGGAACTTGCCGCTCCACGAAACTGACTCTTCTTCAGTTTTCATAGCTCCATGCTCGAGAGACGTAACCGTCACAAAGTACATTAATTCAACGCTTCTAACAACGTTAGAAATGGATAAAGTTTCCCTGTGAACAATAATTAAAAGCAGTAAATAATAATTTAGATACAGGGCAACAATGAAAGCACAAGAACTCTGACAATGTGATGGGCAATGGGGAATTTAACTTTTTCTCCTTTAGAAAGATCTTGACAGGTTCTTTTCAAAAAGGAACAATATGTAGGCTATCTGGTGACCGGCACCAGTGGAAACAAGGCGGCATGACGCCATAAATGATAAGATACATTCCGATGTCTGTAATGGGGGGAGGGGGTTAAGCTATTTCCATTTCGTTTGCATTCTATTTTTTCACAAACCTCACAGTCTTTAACTGAAAATTGACAGTTGGGGATTTAAATGGCGTTAAATCGATCTGAGATAAAAAATAATAAATTCTATCACTTGAAGGGTGTTTATTATTGATTCGAGAATTAATTTACAACGTGGAATTGACATGATCATTATGATCATAACATGACCATCCTAATGAAACCGAGCATTTGAAAACTCAATGAAGAGCAAAACGACAATAATAATTAAAGACGACGTAGTTTGGCGAATACCTAAACTAGTGGCTAAAGCTAGTTGGTTTAGCCTACTTCGGATAAGATTAACTCTAACCCAAAGGATCCAATTACAGATCACTCATACAGGGTGGGGTGAAACAGACAGTGGTTTTTTTTAATTGTTTAAATAGCGCAAAATAGAAAAATGCGGCTTGTTTCATTTCATCCTGCATCACTCGCCATTTTGATTTCTCGTGTCCTAAAGACTAAATCAGGAAGGTGGTGGCCTCCAGCAGTGACGCACTGATGAAGGCAATTTCCAAAGTTTTCAGTCACCCTCTGGCACATTTCACTCAGCAATTTTCTCTCTGATTCGGGCCTTTACTTCTTGCAGTGTGGAGACGATGTTTACATATCTTTTCCTTGAGGTAGCAAACACTCAAATCAGATGATCTTGTGGGCCTTCCCGTGTCACTCCTGAGAGAGTCGAGGCGTGCAGGGAACATCTCTCACAGTTTTGGCATAGAAATTCTCGTCGTGTGAGCAAATTTGTAATTTAAAATTTCCAACATAGTCTTGTTGGAACCAAATGTCCTCCAGATCTTATTCTTCTGCTAGCTGCCCCAATTTTGGCTCAAAAAATGTTTCCAACATGGAAACATAATGCTGAACGTTGATGATTACGGTCCGCCCATCCTCCACAAAAAAGTACGGCCCAATCACCCCACATTTGAAAATTACACACCATAGAGTTACTTTTGGGGAGTGAGATGTCTCTCGTGAAGTTGTCTTGGGTTGGTGTCACAAAAGTAGCAGAAATTTTGTTTATTTTCGGCTCCAGAGAGATGGAAATGGGCTTCGCCAGAACTGAAAAAGTTGACGTTGGTGGGATGCGATTTATCATTCTTGGGCATGATTCAAGTAGTTTTGAAAATCTGGGTTAATCAATCCCTAAACAACAATAATCTTGTAAGGGTGAAATGATAAATCTTGATGCAAAATCCTCCTTAGGCCGGGTATTTAGAACGGGTGGCAGGGGTTATTCCTGCGTTGTTGATAATAAGGCATAAATAGAATGGAGGTTATCTCTCAAACCATGGGTACCCTTGCCCCAGCTGTGACTGTAGGGGTACCTCCACGTTTGCTGAGGTAAGCTCTCTGATTGGCTAGGGCAGTTGGACAAAAGGAAGATTTTGCAATATGCAAATTCCTATCGCTTTCGCAATAATTCGCTTCCATCTATTACATGATCAGAAGAGGAAATTCCATGACGATAATAGAGGTTGTACCTATTGGTGTTATCCAGCAGTGGTTATGTTGTCACTGTATACGAAAATACCTACTCACTACGAACTTGAATAGCTAATAATCATATGAATAACTTGAATTTGAAAGCTGACATTCGAACACAAACAGTGAACCTAAAAGTACGACTCATCCAAAAACAATTGACCGACAGTTTGAATGACGCTAACGTTACGATGGTGCGTTCTACCAATAATACTAATACCAATACTGTGAGCGTTGCCACACTCCCAATTAGTTTTTCGGCCAGATTACGAAATGTTCATATGGGGAGGGTAACACTGGTAGCTCATACCAGGGGCAGCTGTCCTAACCCTGCCTAGTGATTCAGTTACGCTTCCTAGATACCCCTTGTCCCCGGGTAAACTTCCCAGGGCTGCTGCACTAGGGTTACCTCTGTTTTTAGAAAGGTACCGGTCCTTAGAGAGTGGCTAGGCATGCCCATTGCAGTTGCATATTTCCAGGCAGAGCGCCTAGGCGACTGTTTGACTGCTGCTATCACTAGAGCCACATTTACGGGTGTTCTTAATGATTTTAGTTTTCCCATACCCTTAGGCCTTGTTGTGGAACCAGTTTCTTCTAACGTTTGCAACGGCCCCATGATAACATTACAGTGAGGGACAGAATCACGACATGGAATGTTGAAGTCCTATAAGAAGGCCCACTGGGTAGCAATGAAAATAACTGCCATTTTCAAGAAACGTGCGGATGGCGAACCCCCCCCCCTCCACCCTCATGTGCGACAAGCGTACATGTGGGAAACCCATAATAGACCCATAATAACGTACTGTTGCATTGTATGGTGGCACAAAGCAGGTCAGATGGGAGCTCGTCAAACTCTCACCAGCATCCAGCGGCTGGCCTGTCTAACCATCACCGGAGCAACGCATGGAACACCCACAGCAACCATGTAAGTTCTACTGGAACTACCCCCAGTGGACATCTTCATAAAAGGAGAGGCCATGATGGCCTCCCTGAGGCTGAAATGGAAAGGCTCTTGGCCGACAACTCCCCACCGAGGTCATACCAATATATTGGAATTGATACAAGAACCACTAATCGACATGGCGGCCGATATCATGCCCAAAACTCTCTCCCAACCTCATCTCTACACGTCAACCATCACAAGAGAGGGGCTATGGGAGAACAAATGCTGCTCCAACGACATAATCTGGTTCACAGATGGGTCAAAAATGGAAGCAGGAACACATGGGGCCAAACCCAGGTGGAACACCTCGTTTCCACTTGGGCAACACACCTCTGTATTCCAGGTAGAAATTGTGGCACTCGAGGCAGCAGCTGCAGAGAGTCTTAGGAGGGGGCATAAAAAAAGCCCACGTCCGCATCCTCTCTGACAGTCAAGCGTCGATAAAAGCACTAACGGCTCCAAACATCTCATCCCGAGTGGTGTGGTGCTAATTGCAAACCCTCAACAACCTAGCCAAACATAACCGGGTTCGGCTGGAGTGGGTACTGGGGCATAGAGGCATTATTGGTAATGAAAAGGCTGACGAGCTCGCAAGAATGGGCTCTAAAACCCCATTTGTAGGGCCTGAGCCAGCAGTTGGTTTACCAAAAACTACCTTCAGAAGAACCATCAACACGTGGGTCAACCAACAAACCACTAAAAGATGGTCCAATATTGGAGGACACGCCCACAGTAAACTTATGGTGGCTGAACCCAACACTAAAATTACTAAAGGGCTACTTAGAAAAAACCGTAGGGAACTGAAAACAATGGTTGGCCTTATAACCGGCTTTTCACCCCTACGATTTCACCTACATTGCATAGGGGTCACACAAAGCTCAACCTTGTGCAGACCAAGTGAGAAGACTGATGAAACGGCATCCCACATAATCTTCGAGTGCCCTGCACTCACCCATCGCAGAATTGAACTCTTTGGGGCCCAAACCCCTATGAGCTCTATTCAGAGCAAACAATTGATCAAGGGCCTCCCACCCCTCATCAGGGGGCTGAGTCTCTTCGATTAAACAAAAAACTCTCAGGAAAGTGCAATAAGCCAACAGGCTTCTGTGCTGGAGGCTCAAAACCCCCGCCCTGAGAGTTTTTCTATCTACATCTAAATCTACATAGCGAAACCCCGGTGCTCATGTGCCGAAACTAATGTAACGACTAAAAACGGGGTGAGTGGGTTGACACAATGAGACCCCTCCCAGGTTCCTGCCCTAAGGCTATGTACACATGGTAGCGTCGCACCGCGCGGTGCGACGCGCGTCCAAAATTCTGCAGTTGTACACATGCGAGCGTTTTATACGCGGCGTCCACCTCCAGTTTAGCAATGGAAGTTGAAGAGGTAACATGTCGCGTTACATAACGCTGTCGCCGCGCGGTTCAGGTTGAAAGTCTGGGCGGCGCAGTGCGTGGCGCGTCCAGATTTGAGTGAGTGGTGCATGTGGACGCTGCCATTAGCTCCATTGTATATCGCACCGCGCGGTCGGACGCGCGTCTCAAACCGCGCGGTGCGACGCTACCATGTGTACATAGCCTAACAACAAGGGACATAGCAGTCCATAAATCCATTAAAACTGCACCATCTGTTTCGCCCCACCTGTTAGTAATACCTACATCACTCAGCAGTAAATTCACAGTAACATGAATGTTATTTTAAAAAACTTATCCCTCAAATTTCAATCTTTCCCCAAGCGTAGGAGAAGAGAATTAATTTCCAAAAATTATAATTATAAAGATTTGAATCCAATATTACTTACCAGGTGTTTAATAGTTCAGCAACTATGTTGATACAATCATTCGTATAATCTATAAGCAGTGTGTCAGACTCCCAAGATAATGAAAATATAAATTTCAATCCTTTCTTCCAGCTGCAGACAATTGCGGGCTCGTTGTTCGTCAAAATGAGCACAAACAACGATTTCAAAAGACACAGAATCTTTGAGCCACAGGTAGAAACAATGTAGTGGTTTCTTTCCACAAGTAGAGTTTCGAATAGTTGACTGATCAATTGGTGTGAGATCTTCCCGGTCTCGAGATTGCTTGATACCACATCTAGTAAGGTTGAAACCGTTTCCACTCCCAACACAGGTTCTAAAATTTGACGAGGCAAAATAAATATTGGTATTAGCAAACATATTTGAAGAGAGAGTTAGATTTGAAGATCTATGAGATCTTATGTTGAGGGTGAAAATAAATTGGCCCTGATTTATGCTGACAATAACATCCACAGAAAAAGGCTTTTTATAGGCAAAAGTGTTAACCATGTTTTCAAACCCTTCAATTTGATTCAATACCAAGCTAAGACAAGAGTTTGTAGAGCAGTACCTCCTGACTTATAAGTTGACCAGCACATCTCCAAAAGATGAACACAGTTTCCACTTGATTCAATTCGATCATTAAGTGTTTTAATGATTTCACATCGAACTTTCTCAGACTCCAACCACTTTTTGAATGTTTTCTTGCCAGACATCTCTTGAGAAGCCATTTTGATCACTTCAAGTACGGACTCATCAGGTCGCACCTGGAAAAAATAAAAATGTGTGAGAGACCTACTCCACAAAAATTTCAAACAAACAAATATCATTTTTTAAATCCATTTGTAGTTAGTGTTAGTGCATCTGGACCAAAGAAAATACTTTTTTGTTAACTATTTCTTGAATTATTTTGTATCAGCAGCTGCTGAACGTCGATAAATTGAGTATTTTCCTTATGTGCATTTGTTTTTTAAGTTCAAAAAGAGGCTGAATTATTTTTTTTAGCACAGCGATGATGCAATAATTGTGATGAATATAGATCCCATTTCTTGTAACTACCCCCCCCCCCCCCCCCCAATCCCTCTGAGGTTATACCTGTAGCTTTTCAGCTTCCAATATCATTTAGGTACCTTTCGGAGGAATCCGCCATCACTAACAAGTCAAGTACCGGGGGCGAGCGTTTTCGATGCAAAGACATCATCATCAGGCCGCCGAAACAGTACTCAGTACTGCCATAGTATAGTATAAAGGTACGTAAATGATAATTCTAACATTACTACCAGCGGATATAGCCCTTTGGATTTAATTTCAGCTTCCTGGTCATCCTCTGGATTTTACAGGCAAATCGCCTCAGCCCTTTGAAAGGGTAAGTACTTCATTCCATCGCCTCTTTCTCACATAGGAAACGGACCAAGTATGGAAATGGGAAATAACATCAAACATCATAACGTCAACATTAAATACATAACTATTGACTGATAAAATACAATTCACTTGAGTTTTCTGCTTTAGCAATATTTTTAAGAAAATTAACCAATTGCAATGGCTTAACGGGAGGCGTGGGGGTAATACCAATATAACGTAAAAAAGGGGGTACTTCAGGAACTTGCCCAGCCCTAATTTTTCGTTCAATTGGGCTGATTTTTTTTAAATTCACTCTTCATGTTGTCATCTTTCGATTGATTGGAGAATTATCTTGTATACGATACTACATGATGGTTTGCATGAGTTGGCAAAATTGGAGGTTTTATCATGTCGTTCCTTCATCCAACAGCGCATGCCCCCAGGAAATTTCCAGTATTTTTTTCAGTCATTCAATTCCCACACTTCTCACGGTAATTTAGAAAAAAAAAATTCGATCCGATACGACAAACAGGCCGGTCAAAAAATGTTCCCGAAGAGCGGAAAACGTCGTTTCGAGACAAACGCGTTTGAAAAAGAATCAGCTCTCGAGAACGCACTCCGGACGAAGCACTTGCTCGTTTCGATTGGTGGAAACTTCTACTTCTCTCTCAAGAAACTATTGAAACACTGTCTGACACTGACGCAGGGTAGGACAAATAAAAATGATCAACACAAGTAGAAGAAGAATAAGATAACCTCATCTTACATTAGCTTTATTTTGATAAAGCTGACTGTAAGCTGTACGCGAGACTGTACCTACTTCAGTGGGTTATTATGATACGGTTGTAAAATTATTGTTTGTAAAATTTTGAAAATATATTCATTTTGTTCAGAAAATGATGTAGTTTTAGAAAATGTATTCATTCCAAAATCGAATTTCTTGCCCCCCACCCCCTCGCCTCCCGTTAAGGTACTTTAGTTATGGGATAGGTCATAACTAAATAATGAAATAGGGTAAAGACAGATTTGTCAGTACTAACCTCTGTCAATTGAGACAGCATACTGGATTTTTCAGTTTCATCAACGTTTTCAATTGTGTTAAATATTAGCCCTAGAATGCAGTTCACTGGAATGTATTCACATCTCAGCCAGTTTGAGAGAGCCGGATACAGATCTTTGGCATACGTCTGACTGAGTTTGTTCAATTGGTCAGGGGTAAGGGCTGAAGTGAGTCTCCAAAGTTGATCCACGTTCATAGATTTGACCTCATTACTTTCATGGTTACATGCAATTGTGAAATGTTTCTTGATCAGTTCATCGACTAAGGGATACATTTTCGTTCTCAATGACTCTTCGTGAACATCAACTTGGTCTAGAGAGGGGATTTCAGGAACTCTTGAGGCGGGGTTGGAGTCTTCGTCGACAGAAAATTGTACCTGGAAACAAAAATGAGCACAAATCAGTTGACAGATGAAGTTTGCTCCCACTAGGAGCAAAAGCATGGTCTGTGGGCCATAGACGCTTTTAGAGATTGATCATGAACAAATACTAACTCTTAGACGCTTCTTCTTTTTAACAGAAGGATGATTCAAAACCGTTACAAACTTTACTTCACATTCGTGAATGAATGCTATTTTGACTCGATCTTCACAGCTTTTGTTCAAGTTTCTTATATGGATAGAAGGCAAACTTTCACAAATCAAATTCAAATGAGACTGATAAGGGGGGTTTGCAGAGCAGTTCCTTTCCCAGTAGATGAGGTTTTGAACAAAAGCAGAATAAAACGGTGATATGAGATGACGACATAGAGGATCAAGCATCAGGTTAGAATAGCACGCGAGAACCTGAAAACAATAATTTGACGTCAAATTAATTCTAAACTTGTACAACGAATGATACCAACAAAAAAGGAAACAACTAAAAAATGGTGTAATGCTGCACTTAGTCAATGGAAAATTAAATCTTTTATCCAAGGTCAGATGTCACATTAGGTTCAGAATATCTAATCGTTTCCTATAAGTTAAAGCCCTATCATTTGATATAATGAGAAATTATCATGATTTCTTTATAATTTTCAATAAAATAGGTACAAGAAATTTAACAAACGTACGTGATCTCTGATAATTGCACAACAAAGTTCATTGTTGTCCAAGTTACTCATGATTATGTATCTAACACATTCATTGAATGATGATGTAACAGCGTCAGATTCACTCTGGCTCTGTGTAACACTTGGCTGCTTCATCCTGAAACAATTAATGAAATAAATATTACCTAACTTGTTTTCAGTGTTTTTCAAATTTGAAAGCGTGAATGTCATTGAAACAGAAATACATAAACCAGAAACCTACCCTTGAAGAAAGCTGGAGAATATTCTCGAGTAGAACTGAACTTTACTTTTGATGATATCCCCAGGCACTTTGCTCAAGAGGAGGAGGATGTTGGGGAATATGAAGTGAGCGCTTCCTTGGCCGCCATGACCAATAATGCTACAGAGTTTGTTTAGGACTAATTTTTCAAGATTCACGTGTTGCCAGCAATCCTGAAAATAAAATCCTTCGTGTCGATACTTCAAATATATGACATCCATTAAAACACAGAAACATTTCGCTAAGGAAGAATGAACAAAAATACGGGACGGTTGCCAAGATTTTAAGGTAGTAATGCACAGTGCATAGCGAAAGGTACGTACCGGGACAGCCGTTACAAGATGAAGAACACTTTCCCATACAGTGGGCAAAACAACTGGGTCGTAATCATCGATGGTTGAAAGGATCGAATTCGTAAGTCGTTTGTGCTCATTCTCAACAAGGTTGGGCGCATTTTGCATGAAGGATGTCAATAAAGAAAAGAAAGCTGCTCGGACCTAAAATCATTAATGGTTCGAAATTAACTCTCAGAAATTTTTGGGGAAAGTTAGCAGTATCACATCAACTTTGTATATACAGGGTGTCTCGACTCAAGTAGGTAAGACTTCGTTTACAAGTAATTTGCAACAAAAAGTGCCTCTTAAGCCTAGTACGCACTGGGATTCTTTGTTCGGACTCTTTGTCGCGGGGCTGCGTCTCGGACTCATTTTCTTGCATCCGGGACGCTCCGCGACATTGAGTCTTGCATCTCGTGTGTTGCGTTTTAGTATTTTTTGAATCCCATACGGAATGGGATTCTTTACACAATGTCGCGCAACATTGAGTCAGTGCGTACGTGAATATCGAACAAAGTGGGCCTCTCACCGGTGTATCTTCGTTGTTATCGCTTTGTAGTTATCGTTGTTATGCTTGTAGCTAAAAACGGGTAAAAATTTTTTTTTTTTTTTTTTTGTTTTTTTTTGTTTTTTAGCAGAATTTCAGTCAAAAGAACTTTATTAACAATAAACTAGAAAAACAAGATAATTTATGCTGAAAAAAGTAGGTACTTAAATTTCATTAATATTTGTCAAAAATGGATAAAAACAGCTAAAAAAAGCTAAAAATCAAAAATAGCCATTTTTTTTTTTTTTTTAATTTGCTAAAACATTCTTTGAATTGCCGAAAATTATTTAGGACAAGTTTATTTGCCACAAAATCGGTAGTGAACATTTCTTCCCAGTTAAAATCCTAAATTTTCAAAACAATTTAACAAAATATACTAAGATAATTTACGAAAATCCGCTCATACGATCATGCTGCATGACTGGAACTTTTTACTAACTTATTAAGTCGTCTTATAAAATCGATTTGACATCAAATAGCTGGATTATCCAATTAACGCTGTTTCCAACGGTGGTCATATTTTTGATTTTACAGTGATCTCAAGTGGAGTTATGGTCGTTTGAAGGTAGAAAACATATCTTAAAAATGAAATTACTCAGAAAAACAAAGCATTAAAATAAATCTCTAACAAGTACTTTCGATCAGAAATTAGCTCTAGAATTGACCCATGAAGCACCATTACACCCTTCTTAGTGGTTGGCGCAGATGGGCTATCTAATGCAGATATAATAAAACATCATGTAATAATTTTTTGCCTTCTTCTTCTAGTCTTCTAAACAGCTTGCTTCAGTTCAGGTCACACTCTCATGTCTACTCTAGACACTCTCGGAACCTCCTCCCCCCTTGCTTATGATGTCCTGCAGGCACCAGCAGCTTTGTGGCCCCTCCACAAAAGATATGGCCTCACGATATGGGAAAAACCGTTTAAAAAACTGAGTTTTAATGAAGGGTCCATGCATCCACCAACGCGGTGGCTTTTTTTTTTTTTTAGTAGCATTTTTTTTACTCCGTAGAGCTATGTGAAGTGCTACTGCAATCCCCGAAAGCGCGACCTCGTTCGACATGGCTCAGATTCAAACTAGATGCGTACACGATTTGCAGAGCGACAATGTCACGGGGCAAAGAATCTGAGACATGAATCCGAGCGTCTGCAACCAAGAGTCCGAACAATGAATCCCAGTGCGTACTAGGCTTTAGACTTTTTCTTTTAAGGGCTTCGTTTCCGAGTTATTTCTCTTTTAAGATTTTTTTCGTGTTTTCGACCTTAAGTCACAAAAATGGCTCCAACTCCCCAATTTTTAGAGTTTTCTCAAATCTGAGGACACCGTTGGAAAGAGCGTTAAATTTCCTATATTTCTGATGTAAATTCCAATTTTTTGATTAGTTCTAGTTAGTGAAAAAAATGGCCAAAGTTCAAAATTTGAAAATAATGTAAAAATTGACGATTTTTCTTCGTTTTTCTGCTTTCATTATGGAAGTTTTTCAGCAAGCGCTCTTCGGGAAAAACTTCCTCAAACTGTCAGCTTTCCAACGGTTTACTAAAAAAAAAATTTTATAGGGAAGTTTGGGAGAAAATAGCGTTTGAATGACAAAAACGTGATTTTGTCTGTCAAAATCAACGTTTTTTTTTTTTAAATAATATTTCACTATGCACAGCTGTATTCGATGACATTAAACCAAAAAAATAATAGTGTCTATCTAACTCAACTTCCACCTACCTCATCTAATCAAGCAAAATTAGATAATTATCGGGTAGGCGGAAAAATACGATAACAGCTACCTCAGTCAATTGTGCTTCAAAATTATTCCTAGGACACTTATCTTTCATTTTCCTAATAATACGGGATGGATTGGCAATGAAAATGCTGTTGTGTATCAGAGATTCGTTATAGAAAAAAATAATAATTGCTTCTTTAAAAAAATAAATGAATAAATAAATAAACAAAAGCAGGTTCTCAAAGTGCCTCCCTCCTTCCTGTATGCATAGGCGGCATATCTTCCTCGCGAATCGTGTGACGCTACGTAAGGTCCTGCGGCATTCTGGGGAGTTAGAGCCGTTTTTGTGACGTAAGGTCGAAAACACGAACAAAATCTTAAAAAAGAAATAACTCGGAAACGAAGCCTCGAAAATAAAAATTCTAGGATGCATTTTTTGTGGCAAATTACTAGTGGAATCGATCCCTGAAGTCTTACCTACTTAAGTCGAGACACCCTGTACGTAGTAAGAGAATATAATGTAACAAAAATTACATTTCTAGACTTGTGTTTTTGAAGCCTCCAAAACTGTGGGGAAGAAATTATCGTATGATTATCTTCCAATACAGCTTCCAAATTCTGGGAGGGAATTCGAGATAGGTACAAAGCATATCCATTAAGAGAAGCCACGGTAATTCGTTCGAATTTTGCTTCTGCTTCTTCGTCGTTTTTACTGTAAATGAGAAAACGTAATTGAATAAAGAAGGGTAGATAGATTAATGGAAAACGGTTGCTTTAGAAAGTTATCATGATTCAATTATTTATATATCAAATTTACAAAAAACTTACGGTATGTTCTTCTCTGTTAACAAATTCTCAGATATGTACTTGATGATTTCACTTTGACAAAAAATTATCACATCGACTATTTTCCGAGGGGGGAACGCTTCCTGAAAAGTAATACAAAGATTAAATACAACACATGTTGTTAGATATAGTCACATTCTTGGCAATTCTAAGAAGTAAACACAACTATAACGGGGTCGCCCCCAAATGGAAATTGTAACTTTCTCTGACATTTTCTTGACCAAACTTCAGATTTCTCTGATAATAATTAGCATTTTAAAGTCAAATATAATTTTTACTCGTCATTTTAATGTATAACTCCACCTTTAATATTTCTAAACGAAAGTATTGTAGGTAATTTAAAAAATAAAACACAGCCAACTCCAGTATACTGGTGGTGATAATGAAGGTGAAGCATGGGAAAAAAGATGCACTTTCATGAAAATAATAACTTAGATTTGTGAAAGAACGTATTATAATCATGGAACCTTTTGGTTCCATTACTTTCGAGAATGAATCTGACCAAGAAAAGATTAAAGAAACGCTTGCATACGAGTCTGCAACACATTGGGGCGTTTTATGTCTTTAGTTGCAGACTCGTATGAGTTGCAGACTCGTATGTGTTGCAGACTCGTACGCAAGCTCTAACAGCCACTCAGCTGATCCGGACCCTGGGCATCGTCAAGTAAATGTCCAAAAGAGGCTACATACGAAAATACAGCTTCCTAGAGTGTAAAGCATAGAAATTAGCTATAAGAGCCATTCATCTGATCAAGTAAATGTCCTAAAGAGGCTACATACGAAATTACAGCTTCCTACTGTGTAAAGTATAGAAATTACTATTGAAATGATTTAACCACCGCTTCACAAATCAAACCATTCTCGCAATATTCGGATCACCTGCTACGAATCAAATCATCCAAACACCAGCTCAATGAAATCATCAGAAATTAACAAGCGGCTGCAATCATGTTCACAATATCAATTATTGAGAATGATCACCTGAGTGTACACAATTATTCAAATAACCATGCTCATAACTCAGCTTGTTGGCCACGCACTTCGCAGTAGTTAACATAATATGGTTGGGTAAATTGAGAACTTTCGAACGAATGGTCAACGAATTTTGTGGGATGAAAAACGACGAAGTATCATATCCCTAGTAAAGACTCGGTTGTAAGCGGAATTATCAGAAAACCAACCGTAACGCTTTTTGTTAACCCTTTTTTCGTTTATGAGCCAAAGTAAAGACATAAAATGTCACAAATAAAAGGGAAAAAAAAACAGTTACACATTGACTTACAAGAAAGGAAATGTTTTGAGTACATACCTAAGGTAACTAAGTTATTCCACAATAAATGCAGGTAAAATATCGCGAAAATTACAAACCCTGATTTTTGAAATCTTAAAATAACGAATGCCTAACAGCCAAAAAGCCTTATAGAAACACTGGATTCCGCATGACTAGAACTTTTTATACATTTGTTTGATACGTGTGTGAGTCATTCCGGACGGTAACGTACATAGTCTTAGAAGGTTATTCCACATTTTCGACAGACAGGAAAAAAGGCTGTTAAGTTGGGTGTGGCAAATAGATTCCTCGTTTCTGTATCATGAATGAAAAGTTTTAAAAGGTTCAAGGTTTACAAGTTTTTTCTCATCGATAAGTTTTAAATGATCTGGAAAAATTCCAAAGCAGAAAAGAGTAGAGAGAAAAAAAGATGTAGCGTGTAAGGTAAAAATCGGTCAACTAAGAAATGAAAAAATTATGCTTGAAGTAACACATTTTCGCATGCGCAGAATGAAGTAATGATTCACATTCCCTGACAATTTCATCAAAATCTGATGAAAACAGAGGAAATTAAGGTCTTTACTTGGATTACACATTGGTGCATGCCCA
The DNA here is from genome assembly GCA_030762985.1 of Adelphocoris suturalis. NCBI lineage: Eukaryota > Metazoa > Arthropoda > Insecta > Hemiptera > Miridae > Adelphocoris > Adelphocoris suturalis. The sequence goes on from CM061047.1 coordinate 69,062,283, forward strand.
GCAGCTGTTGATGATACAATCATGTTGAAATTGATTTGGGATGATCAAATCGTCTTACCCCCAACTATCATCCAAATTTGAGCGAGATAGAACTACTAAAGTGTGAGAAAAAGATGCTTGGTGGATTACTTGATTATTTACAACTTGGAAATTTCATCGAATTCAGATTTTAAAAAATTGATTATAACGTTGGAAAGGTGAAATTTGGCCCAGGTTTTTCCCGTAACGTGCGCATGAATACAGAGGATCATTATATGCCGTCCTGCGGTTTAAAACATTCATGCAGCAAGATAGTATGAGCGAATTTTCGTAAATTATCGTATTGTATAATGTTGAATTGTTTTGAAATTTGAGCTTTTTGAGTGCAAGGAAATCGTTTACCATTAATTTTATGGCAAAAAACGTATTCTAAATAATAACCTGCTATTCAAATAGAGGTTCTGAATTTTTGGCTTTTTTGCAGTTTTTATCGATTTTTTAGCGAATTTTTCATCATAATTGTGTACATACATTTTTGGATGTTCCATTTTATAGTTAATAAATTTTATTTGAGCAATATTCTACCAAAACATTTAAATTGAACGATTTTTAGCCGTTTTTAGAGATTTTTTTAGTACATTTTTTGAAATTTGACAATTTAATGTGCTCAAAAACTGCTGTCCAACGAACTCATCCTTTCTTTTGAAATGCTTGATTTTTTGGCGAAAGAACGAAGTTTTTATCTCAATTCTATCGAGAGTTATCGTCTAGAATGTTGTATGTATGTATGTATGTATATATACATACATATATATATACATATAAAAGAGTTAAAATCCAGGAATCATTTGAATGCCTCAAAACAGATTTCGATTAAGTAATTTTTATTTTAAAATTTTCGGAGCCATTGCAATAACTTTATTTTCTAAGAAAATTCGCTAATGTGGAAATTAAGCTTGTCACAGAGATTTCACATTCGCGCATGCACTGCAGCATCTACCTACTAATGATACAATCATGTGGAAATTCGAATCATTGGAGCTTCTATAGTTACGATCATCTTGAAATTGATATGGAATGCTCAAATTGTAGTTCCCCAACTATCCCCCAAATTCGAGCGAGATTAGACGCCTAGGGCATGAGAATGCTTGATGGAATTTGCAGAGCGAAGTATTGACTTGGCAACAATGAAACTGATAGGGGACCATCAAAACCCTAGCCCACAGAATCCCTTAAAATGTTATCAAAATCGGATGAAAACTGTGAAAATTAAGCATGTTACAAGAATTTGCAGACAGACACGGAACCAGTTGTTCAGAATGGTCAAAAACGTAAACTGCTAGCGGAAATTTTGATTTTGGAGATAAACAAGTTTTCTTCCCCAAAACCGAAAACAACGCTTCCGCTACCTATAGGTAGACTCGGAAGCAATAGTTAGCTTGCTAGTATAATAAGTAAATACTCTGTTGATCTTTCTCACATATTGCTTACGACAAGGAGATGTTGTAACCAGGGAAGCTCAAGACATCCATGTCACAATAGAGAGTTTTTGGTGACCACTAACGTACCCTTAACGTCACCCTAACGTACCCAAGAGTACGTGACCTTGAGGGGACGTTAGCAACGTCGTACGTTAGAATGGCTCATTTAACGTCACCTGTTTGGGGACCTGGGGGTCCAACTGGACAGTTTGTTGACAAATGGATGTGGACGTTTTTCAATTTGTATTTCTTTTTCGTTTCTTTCTTTCCTTTCTTTATTTTTTCTCATTTAAATAATAACTATCCATCCATTCTTTTATCGAGTTCTGGACATTTTATTGACTTGGTGAACCGCTATATATTTTCTGACAAATCCGTTATTCGGATGTTTATACTTTTTTTCCCGTTCACACCAAAATCTGAAGATGTCCTCAGATAGAGGACGAAACGTCATCTAATAAAATAATAAATGAAGTAATTTCATTTATTTTTTTCCTTGGGCCGCATCCCGACTAATTCGTACAAAACAATAAGTACTTACGGCCGACTAAACTACCAATATTAAATCAACCAGTAGACAACAAGCTGGGGGGAAAATATCGCGTTACCCAACCACCGTACTCTTTGAACAGTTTAACCAACACTTGTCATGCACATACCTACCTATGAAATAATGTGTACTTCCCACATCTAGTTCAAGAGAAGAGTTGAGTTGACTAGGTTTTCTCGTCTCACCTTGAAAGCCAAAGCTGCGACAGAGGCAGCTGGAGGATGAGTGTCACACTGGGATATGAACCACGAGGGCACAATCTGCTTGATGTGAGGTGCCAAGTTGCGGCCAACACGAACGGCTATTGCTCTGTGGGCCGACTGCGTAGCTTCCCTCACTTTGTTCTCGACGTCCACAACAAGGTTGGTGTACAGTTTAACCCAGTAGGGCAGAAGACAAACAACACCTGCATCGTCTTGACACTCGTTCACCCAGCTGACCAGTTCATTCAGAGCCTTGACAAAATGAAGAAATTATTATCATAATTATAGAAACAGGATATAACGAGCATATTAGTTGGGTCACCTTATATCATCCCCAATTACACCAATTTATTGTATTTTTCCTTTTAGCTAGATTGGAGAGCATTAAAGTTAAGCCTTGATTACACAGGGCGAGTTTACTAGCAGGTAGCGGGCGAGTCACGTGGGGGGCGAGTGTCAATGACACACAAAACCTTCCACTCGCTTAAGCTGGTTTCACATGGAGCGGTATGAGCGTAACAACCGGAAAGACGGAAGGCCGGAAAACCCAGTGGAGGGGGCGGAGGAATGCGGCAGGGTGTTCACATGAAGCGGCACCTCGCTAAACGGAATCATATCCTTCCTACTGAAACCCTCTCTGATCTGAAACCTCTATTTACGGTTATCAACATTCCTGTCCAATGAGATTCCTCAACGCTCGACGGAACGCGGCAACGGTATACAAATTTCTACCGCCGACCACCCATTCCGGCAACATGGCAGCCACCATCCTCAACTGTTGTCCCAACAGCCAATCACATTGCGTTCCGTCTTTCCGTCTCCGAACATACCGCTCCATGTGAAATCGGCTTTAGTCTCTCACTCCCTACCTGTGAACCTCAGTTGTTATCAGTTCCGTGGTGTTCGCTTTTTGCTTGTTGCATTTTACTTATTACATCTTGTTTTACTTTTCATCTTATTACAGATTTTTACGGTTTACTTTTTACAGTTTGTTGCTTTTTACTCATTTTTCATTAGATAATCGAGTGGATCATTTTTAGATTTTTGCGTGGATTTCTTTGGTTTTGGAAATGAAGTGGTCAATAAAAAATATTTTGGACTTTCTCCATCTCTACAGACAATACCCTTTGCTTTGGAACATCAGACAATAACTATTGCAATACTAACTTGAAATTTTAACTAGTTTTTTAGCAGTTGAGCAACAAGGACAACTCCCTCACGAACTAAGTCGTCCGACATTTCATAAAAAGAAGAGAATACAACTTCGTTAAAAAAGTGCCTCACAACACTCAATTCCCCAGTCGCAAGCAATACTGGCCGCTTTTTACCCGACTCGCCACTAGTTAGGAAATTAGGAAGGAAGTTAGGACACACGGCTAGTTTACTAGCAAACAAGCTCACTAGCCAGCCGGGTCGTAAACTTTTCCCACCGCTTGTCCGCTAGTCAGCTAGTGAACAGATGACACAGGGCGAGTTTACCGGCGGCTAGTGAACTCGCTGGCTAGTAGCTCGTAAACTCCCCCAATCGTCAACGAGGCTTTATGGTACTAGTAATATCTGGTGAAATCGAAGATATCTTTCAATATTCTGCCAATATTTATAAAGAAAAAATTTCCACTCATGCACAATGATCGTAGGTCCGAATTTCCATAAATTATCCTATTATAATTGTTTTGAATAGCAATCAATATTTTGACAACAAAAAACTTGCCTAAAATAGTATTTTGCAACAAAAAAGACTCCTTTTTCTTCCGTTTTGTTTCCCCGATGTTCTAGTTCAAGGTCAATAAACCTTTTTTTGAGTACATAATATTCTGCTTAAAAAATAAGTACTTTTCCATTATCTCCCCCCCCCCCCACCCCCCCCACAGTCAATTTGTCTTCAACACGCCCGCCCGATGTTTCTAGGCATTACTTCTTACTTAGATTATGTTATGTTGTGTATTTTTGAGATGTGAGCTTGCGAGCATCCAGATCGCCAAAGTATACACATCATTCTGACCTACATGTCCAACTAATCTGTATTTAAGAAGTAAAGCTGTTGAAGACAAACTGAATGGGGGGGATAACGGAAAAGTACCAAAAAATATAGCTATTGATGGGTTTTCAAGCTCGAGGTCAAGCTTTTCATGTTTTAGATTCCAAAGCATTGTATAGAAACGCTAAGAATGGCGGTTAAGCTAAACATCACAGGCACACTCCACCGCGACTTGGAGCGCAGAGTCAATGTGCTTATTTCCTACAAAAGACCTTTGACACGACAACAACAAAATTCAGTAATACAGATTTAGGGAGTTTGATCGTTTACTCCAGTAGGATCGGAACTGACGGAGTGAACAGTAAAGCCGATTTCACATGGAGCGGTATGCCCGGAGACGGAACGCAATGTGAATGGCTGTTGGGACAACAGTTGAGGATGGTAGCTGCCATGTTGCCGGAATGGGCGGTCGGCGGTAGAAATTTGTATACCGTTGCCGCGTTCCGTCGAGTGTTGCGCAAGCTCATTGGACAGGAATGTTGATAACCGCAAATAGAGGTTTCAGATCAGAGAGGGTTTCAGTAGGAAGGATATGATTCCGTTTAGCGAGGTGCCGCTTCATGTGAACACCCTGCCGCATTCCGCCGCCCCTCCACTGGGTTTTCCGGCCTTCCGTCTTTCCGGTTGTTACGCTCATACCGCTCCATGTGAAACCGGCTTTATGCTTGTAAACAGCGAGTGCTGTTTACTCCCGACAGATCAAAAATCAACGACGTAATCGTTTACTCCTGCTCACATGTTATCGCTGCCCTGGAAAGATCCGAGTCAGCTTTGTTCCGTAATGGCTACAGTTCAGGTCGCGGGTGGCTCGAAACGAGGAGGAAAGTTGATTTTCCAATAAGGTTTTAAATTTAATTTTCACAAAAGGTGAGGAATTTGTGATTTGTGAGCGGTGATATTTCACTTCGAGGCTGAGAGAACATGATTTGAACCTCAAATTTAACCACACCTTCAACTTTTGGAGACAGTCCTAAGTCTGTTCAAGTGGAAAGGGAAATTTGTGGGGCTTTCACTTCAGGCTGGAGTGAACGGCAACTACCACATCTTTTGGAGCGGAGTAAACAGTAACGCTCCCCTTCTCCGGGTTCCTCGCTTTGCACGCAGCGAAAAACTGCGGGAGTAAACGCTCATACGTCCCAGATTTAAATGAAAAAAAAAAAGTTCCAGTCATGCAGCATGATCGTATGAGCGAATTTTCATAAACGGTCGTATTACATTTATGTTAAATTCTGTTGAAATTTTAGCACTTTGGGGACAAATAAAAATTTTATTATACATTTTATAGCAAATTAACTTTTTGTCAGTAATATTCCAATGAACAAACGATTTTGTGGATTTTTACAATTTTTTCAAGTGTTCCTATCGATTTTTAGCTTATTTTAATGAAATTTGAGTACATTTTTCAGTACAATTTAGTGCTTGAATTTTTAAATGTCCTAGTTCATGTTCCATTAATTTTTTTCGAGTAGCATTCAGCTAAAAAATAGAAATTTGTTAATATTTAGCGATTTTTTGCCTTTTTTAGTGATTTTTTAAGTACATTTTTTGAAATTTGACCAATTCAATGTGCTCAAAAAGTGTTGTCCAACGAACTCATCCTTTCTTTTGAAATGCTTGATTTTTTGGCGCAAGAACGAAGTTTTTATCTCAATTCTATCGAGAGTTATAGTTTGGAATGACACATACGTATATATATATATAAGTACATATAAAAAAAGTCCAGTCATGCAGCATGACCCCATGAGCGAATTTTTGAAGAAATCTTCGACATTTCAGTCGCTATTGATCGTGATTCTGAGAGAATCAGAGGACGGAATATTTCACAGAGTAAACTCATCAGTTGTGATTACTTTTTTTTTATTTATTATTTTTAATTTTTTTTTTAACAAGCACCTACTACCTACGTTTTAAACAGCATGGTTCTAGGATTGGTTATACAGGGATACTTCCATAAGAGTAGTTCAATCTGAATTTGGACAATGTTTCATGCAAATATTACCGATTTTTACAACTAGCGAACGGCATTATTTCGATTTTTGACTGATTTTTCAACTTTAAAATTTTTGAAAACTTGATACATATTCTTATAGGAAATTTTACGCTGATTTCGAATATACCACATGTTAGTATGCTGAAAAAATTATTTCGCACAACAAATCGCAAAAAACAGGCTATTTTGAAATTTTTGACTACATTTTTGAAAATTTTAACCCGAAGATGTAATCCGATCATGCTGGCCAACGAACTGGAACTTTCGTTTTGTGTCCTTAACATTTTAAAATTTGTTTGAAGTTTCTAGCACCATTCTACGGACAGTTATCGTCTGGAATGACACATACATACATATATACATACATATATACATACATATATACATACATAAATACATACATACATACATTAAAAAATGCGTTAAACTTCAGAATATGATTCAGAATAGCCTGAAACGGATTTCTGCATAAAAATTTTTCAAAAATTCACATTCTACAAATTTTGAGGCGAGAGCAATAGCTTAATTTTCTTCAAAAATTCGCTAAAAGCGTTAAAATCCAGGAATCATTTCAGAATGCCTCAAAACAGATTTCGATGAAGAACATTTTTATTTTAAAATTTTTGGAGCCATTGCAATGGCTTTATTTTTTAAGAAAATTCGCTAAAAGAAGGTAATGATTTAATAGAACAGAAAACGTTACGGGCGCCAAGTCGTTAGCAAGTTTTTATCGAATTTTTGAAGAAAATTAAGCTATTGCTCTCGCCTCAAAATTTGTAGAATGTGAATTTTTGAAAAAATTTTATGCAGAAATCCGTTTCAGGCTATTCTGAATCATATTCTGAAGTTTAACGCATTTTTTTATGTATGTATGTGTCATTCCAGACGATAACTGTCCGTAGAATTGTGCTAGAAACTTCAAACAAATTTTAAAATGTTAAGGACACAAAACGAAAGTTCAAGTTCGTTGGCCAGCATGATCGGATTACATCTTCGGGTTGAAATTTTCAAAAATGTAGTCAACATTTTCAAAATAGCCTGTTTTTTGCGATTTGTTGTGCGAAATAATTTTTTCAGCATACTAACATGTGGTATATTCGGAATCAGCGTAAAATTTCCTATACGAATATGTATCAAGTTTTCAAAAAATTCAAAGTTGAAAAATCAGTCAAAATCGAAATAATGCCGTTCGCTAGTTGTAAAAATTGGTAATATTTGCATGAAAAATTGTCCAAATTCAGATTGAACTACTCTTATGGAAGTATCCCTGTATAACCAATCCTAGAACCATGCTGTTAAAAACGTAGGTAGTAGGTGCTTGTTAAAAAAACAAAAAACCTACAGTTTTTGTCTGTCAATTTCTTGCTGTAGATACTAGATTCGAATGCAACTGACTCTATATCACTCGTAATATAAAGCCTCATCATCGATTGGCTGTGGAAATACGTTTCTTTCATATGACGTCGATAAGTTATTTTATTTCATGTCAAGATTTGATGATGTTATGATAGGATACTGTAAAGATTTCAACTGCCTTCAATACTGACCACATTGGACATCGAAATCTATGAATATGTACCTACATTTGTCTTTAAATCTACAAGATTAGTTTAATAATAATAAAGTATGAGTACCTCCTAATTATTTTTAATAATTTGATTCCATGTTTGTCTATCAAAATCATAAACTAAAATTTCTCTATACGATCAATAAATAGCGACTGAAATGTCGAAGATTTCTTCAAAAAATCGCTCATGGGGTCATGCTGCATGACAGGACTTTTTTTAGTACTTATGGAGCACCGCACTGGATTTATTCATCAACTTTCTGTTTGTTCCGTACTCATGACAGAACCACTGTAAGAGTCATATATTATACTTATTAAGGCCATTTATAAGATACTAATATTATCGAATGATTGAATTGCTGATAGATGTTAGGTACCTTACCTTGAACCTAGTTGTAGCATCTTTCTTGCTCAGTTTCTTGAGGACAACGATGACGTTTGGATCCAACTGAGAATCAAAAACATCTAGTGCGATCGCGTTGGGAGTGGTGGTAGGAAAATGAGTTCCTTTCAGAGAAGAAAAACTAGAGAATTGAGAGGAACTGGATGACAGTAATTCAGCTGTGCGGCCACTACTCGATGGCTGTAGGAGAAAAAAAAAATTGTTTATCATAGATATAACCAACTACCTGTACCTTAAAACCTAGTTGAATCATAATAAGAACAGTAAGCAGGTGTAAATCATAAGATTAGTCTACGATTTTGGAAGTAAATGATATAATTTTCCATATGGAAAAGAATATGTACAGAATTTTCCTCTTATATAACCTACGTGTCATACAGTACCTAATCGTTAATGATTGATGAATAGATTCGCCTAACTCGAACTGAACGTATAGCTTTCATTTTGGTAGCGTAAATACCTATCAATATTTGCCAAACATATTAACATAAAACAATAGGTGAAACCTATTCATTTCAGAACACAATTACAAAAAAAGCCTTGTCTAGACTCTACAGCAATAGGCACCTAAAGAAATATTACAAAAGTTCATTAGATGTTCTTAAGCAATGACAACCTATGGCAAAAGTAGGTATAAAGTAAAACAATATAGGAACAATATCATAGAAGGTAGATACTTAATAAATTACCTTCGCATTGTTTTTAGTGCGCTGAGCTTGTTTCTTGCCGCCCATGACTATTCTTGATCCTTTTTCTTCACATTTAAATAACTTCTCGTTGTGAACTATCCAAACGAAGTTTAGAAAAGTAAATAGCTAGTTAGTGCTACAAAAACCATTTGCTTATGGTTTAGATTGAAGAAGAAAAACAACCAAAGTATAGTTAATCGGTAAACAACACGTACGACTACGAATCTAATCCATTTCCACCTATTATAATCAAGAAACAGTAGAAACACAAATGACAAATACTGCGCAAGCCTTGAGTATAAATGATTATTTATACTCAAGAGTTCGCAAGATACGGACTTGCAAAAAGATGGATGATGAAGTATTGATAATCTCCACGTTTCCAACATAAGAGAGTAATCAAGGTCTTTCTGAAACAAATGTCGACAAAAGAAACTCACTACAGAAGAAGACAGAACAACAACAACATGGACATCATTTCTGCGATTTGTAGTCGACACCCTTTGAGTAAATAATATGGAGGGCTATTAGTGGTAGTTGAGCCGTCATACCATAGGTACCGCTTTTTGTCACGATGGACACCGCAAACGACTCTACTTTCAAGATTGCAGTACACCGATCAGCTGATGTCATATGAAATAAACCGTTAATACTGTATTTGGTGGTACCTATTACAGTTTTCTATGAATCGTATTCGAATATACTTATTCAAATTGTTCGACGCAGGAGGTTTCGTGATTTAATTTTGGTAGGTACCATTATAGTATGCGACCTACCCTCGAGCCTTGATCTACGTGTATTACTCGAAGACAATTGATTCAGGGCCGGATTCATAAACGTTCCTCAAGTTGGGAACTGACTTGTGCTCACAGGAGTGGAGGAACGGCTCGAGTAAGTGAAAGACTCCAGATTGGTATTCATAGATGGAGTGAGATCGTCACTTACGTGAGTAAGTCAGACACTTACTTGAGTAAGTGAGTGACTCACTTGAAATGAATGCCAAGTCGAGGACTGACTTCACGCTCTTATCACACCGAATTCCATGATATATTGGCAATACTGATGGCAAAACCTTCTAAAAACAGGTTCATTTTCCACCATGTGACCACCATGACTGTTGTCTGGTCATATAATCGGAGAAGACGATGAGATTTATACGTTTATTTTGACCATTTTGTGGCTTCGGCTTTCGAGAATAATAAAATATCATTGGGTACTTATTTAGGTATATCTATTATTATAATATAATATCATTCATAGTCAAAGTTTCACGCTCTCATCTGCTGTTTATTACTTCATTGTTCACGTTGCTGATAACAACGCGCTTTTATTCTTGGTTTTTTCCGGTATTTAAGTATGAATTTTAAAAAACGGCAATAAATTGAGGCTAGAAGGAAACGTGTACGTTCCTTCCAACGTATTTAGGGGAAAATGGGGTAATATCGCCACCTTAAGCATATTGGTCAATCACAGCCCGGGTTTGCACTTAGGGGCTTCAGTTTTTGAAGCAAATTATAAAAAAACAACTCAAGTGGTGAATTATAACGTTTTGGCTGGTTGTTTAGCAATTTTATATTAGTAAACAACAATTTACGAAACCCTTGTAAATGGCGGTATTACCCCAGCTAGCTGGGGTAATACCACCATGGGGTTAGGGTAATATTCCATATTAAAACAAGGAGGAAATGAACAGTCTCATCAGAACATCGGAATAACGATTTATTGAATTTCAAAAACTCTTCCTGGGTAGCTTCTCACCATATTGGGAACTTAGTTGACAAGAAAAGGATTCACTAAAGGTTGACAAACAATTTCCACATCAGAATAGTAAAATTAGAACAAAATAAATATTGGTAAAATAATGTTGGTTCCTCACAGGAACTGAATTATTGACAACGTTCAACGCGGAACTCGTTAAAAAAAAAAAAAAAAAATGGAATATTATATAGGTAGCATTCCATTTTCCCGGCTTTTAAAGTTTTAAATTTGTGCTCTTCTTTAGGTCGCAGCAAGATTCACAAGACTAATAACGCCAAAATCAAAACGGGAGCATGAAGAGTGGGAATCTTACAACGATTAAGTTAATATAGGAAAGCAGTTAGGTACTGCACCATTATTCAGTAGATAGGTAGGTAGGTAAATATCTAATAAATCACGATTAGGTAAATATAGAGGTGCTTATTGTGATAAGCTATCACAATATATTTCGTCTTTTATATATAGTTTATATTTTAATTACTCAGAATATTTATAGAAATAGATGATTATTACAACAAAAAACTTTAAAAAAATCCAACAAGACTGAGGAATGGAGCACTGGGGCAATACCGCCATGGCGGAATCAGCCTGAATTTGGTGTAGCAATGCCCCAGTAAACTTTTCGAGATAAAAAATCATTAAAAACTACAAATTTCGTTAAAAAACATGACGTAGGGGAAAGTGGGGTAATACCGCCACGTCGGGCAATACCGCCACCCCATATAATTATTCAACCACCTGAGTGACAACTCTTGTAGCCAAATATCGTCATCCTTAGATCAGCAGAAATGTTGGGAAAGTTGGTTTGGGGCCATTAATTTGTTTTTATCAAAGATAAGCGAGTTCACAGTTTTTGAAGCTTGGCGTTCTAGTTTTACTGTTGTCGAATTTTCGTGATAACAGTTTTTCTTACGTTTATGTGAATTTTTGAACATGTCGACGTAGAAAAATCATTTAGCTTCAATTTCCATCCATTAGGGGAAAATGGGGTAATATCGCCACCTTAAGCATATTGGTCAATCACAGCTCGGGTTTGCACTTAGGGGCTTCAGTTTTTGAAGCAAATTATAAAAAAACAACTCAAGTGGTGAATTACAACGTTTTGGCTGGTTGTGTAGCAATTTTATATTAGTAAACAACAATTTACGAAACCCTTGTAAATGGCGGTATTACCCCAGCTAGCTGGGGAAATACCGCCATGGGGTTAGGGTAATATCGCCATATTAAAACAAGGGGGAAATGAACAGTCTCATCAGAACATCGGAATAACGTTTTATTGAATTTCAAAAACTCTTCCTGGGTAGCTTCTCACCATATTGGGAACTTAGTTGACAAGAAAAGGATTCACTAAAGGTTGACAAACAATTTCCACATCAGAATAGTAAAATTAGAACAAAATAAATATTGGTAAAATAATGTTGGTTCTTCACAGGAACTGAATTATTGACAACGTTCAACGCGGAACTCGTAAAAAAAAAAAAAAAAAAAAAAAAAACCGGAATATTATATAGCATCCCATTTTCCCGGCTTTTAAAGTTTTAAATTTGTGCTCTTCTTTAGGTCGCAGCAAAATTCACTAGACTAATAACGTCAATTGTCAAAATCAAAACGGGAGAGTGGGAATCTTACAACGATTAAGTTAATATAGGAAAGCAGTTAGGTACTGTACAATTATTCAGTAGATAGGTAGGTAGGTAAATATCTAATAAATCACGATTAGGTAAATATAGAGGTGCTTATTCAGATAAACTATCACAATATATTTCGTATTTTATATATTAGTTTATATTTTAATTACTCAGAATATCAATAGAAATAGATGATTATTACAACAAAAAACTTTAAAAAAATCCAACAAGACTGAGGAATGGAGCACTGGGGCAATACCGCCATGGCGGAATTAGCCTGAATTTGGTGTGGCGATATTGCCCCAGTAAACTTTTCGAGATAAAAAAATCATAAAAAAGTACAAATTTCGTTAAAAAACATGAAGTAATGGGTGGAAATTAAAGCTAAATTATTTTTCTACGTCGACATGTTCAACAATTCACATAAACGTAAGAAAAACTGTTACTTATCACGAAAATTCGACAACAGTAAAACTAGAACGCCAAGCTTCAAAAACTGTGAACTCGCTTATCTTTGATAAAAACAAATTAATGACCCCAAACCAACTTTCCCAACATTTCTGCTGATCTAAAGATGAAGATATTTGGCTACAAGATTTGTCACCCAGGTGGATAAATAATTATATGGGGTGGCGGTATTCCCGACTTGGCGGTATTACCCCACTCTCCCCTACAAAATACCAGGAAAATCCCAACGGAGTAGTATACACTTCTAGATAGTTATATTCACCGAGCAATGGAATAATTCAATAGTTACATATTATTCAAATAAGTGAAAGTTTGAGGTCTGATGAAGCTTTTGTAACATAAGGACATGGTACCACACATTCCCCCCTTTCATTATTTCTTTTACCCTCGCTGGATAACATTACCGATTCGGAGTTCCATGTTCTGAACAAAAACAACTCTATTGAAGGACGTCTCTAGCAAAGTGTGGTCTGAAATAAAAATGCGAATTGCTTACTGGATTTTTGAACTGACACCTTGATCTAGGTTCCTGTTACAACCTAAGCCTACAAAATAAAGTGGAAATGATTTTAAAAAAACTAGTTTTTCCCTATAACATCTTGTCTATGCTGTCCAAACCTTAACTCACATCCGTATTTTTTTGTGCAATGAATTTATTGTTTGGAATATACCGATTCGTAATTCAGGAGCTACAAATTTCATTGTGGAAGCGGTTTCTACCTAATACCTACTGATAAATGGTTTTGTTTTCGCTAGGTATCCTCATGTGATATTCGTGATAGTTTTTTGTTCGATCGAGTTTCAGTCCCGTTAAAATAATGTAATGGAATTTCAAATTTATGTTCGGTGGAAATTAATGGAGGGGGTGATTCCAGTAAATCATATTTTATTCGTTCCCTTTTTTTATCCTTATATATGCAAGAAATTGGGGATTTGATTTAATGGACTGTTCTATATAAGTTATATATACCTAACCGATTTTCGTTCGATTATTTTACTATGTAGTTTGCGCGAAGTATTTGGTCCCTCAGTGATACCATTCCAAGCTATAAATATAATACTGATGGGAGGGGTACAGATACATATCTCAGATAGGGTCGTCCCTGTCTGCAGGCATTACTTTACTGCATTACTGCAGGCATGCATTACTTACCAATATAGGTATTTTATAGTTGAAGGTGCGAGGATAGGCTAGTGGCCATCCATACCACAATACATGCCTTCAATAGTAGGTAATGTAGGTATTCTAGGTAGGTACATGGAGTTCAGTGACAGGGTACTACTGTACTTCTTTATTTCCATTATCAGTTTAACAACTCACAGCACAGAAGAACGAATTCGAACAAATATAGCGAATGTTTATTATAAATTATACAAGTAACCTGAGGTAGGTACATCACGGAATTGATCTGAAACTGGAAAGATCTAGGTATCCTCCGTTTTCGTGGGATGGTGACAAGTATAAAGAAAATCAGAACCTACACCGAACATTTTTGAATGGTGTTTGAACAGCGTTTTCTCGATATTTTTAAACATAAATTAAAAGCATTACATAAAATGAAAAAAGTTAACGAACGAACAATTGCTGACCGATAACGACAAATAGAACGGTTAAAAACTGTGATGTTAAACTTTTCAAACTGTGCTGTTAACCTTTCAAGCAATCGTGATAGCAATATAAATCGGGAATGGGGATAAATATATTAAAAGAACAACGGGAATATACGGGAGAGCGAGAGCAACGGGTTATAATCAGCAAGCAAGAGAACTAAAGTACCAGATAAGAGATAAGACATGCCATATAAACAAGAGCAAAATGTAGCGACGCCTACCGCGTACAAGATAGGCAACCCGCACCGGGAACAGTTCAAGCGTTTAATGGTTCTTTCGCACCATTCAACAAATCGCACTAATCTTCGATAATCATTCTATGTTCCGTTTGAGAAGTTGACTATGACAAAATGACGATGTAATATACACCAAAACTATAGCAAAGATGACAGAGTAACATAAAAGCAATGAAATAAACTTTCAAGTCTTCCTCAAGGTAGCTAAGGCGGTACCTTGGGATTTTGGCTGTTGAAGTCGAGGCCTGCCCTGACTTCAACATCGAGTTGGTTTTATGAATCCGGGCTCTCCCCGAGTTGAGGCTCCGCTCGAGGAATTGTGTGACTCCACTGCTCGAGTGATGATTATGAATTCCGTTGGCGTCTGGAGGACTCCTCCAGCGATACTTGAGGCACTTCGAGCCTCAAGTGCCGTTTATGAATCCGGCCCTCAAAGAACAGTTCTAAAACTAGATAGGTCATCCACACCATTTTTGCGGCTGATGTCTGGATCATCTAGAACACTTGTATGTCAACTCCCCAACACATATTTCATATGGATCTCTACCCCACAGATTAAATCTTGCATTCGTAGCATTTGCGGTCAATTTATCACCTTGCATATTACAAATAATGAAAATATTGACTCGGAACTAGGTGAGACTATGGGCCGGATTCATAAACGGCACTTGAGGCTCGAAGTGCCTCAAGTATCGCTGGAGGAGTCCTCCAGACGCCAACGGAATTCATAATCATCACTCGAGCAGTGGAGTCACACAATTCCTCGAGCGGAGCCTCAACTCGGGGAGAGCCCGGATTCATAAAACCAACTCGATGTTGAAGTCAGGGCAGGCCTCGACTTCAACAGCCAAAATCCCAAGGTACCGCCTTAGCTACCTTGAGGAAGACTTGAAAGTTTATTTCATTGCTTTTATGTTACTCTGTCATCTTTGCTATAGTTTTGGTGTATATTACATCGTCATTTTGTCATAGTCAACTTCTCAAACGGAACATAGAATGATTATCGAAGATTAGTGCGATTTGTTGAATGGTGCGAAAGAACCATTAAACGCTTGAACTGTTCCCGGTGCGGGTTGCCTATCTTGTACGCGGTAGGCGTCGCTACATTTTGCTCTTGTTTATATGGCATGTCTTATCTCTTATCTGGTACTTTAGTTCTCTTGCTGATTATAACCCGTTGCTCTCGCTCTCCCGTATTTTCCCGTTTTTCTTTTAATATATTTATCCCCATTCCCGATTTATATTGCTATCACGATTGCTTGAAAGGTTAACAGCACAGTTTGAAAAGTTTAACATCACAGTTTTTAACCGTTCTATTTGTCGTTATCGGTCAGCAATTGTTCGTTCGTTAACTTTTTTCATTTTATGTAATGCTTTTAATTTATGTTTAAAAATATCGAGAAAACGCTGTTCAAACACCATTCAAAAATGTTCGGTGTAGGTTCTGATTTTCTTTATACTTGTCACCATCCCACGAAAACGGAGGATACCTAGATCTTTCCAGTTTCAGATCAATTCCGTGATGTACCTACCTCAGGTTACTTGTATAATTTATAATAAACATTCGCTATATTTGTTCGAATTCGTTCTTCTGTGCTGTGAGTTGTTAAACTGATAATGGAAATAAAGAAGTACAGTAGTACCCTGTCACTGAACTCCATGTACCTACCTAGAATACCTACATTACCTACTATTGAAGGCATGTATTGTGGTATGGATGGCCACTAGCCTATCCTCGCACCTTCAACTATAAAATACCTATATTGGTAAGTAATGCATGCCTGCAGTAATGCAGTAAAGTAATGCCTGCAGACAGGGACGACCCTATCTGAGATATGTATCTGTACCCCTCCCATCAGTATTATATTTATAGCTTGGAATGGTATCACTGAGGGACCAAATACTTCGCGCAAACTACATAGTAAAATAATCGAACGAAAATCGGTTAGGTATATATAACTTATATAGAACAGTCCATTAAATCAAATCCCCAATTTCTTGCATATATAAGGATAAAAAAAGGGAACGAATAAAATATGATTTACTGGAATCACCCCCTCCATTAATTTCCACCGAACATAAATTTGAAATTCCATTACATTATTTTAACGGGACTGAAACTCGATCGAACAAAAAACTATCACGAATATCACATGAGGATACCTAGCGAAAACAAAACCATTTATCAGTAGGTATTAGGTAGAAACCGCTTCCACAATGAAATTTGTAGCTCCTGAATTACGAATCGGTATATTCCAAACAATAAATTCATTGCACAAAAAAATACGGATGTGAGTTAAGGTTTATGCAGCATAGACAAGATTTTATAGGGAAAAACTAGTTTTTTTAAAATCATTTCCACTTTATTTTGTAGGCTTAGGTTGTAACAGGTACCTAGATCAAGGTGTCAGTTCAAAAATCCAGTAAGCAATTCGCATTTTTATTTCAGACCACACTTTGCTAGAGACGTCCTTCAATAGAGTTGTTTTTGTTCAGAACATGGAATTCCGAATCGGTAATGTTATCCAGCGAGGGTAAAAGAAATAATGAAAGGGGGGAATGTGTGGTACCATGTCCTTATGTTACAAAAGCTTCATCAGACCTCAAACTTTCACTTATTTGTATAATATATAGGTAACTATTGAATTATTCCATTGCTCGGTGAATATAACTATCTAGAAGTGTATACTACTCCGTTGGGATTTTCCTGGTATTTTGTAAATACGTTGGAAGGAACGTACACGTTTCCTTCTAGCCTCAATTTATTGCCGTTTTTTAAAATTCATACTTAAATACCGGAAAAAAACTAGAATAAAAGCGCGTTGTTATCAGCAACGTGAACAATGAAGTAATAAACAGCAGATGAGAGCGTGAAACTTTGACTATGAATGATATTATATTATAATAATAGATATACCTAAATAAGTACCCAATGATATTTTATTATTCTCGAAAGCCGAAGCCACAAAATGGTCAAAATAAACGTATAAATCTCATCGTCTTCTCCGATTATATGACCAGACAACAGTCATGGTGGTCACATGGTGGAAAATGAACCTGTTTTTAGAAGGTTTTGCCATCAGTATTGCCAATATATCATGGAATTCGGTGTGATAAGAGCGTGAAGTCAGTCCTCGACTTGGCATTCATTTCAAGTGAGTCACTCACTTACTCAAGTAAGTGTCTGACTTACTCACGTAAGTGACGATCTCACTCCATCTATGAATACCAATCTGGAGTCTTTCACTTACTCGAGCCGTTCCTCCACTCCTGTGAGCACAAGTCAGTTCCCAACTTGAGGAACGTTTATGAATCCGGCCCTATGTTATGCTGTTGTGAAGCTCTGACTACAAATGGGGCATTTTCGCATATGTTTACTCGTCACCATGACAACAAGGTGAAATAACTTCGATTTTGCTTGCCTCGATGTAAGGATGCGCTAGTGTCGAGAATATCACCCATACATAAGAAATATCTATGCAGAAAATGCCCACGCACAGACTTTGTCTTTGTGGGTTTTGTGGGATTCTATTTTTGTGATAGGTATATTTTTTCTAAAAATATTTATAATTATGGCTTTTGTTATATTTTTTTATTATTTCACTTTTGAAATATGTATACATACATGTATCTATCCCCCAAAATAAAAGCATTTTATAAATTTAAAAAAAAATTTACATTTAACTCAGTGGTCGAGAAAACCCAGCCTGAAATGGAATAAGGTTATGGGTACATGGCCTAAAGTGAGAAAAGAGCGGATGTGTGGGCAAGGGTGTGTCTAAAATGTTGGAGCGAGGGGACAGTTTTCCCGGCGACGGTTATCCACAAGTCTAAAGGCGACCACGAGAATTTCCTCATGCTACAAACTTCTGTATATCAATTTAACTTAGCATTAATGCAGATACCTAATGGGAAATGATAGAAAGTAGTGTCATCATACTTGTAGGCTGAGAGATAGTTCGAATGGGTGTCAATATAGGTACTGGATGCAGAGACAGATCAAAAGGGGGGGCGGTCCCCCCCCCCCCCCCCCCCTCACAAGGCAGCATTTAATATTGTGTGGTTTCTTGAAAGCATTTATGCACTTGTTCCTCAGTTTATCAATCAATGAACATCCTCGCCCTGTAAATGCGAAAATTTTGCAAGCTTTCAAGACTATATTCCTCTTAAAAAGCACCTGGGAATAGCAGATCATGCAAGCATGTACCTAGTACTTAGCAGTCTTGGTTTTCTGGTAGGTACCTACCTATTCTTATGAAAATTACATAATAAAAGTGCAGTGCATAGAAATTATAGGAATGAACTACCTTCACAAAGTAGGATTTTGGTTTGGCAGAATCCCTGTGTTTCAATAAGTACCAGGTAGTTTTCAACGTCTGTTTGGAAACAAACGAGGGGCTCTTGTGTTCTGGTAAATTTTTTAAATCCAAAATGCTCGATTTCATATTGCCAGTCATTCCTTAACGTTATGTTACTATTCTATCATTCCTCATTCACAGTAAGGTAAACTTCAAAACTTTTGCCTATAATGTTAGGTTCCTATGTAGGAAGCTCTTCAGAATTAGGGGAAGGGAGGCACCATTCGACCATATAACAAAAAACTATTTCTAATTAAGGCATATATCTCTGTATTTTCAAAATTTAGAATACTTCAAACGCCTTTAAACTCTCTCCCCATCACACAAACTACCTACGGAAATAAAACGAGAGAAGAAGGTCTCAAAGTAACACAGTCGGAGTCAGGATCTACTTAGTTCATTCTGTTGGCGCTAGGGTCGCATCCTTGTTTGGAATTGCGAATCGTATTCTTGAATTTGCGTCTCGTGTTCTGCATGGATGGTTCTCTTCTTCCATGGTGTTCTGTTACAAGTCGCACGGCAGCTGTCATCTCCTTTCTTTCTGTGCCCTCTGCAGGTTTAATAACATAATAAATAGGTAACCCTATAAATTTATTATATTTATTATTATTAGGGCATTCATTTATGTCTCAAGTTTATAGTACAGTTTCGGGAAGACCTATTCTTTCATTTTTGTAGTTTATCTAAAAAAAAAAAAAAAAAAAAAAAAAAATCAGTGAGGTCATTACACTATCACATTATCGTTTTATCTACATTTCAGCATTTCAGGCTAACTCATCACCGACGAAGGTCACAGTTCTGTGGTAGCCGGCTCCTTTCCACAGATTATAATTTACTTTTGCAATGACTACTGTGGGTCAGGTACTAAAGCTTAACTCAATTTTGCATGCTTTCAAATATTATAAGATGTTCACTTTCAGTTTTTATAGTTTGATTTGACCACTGCTGGTATGATCCTATTGTGAAGCTTGAACGATTGAGGTTTTCGGTAGGTCCTACATGCCTACCTGTCAATTACTCGCCAAATCATCAGACCCTTCCAACTTTACCTCTCTACGGCCACGGCCTTATCACGACATTACTTCTTGAATGTGTGCATGTAGCGCAACTCATAGTTTCGGTGCCGTACATCATTCTGACCTATTGTCTAACTAATCTGAATTTTTACTAAGGGATTGATTACTTGATGTTATTTAATTTTGAGTTGCGAGCATCGAGACCACCAAACTATACACAGCATTCTGTTATATTTTACCACAGTGGACGTAAAAATGATTGGGGAACAGTTTTTAGAACAGCAGAACATATATCAAGCGGTAGTGAATTAACGGAAACTTTCTTTTTTCGTACCAAATTACAATTACGGTGATCAATCGCAATATAATTCATAGGGCAATTTGATAGAACAGATACCTAAATTACCTACAAAATTTGAACGAAATAGGACCAACCGATAATAAGAAATAGACGTTATGGGAAATTCATGTTTACGCATGCGCACAGGCTACTGTTGATTCGACGCCGTTGAAAATTATAGGGGACCGTCTATGAGCTAACCCGCACAATCCTGAAAATTTCATCGGAATCGGACTGAAACTTGGTATAGTTTTGGGCGTGACAAGGATTTACCACTGACAGACATGGGACCAAAATTCATCAGAAAGCAAGTAAAAATGTTGATTTTGGAGGCCGAAACATTTTTGACTTCAATCACGAACACAAAGCTTCGCGTACCTTCGGCAGTGAGGAAGCAAAGTGTTCTAAAAAAAATCCGTAAAAATGGCTAGAAATTGTTAAATTTATATTATTTAGTGGTATTTTTGTCCGAAAAAGTTTATCAACGATGAACTAGAACATAAAAAAAATTATCCACAAATTTATAGGCACCTAATGAAAATGTTCTTGAATTTCATTAATATTTGCCGTAAAATAGATAAAAACTGGGAAAAAGCTAAAACTTCAAAATTTAATTTGAATCACCGAATATTACCTACTTATTTTGGATGAGATTTGCCGTAGAATTGGAGGTTACCAATTTATTTTCACGCCAAGTCTTCAGTTTTCAAAACGATGTAACATTGTACGATAATTTTCGACAATTTGCCCACAAGATCATGCTGCTTGACCAGTATTGGTGCGGGAAATGAATCGTAGAGCGTTAAGGGTTGACGCAAGGTATCAACAATGGGAAATTCATGTCAACCACCATTTTCCTCAGGTACTTGGCCCCCTAGCGCTCCTAGCGGCGGACCTTGTTAGTTCGGAGTCCCATTGCGAGGAAGCGAATGGCAGGTACACTTCTCCCGCAACCTGGTACACTTTTATTTGTACTTTGCCCAAAACCTAAGGGAGAAGTTTCTGCTGTCATCGATTAGCTACATAAATATCCTTGCAAATATGAGATGACATATTTGAATCAAGAATTAATGTCTGTATACTGAAATGCAAAAGGCAGCCCCTAAAAAATCGTATAGGTAGTTATGATGTAAGGAGTACGAAAAATCGGTAGGTAATAAACTTCATTTGTTTTTATTTATTTACCTGTTTCCTAAACTATACATCGATTTGATTAGGATCGTTTGAAGGATCTTAGGTAGGTATGTATGGTTATCAGTTATAATTATTCAATACCTACTGAAATGTCGTTAAAAGAAGGAGTATTCATGGTTATAAAAAATATACATTATCAGTGAAAACAAATAAATGCTAGTAGTGTGAAGCTTCCCACCAGATTTTTCTTTCTAGTTACTTTTCAAATCTAAAAACTTAATGAAATTTGAAAAAAGTTGCGCGTCTCAGAGTGCATAAGTACCTGGGCTTATTTATCGATGAAGAGCTAAACTGGAAAGCACATATTGGTTACACATATGATAAAACTAAAACGTTTATGTGCTCTACTGCCGACAGATAAAAACAGGGCAGGTCTGGAAACGCTTGCATACGAGTCTGCAATACATTGGGACATTTTATGTCTTTAGTTGCACTCGTATCATCAGAATTTAACAAGCGGTTGCAATTATGTTCACAGTATTAATTATTGAGAATGATCACCTGAGTGTACACAATTATTCAAATCACCATGCTCTGTGATATATTTATTTATTTATGTACATCTACTTTATTTAACTAAGATGTATAGTATTTATTATTATATATTTATCGATAATATTTATGTATTTGTAAGGATCATCTAGTCGTAGTTTGGTTTTTATTACGGGGTATTTTTATCTTTTGTAGGGGTTATACAAATCTACAATTATACAGTTATACAAACGCGGCTTAAATTCTAAAAAAATAAATTTAAATAACCTTGCTCATAACTCAGCTTGTTGGCCACGCACTTCGCAGTAGTTAACATAATATGGTTGGATAAATCGAGAGCTTTCGAACGAATGGTCAACGAATTTGAAAAACGACAAAGTACCATTTCCCTAGCAACGACTCGGTTGTAAGCGGAAATCATCAGAATATTTTCGTGAGAAATTTCCGTGACGTTTTTTTTGTTTATGTGCCAAAGTAAAGACATAAAATGTCAAAACATCGTCGTATTGTAGCTGCTCGAATTTTTCAGCCACGTGGATCCTACACCTACTTGGTCTTATTCAAAATAGTGAAGCTAACCATAGATTTTCCTAACAATAAGTACCTGCTGGGGTAGTTACCCACAAAATCAATATTGAGCGCTCAAGGTCCTTTCTTTCATATTAACCATTAATCATTTTGTTTGATCGCATGGTAACCGTGAGGCTTCTAATCCGTACATTCAAGACCTACCTATGATTAATGTAGTGGATATTTTCGGGATATACAATCATACACGCAGTTACCCAGTCAAGTTGATTTACTAGTTTAACTCAAACCATTTCTCTATAAATTAGCATTGGAGGGCTTATTGCATTGAAGTCAGAGTTTAATTGAAGATACCACTGATCTGATTGATAGGACTAGTTGTTATTTCGTAGAATCCTTCATTTTGAACATTTTACTAACAAATCAAACTGAGATTAATAAAGAAATGATGATAAGTAAGAATATTGTCATCTAAGCTTAGTCTCAATCTGTGCTAAAATACTTCCTCAACACATTGTCATTACTGCCTTTAAAAAAACTGTGCCTTCTAGATTTTTAGTGGATTTTCGTAGAAAATGAAGCTATATTGCAATGGCTCAAGAACTTTTAAAAAACAAAATTTTTGAACAAATTCGTCACTGAAATCCATTTGAGGCATTCTGAAACGATTTCTGAAGTTTGTGCTTTGTCATATATATTTGTATGTATTTCATATATATGTATCTTTTTCATATGTATATATTTCAGAAAATGTCAGAAAATTTTCTTCATTAATATCCGTTTTGAGCGAATCCTAGAGTTTAACATTTTTTCATGTATAGATATGTACATATGTATATATATATATATATATATATATATATATATGTGTGTCGCATTCCCGACAATAACTCTCCTTAGGATTGAGATAAAAAATCCCGTTCTTACACCGAAAAAAATCAAGCTTTCCAAACGAAAGGATGTGTTCGTTGGGCAACCATTTTTGAGCACATTAAATTAGTCATACTTCAAAAAATGTACTAAAAAAGGTCACTAAAAATGTCTAAAAACGGACGAAAATCGTTTAATTTATAATTTTTAGCAAAGTTTCAGGCAAAACAATATTATCAACGATTAACTAGAGCATTAACTAAATTTTGCACAAAATTATGCTGAAAAACGTACTTAAATTTCTTTTATATTTGCAGAAAAATCTATTTAAAAAACTGGAAAAAAACTAAAAATCCAAAATCCAAAATTTATTACACATTTTTTCTATAAAATTGGTTTTTAACAATTTCTTTCTACTGAAATCGCACAAATTACAATACAATTTAACATATTAGAATACATAGATAATATAAGGAAATTCGCTCATACGATCATGCTGCATGACTGGAACTTTTTTTTTATCCCTTGAATAAGTAGGGTAAAAATGTACATAATTGCGCGAAACCTGGTTTACTTCTACTTAAATTTATCGTTGATAACATTTATCTAATCTACCTTCCTATCTCTTGTTATTACAAGACCAATTAATACCTCAATACCGACATGATTATTCCATTCTCGCCACCGATTAATTTAGATCTATTACCACATTTCTAGTATGTAAACATTATATTTATATAACCTTGAAAAGGTTATTTAAAAAATCGCGAATTTCGCCGATAGTTTATGAATTACGTAGGAGAGAATGTGTCAAGGAACAGTAAATATAAAGCACCATATACCAAAATCAATAATTTTTTCTGAATTTTTACATAGAAGCGTGTTGAAGGATTTTGCTGTTTTTTTTATAAATTTGAATTAAATTGCAATAACTGAATGCCAATTATTGGCAACCCAAAAAAAAAGTTCGAGCTTTAATAGTTGATGCGAGGCATCACTCTTTTCCCCAACATAATTCAACTGTTCGTCGGACAGCATTTTTTTGGCACGATGAAGTGGTCAAATTTCAAGAATGCATAATCGCTAAAACTCTCTGTAAATCACTGAAAATTGAAGAAAACAACGTTAAATTGATATATTTATAGCGGAATGTCTCACAAAACATGTTATCAACTAAGAACTAGAACATTAAAGAACTATGCAAAAAACAAATTCCAAAACAATTCAACTTAAGCATAATGTATGATTTTCGAAATTCGCTCATACGACCATGCTGCATGACTGGAACTTTTTCTTTGTAAAACAATGGAAATAGCGGAAATAGCTGATTAACAATGAGAAGCTAAAAATACGTTCTTTCTCCTAATTTGATTTTTCAACCCCTTATGATCACTTGTGAAGCGATTTTCTTGGCAATGCTTTAGTCTTGTATAGAGTACATCAACCCAATCCAGTTAAATACTTTGTGTTACGGTTTTCCATAGGGATCAGGATGTTAACTGTTGGAGTTTTAAAGAGACAAAAATAAAAGTTCAGACTTATTAACTTCTCAACAACATCACTACAACTTTCTCTTGCTCCTTCAAAGTATTGTGAAAGTAAAAACCGATGTTAATTCAAAAATTCTCTCCCTTTGACGTGTTACACTAATTACATTTTTCTCAATAGTTTATTATGCAAGATAGTCGGTAATAGGCAAAACTATTGAGAAAAGCCTCCCTTTACATTTTGATATACCCAAAAACTTGACTCCAAAATGATGCTGTGACACGCCTTGGTTGTCCGTGTTGTCAGCAGATCCCTTTCACAATTCTGGGGTCGTAAGCCATTGTAAAGCGGGGCTCATTTGACAGATGTGCTATGTACATACTCATGTTCTGTACATGTACTCTCTGTATGTTTTTAGCGAATTTTCGTAGACAATGAACCATTGCAATGGCTCGGAAAATTTTAAAATCAAAATTTTTGAAAAATTTCTTTATTGAAATCCGTTTTGAGGCATTCTGAAACGAATCCTAGAGTTTAACGCTCTTTCATATGTGTATATAACTTATTTATTTATAAATTCATGTGTCATGCACCGCTCGAAAGAGGAGAGGTGGGGAAATAGAATGAGAGGTGGGTGACCTCAGTCGGTCAGTTACCAACGTCGGGGCAGGTAGTTGAAATGGATCCCTCCACGTCGCGTCCTGCCACCTCGATCCCCGTTCCCTCTCGAGTTGTTGTGCGCGGAGTGATTCAATTTCTTTATGCACAGGGTTTCAAATCAGTTCAAATTCACGAACAGCTCATTTTGTTTATGGAGAAGGTGTAATGAGTGAGTCAATGGTGAGGAGATGGGTACGTGAATTTAAGGCGGGAAGACATTCACTTGAGGATGAAAGTGGGAGAGGCAGACCCTCAGTTGTGACGGAGGAAATTGTCCCAGAAATCGACAATGCAGTTCGCAAAGATCGTCGTTCAACCCTGGATGAACTCCATCTGAGTTTCCCAGACATCTCACGATCCCTCATCCATGAGATCGTCTCGGAAAAACTTGACTTTCGGAAAGTTTGCGCTCGGTGGGTCCCTAGAGAGCTGACGCCCCAACACAAGGAACAACGAATGGCCGCCTCAAATTCACGTACCCATCTCCTCACCATTGACTCACTCATTACACCTTCTCCATAAACAGAAATGAGCTGTTCGTGAATTTGAACTGATTTGAAACCCTGTGCATAAAGAAATTGAATCACTCCGTGCACAACAACTCGAGAGGGAACGGGGATCGAGGTGGCGGGACGCGACGTGGAGGGCTCCATTTCAACTACCTGCCCTGACGTTGGTAACTGACCGACTGAGGTCACCCACCTCTCATTCTATTCCCCCATCTCTCCTCTTTCGAGCGGTGTTACCAGATTTGGCAAAAGCCACTCCTACCACCCTACAGATCAAAACGCAACTTATTTTCTGGACAACCCTCGTATATTTTTTGGAAGAATATTGCTCAAATAAAGTTTATTAACTATGGAATAGAAACATTAAAAATGTATGTACGAAATCATGATGTATAATTTACTTAAAATTCATTAAAATCTGCTGAAAAATCGATAATTTTTTTTTTAATTTAGTGGTTTAAGCCGCACCACAACCATAAGGGTCATTAGCGGCATCGAACAAGGTGTCCAAAGGGACATTGCTAGTGGCACGATTCCAAGGGGGGCGCTGCCACACTCCACCACCAGACGGATTGCCATCACGGACTCCACTGGCAAATCGGGGGAGAACAAAATAAGGGGTACAGTGATGACCTCTGTTTAGCCCGTAGAGCGGATAAAAATAATGACAAAAGCTCAAAAATAAAATAGTGCAATAAGACTAGATCTAGAATAGGCTAATACCTAAATATATGTTACTTTGTATACTTTGTGAAGGGATTGTACAAAAATATATCAAAGATCAGATATCACAGTTCGTAGTAGAGCTCAGCGGCTCGCAGGTACGACAACAGGGACTGGACTTTGTTTGGTCCAGATAAAATGTCAACCCACTGAGGGGGCCGATGCTGGACTTGGAGATCTATAAGGTGGATGGACAGATCAATGGATCAAAACTTATAAAAAAGCTAAAAATTCAAAACCTCTATTTGAACTGGAGATTATTATTTAGAATACGTTTTTTGCCATAAAATTGATAGTTAGCAATTTATTTGCACTCAAAAAGCTCAAATTTCAAAACAATTTAACATTATACAATACGATAATTTACAAAAATTCGCTCATACGGTCATGCTGCATGACTGGAACTTTTATGTATACTTGGAAGGGATGAGTGGAAGGACTAGGCTTTTCAAGTATATCCGTATTTCTCACCTTCTTATGTCTGTTCTTCAGTCAACGAAAGTAGTATGGATAATATGGAAAAGAAATGAATTTATTGTAAATGACTTAGGATTTATAAGCATGGTTCTTGTATTTAGTTAGTATACTGATTCTAAGATTCTGTTTCCACTGGGTTTAATTAAGTCCAGATTGTTTTCTTTGGCTCTTCCATGTCTACCTCACAGGTCATCAAGTGCAAGGCTGCAGTAGCTTGGGCCGCAAAGCAGCCCCTTAGCATCGAAACTGTGGAGGTCGCTCCTCCCAAGGCTGGAGAAGTTCGGGTGAAGATCGTGAACACGGCCATCTGCCATACGGATGCTTACACCTTGGATGGCCACGACCCTGAAGGCGTATTCCCAGTCATCTTGGGTCATGAGGGTGCAGGCGTTGTTGAGAGTGTTGGCGAAGGAGTTACTTCAGTGAAGCCCGGTAAGCCACTTGTTTCTATACCTATACAGGGTGATTCCCTCGCAGATGCAAAAAAAAAAAAAAAATTGGGTGAAACTACATCAAAAATGGAGTAAAATGCCGCCAACCGCATATTTTTATCTCAATCCATACTCGAGATATGATTTTTTAAAGGTTTTTTCAGGAATACCGTGTTTTTTTCCTTTTAAACTCAAATTTCTCCACTTTACTTCATTCAATTTTATTTTTTGATCACATTTTTGGAATCAACATTAAATTTACTATAAGAATAGTGTACTTGGGTTCTTAAAAAGTACCATCCGAAGACCATCACATCAGCTCAAACATTGACGATTTTGAAAAAATAATATTTCTGAAAATCTTTAAAACTCTTTTAAAAAGAATCCTGGAAACTGGCAAATCTCATGAAAACTGCTTCATCTAATATGCTTTCCAACGGTATTATCAATTTTACTTTTATTTTGTTATTTAGGGGAGAAAATAATGTTTTAATGTTAAAAAATGTGGGTTTTTCAATGAAATTGTTGGTTTTCTCGAAAGATGACCCTCCATGAACCGACGAGTATGGGGTCGGTTTCTATGTATTTTTTCTCGCTGGATCGAATGGAAACTCCTGCAGATCTCTCAACTACGTTATAATCGAGTTTTACACTTTAATTAACTAGTTTTACCCCATAACACACATACATTTAATCGTAACAAACACAAACAAATAATCGATTTTAAGTGTAAAATTCGGTTATAACGGAGTTGGAGAGATCTGCTAATGTTACCATTCGATACAGCGTGAAAAAATGCATAGAAACCGACCCCATACTCGTAGGTTCATGGAGGGTCATCTTTCGAGAAAACCAACAATTTCATTGAAAAACCCACATTTTTTGCGAGAGGACGTTGCGCGACATTAAAACATAATTTTTCTCCACTAAATAACAAAATAAAAGTAAACTTGACTATACCGTTGGAAAGAGTAGGATTAGACGAAGCAGTTTTCGAAGCAGTGAGATTTGCCAGTTTCCAGGATTCGCCAGTTTTAAAGATATTCAGAAATTTCCAGGTCATTGATACTTTTTAAGAACGTACACTATTTATAGAAAGAGTAGTTTGAGTTTAAAAGGGAAGTTTTCGGAGATCATCTCTAGTTTCAATGGCCAAAGATTTTCAGAAATATTCTTTTTTCAAAATCGTCAATGTTTGAGCTGATGTGAGGGCCTTTGGGTGATACTTTTTAAGAACCCAAGTACACTATTCTTATAGTAAATTTAATGCTAATTCCAAAAATGTGATCAATAGTTAAAATTGAATGAAGTAAAGTGGAAAAATTTGAGTTTAAAAGGAAAAAAACACGGTTTTCCTGAAAAAACCTTCTAAAAAATCATATCTCGAAAACGGATTGAGATAAAAATATGCAGTTGGCGGCATTTCACTCCATTTTTGATGTAGTTTCACCCAATTTTTTTTTTTTTTTTTTGCATCTGCGAGGGAATCACCCTGTATAATGTGTATACGAACTTTGGGAATTGGAATGAATTGTTTGTTTGTGGTTAACAATTGTAGTTGTAAGCTTATTTGAACTATTTGTTAAAAACATATGTAGATTCAGATTCTTCCCTCTCCAATTTCATTTAAAATTTAACAGGTTTTTCTAGGAACAAAATAAGTTGAATACCTGTGGGCTGTTCCGTTGACGAGGCCTCGGGGGCCTGGAAAAATTACTTTCAGGGGAGTTGATAGATTAATTTATCCGAGAGATTCTGGGAGGCTAGAATAAACGGTCCGCTGACCAGGAGCCTCACGAAGTTTGAGGTAGGTAATGTTCAAATTTTTGCTACCATACTCGATTTGCTATGATTTGACAATGACTGACGTTAGTGAAGACGGTGATAACGTCGTATTGTTTTCAAGGACAACTTTTGAAGCTTTTATAGTGGTTTCAGTCGATTTTGTGTAGCGAAAACTATAGAAAATGATACCATACTCGATATTCAGTTGATTTGACGACGATCGTAGCCGGATAGTCACTCAAATCTATAAAGCTAATTCCGGATGTCTAAAGGAGTCTACCTACCGAATTTCAAGTTGATAGCTCCAAAATTGCGGCCTGTAGCGCTGAACATATGCTGACAAATGCTAGCCGGTCAAAGTAGAGACTCATATCGTCAAATATTAATCAATAGTAGCATTGCTCCCCATACAGCTATGATGATGAGCAAACTGATCCAAAAATGACTGTTATAATGCTTGTCTCCATAGGACTTTTACCTGTGTACCACCAGCAACCCAGCTTTTACCAGTAACTTATGCTTTAAAAAGTTGTAATTATTACAATCGTCAATACCAATTAATAGCACGTAGAAGTTATATTTAGGTAAAACAGCGAAATTTGTAGGCTCCTAACTCCCACTCTCTATGTTTTGAGCTTCATGGGAGGCATCAGATCTTACCATACCCACATAAATAGTGCCTCCTGTTATTTTAATCTAAATAGTTTGTGATTCATACTGATAAGTTGTCAGTCAACCTGTAATTGCAGTTTTCTTAACGATCACTCAACATTTTATGACCCCTCGGGATGTTGAGAAGTAAAGAGGTAGTATGTTGATTCATAACGATTCGCAGCTCACTCGTAGATTTATCGAGCACCTTAAAATCCTGGCCCCTCTAAAAAACTGTCGATTAATGTAATCTTACATTTAGAAACATTTTCTCCACTTCTCAACTGGTTTTGACGGGCGTAATACGAAACAACTTAGATTACTGGTATAATTTCTCCCACCAAATAAAGAAATCATGTGAAACTACATATACCAAGTTCTGAAGTGCTTAAATGTAGAATTGGTGTCTGTTGTATGTCATTTTGTATCTTCTGGTTATTTATCAAGATTCCTTTTATAAGAAGAGGAAATTTATCACCAATTTAATTACCATGTAAACGAAAATCTATTAATCAATCTGATGACGCCGTACTCTCGCAGCAACGGAAGAGGCGCGCCATTCTCAAGTCGCAATCCCAGGCATCGTATTTTCCTTCCTGAGCCCCGAAGTCGCTCGGATAATCGAAACTTGTAATTTCGTGCGGACTTATCCAGCAATTGCGTACCAGGGGCTTGACCCATTTTTCAGCTAGAGCATTTGTGAACCTCTTTTGAAGAGCGGCAAATTATTGATGAAGAACCACTTCACATGAGAACATTAATGGTGAGCATGATGCTCTCAGCTCTTCTGCAACTTGATCATATTTTGGTGCTTTTCTCGTGCTGCACTGTTGGCTGTTGCAGTCTTTCCTTGGAACAAGTAAAAGGAGGCATCGACATTTTGTGCGATTATCCAAAAACGCCGTGCTCTCCCTGTTCAAAAAACCACGAACACAAACATCAGCCACCAGAGAATGGGAACCATCAGCGTTTTGTTTCAAAATGGGTTCAATTCCTACTCCTCTCCACGCTAGGCTAGCCATTACTATGCATCATATCATGACCTTGTTTACTAGATCACTGTGTTTGCATATTCAAGGCATGCGTCATACTCATTGTCTCTCCACGTTCCTCACATGATTATGGTAGCCCTTTCACTTCGACACCATAATATATCGTATGGCAAGGGCTCCCACATATTGAGAAGAGATAGAGCAAGATCATCTGATGAGCCATTATGAGGCATTCCCTTCCCGTTTGTTGGCTGCTTGTAGGTTGGTTTGAAATCAGTTGCTCACTGCTTTTCTCCAACTTCTTGCCTTGCCTATCTCGTCTCGATAATTACACGTTGAACTTATTGCTCTTTTATCTCCAAGGTTGAGAAATTTAAAATTGTGAAGCATACATTCGTATGAGAGAGACTTAACAACTGGGGTTAGCTTGGTGCGTTCAGCTCAGTAAGTTCAATCAAAGCAAAACAATATATATGTATATATATCACTTAAAGAATGACTCTACTCTAGAACAGCTTGAATGTAATCACTTAGTAAGAAAAGAGAACAGAACATAACACAAAACTATTTTTAATATTTCGGCTTCTGCCTTTGTCGAAACTACAAAAGAAAATGATTAATTTGGGATGTTTGCAACGTTGGCAAGGAATTTACGTAACTTTGGACATCGCTTCAGACTAATATTTAGGCCTGGAGGATCGTAAGGATCTATGGGATTTTTCCGATTGGTGAAGCATTCTCTTCTTGTCGTTGGGCCTCATTTTCTTCAAGAGTTTAATGCCAAAACAATTATCAAAAGTTGAAATATGGGCAATGGCATGTCGGCTTAGGAAGATCATCATCAGACCGAACCAGGGATGCTCGATGGTTGTTCACCCTCAAGTTGAGTGGAGTTTCTGCTTTCTCCACGTAAAAGGCGGGACACTCTTTACAAACCAACTCATACACACTCAAAGGTGTCTGGTATTCTGCTGATCCTTTGCATGTGTATGAGTTGGGATTGTTCGGAGACTTGAAACTTCCTCCTCAATAACTATAGGGCAAACTTTGCTGCAGCGCTTCTTACATGGGTGCAATCCTTTGCTTGGAGCTGGTTCTGTTTTATCAGATCGCCGGTGTGTTAGGATGTATCCAAGTGAGGATGCCTGACGATAGGTGAGTGAAAAGGTGCTTCAGGAAAAACATTTCTTGTTATGGGGTGAGAGGATAAAATTGGTTGGAGATCCTTCAACATTTTGTTTAGGCTCTCAATTCCATATATATATTAATTGCTATGCAATTCTTAGGCCGACCCCCAATAATTTTTTTTTTTGTAACGTCCCAAACGAAATTAAAGATGATTTTTACGTACAATCGAGTAGTTGCTATAGATTGTGTCACAATTTCAGTGTTTTCTGTGTTGGCGAAGCGCCGAGTATAGATTAGGGGGGTCCAGGGGGCTTCGCGCCTCGCCGGATCTTTTCTCTTTTCTACTGCGTAGAAAACGAGGATAATTTGCTATGCAATTCTTAGCCTGAATCAACTTAGTTTTGGAATGTAGCCAGGTACGTAAGGAGAGGGAAATTGGTAGCTTGAAATGTGAACATTTATCACATAAATCAAGCGCTTTCCAACGAGTGGCGAACGATTTTTGTGCGATGAAAACTGCGGAAGTTTCATTCCCCTAACAACGGCTGGGTTGTACGTGAAAAACACTGAAATTGTGACACAATCTATAGCAACTACTCAACTACTCGGTTGTACGTGAAAATCATCTTTAATTTCGTTTGGGACGTTACAAAAAAAATTATTGGGGGTCGGCCTAAGAATTGCATAGCAATTAATATATATTGTTTTGTTAATTTCAAAAAAATGGTGTAGATTGGTGGTCGCCAATATGAAAACCAAGTGCAGATAGTATAACTACCATGTTATTAGCTAGTCACTACAGTATGGCAGTAGTTGTCAATAAAATCGCCTCATTTTGTATGAATTCGCTCACGTGGGAATGATTTGTTTGCAGGTGACCATGTGGTGCCCCTCTACATTCCACAATGTAAAGACTGCAAATTCTGCAATACTACAAAAACGAATTTGTGCAGCAAAATCCGCCTGACACAAGTGAGAAAATCTCTATTCATTGCCTACCTGTATTTTCTGCGGGACCGTATCAATTTAACCAGTAAATGTTTTAAATTATCTCTAGGGTCAAGGATTGATGCCTGATGGATCTTCCCGTTTCACTTGCAATGGAAAACAAGTTTTCCATTTCATGGGATGTTCAACCTTTACAGAGTACACTGTGGTTGCAGAAATTTCCATTGCCAAGGTAAAATGTTGACAAACTTGAGTTACTATGTGAATGTTAATATATCAGTAAATTTTAACATTAGAATATACTAGAGGCCTGTTAGGGCTTGGAAAGCCCTAATCTAGTCCGTATAACAGTAGTACTTAACAGGAACTCAGCACATTATAGTAACGATGTAAGTCCTACCTATTTGCGGCGTTATGTGACCTGGTGCAAAGCTAAGGCGATGTTATTAAATTATTAAAAAAGAGCAAATACCGATCAAAATAAGTAATGTAATAAAATAAATATCACCAGTTGAGGTGGTCCTCGCCACTATGAGACTAAACAAAAAGTTGAATAGGGGAATTCAGAATTTGGGCATGGTAAGATGATGGTGTAATTCTATCTCGAGTCTTCTTCGTTTCTTTGTAAGCATGAGAATTTGTCTAACACTGAAATCGGTCCCCGAAGTTCTTCACAATTTCAAAGATCGTTCAGAAATAACTCTCCTAGGTGTTAGTAACTACACCACGTTTCTTACTTACCGTGGCAACTGTTGTTACTGCCATAGCCTAAAAAATTTCAACTTCCTACAGTGAACAGGAAAGAATTTAGCTCACTCAGCTGATCAGAAAAGACCTCATCACTTCACTCGTCTCTTAATGTCGCAGAGAGTCTACCTATCAAATTTCAAGTTCCTACAGTGAACAGGAAGTGAAACTTGGGGCCGTACTGATTCGGAATTATATATAAAGACCGTTCGGAATTATATATAAAGTCCGCTAAGTTCTTCAGTTTCAATTTCTTCGTTCAGAAATAACTCTCCTAGATGTTAGTAACTACACTACGTTTCTTACTTACCGTGAATTGATGGCAACTGTTGTTACCGCTACAGCCTAATAAACAACTCTCGTTGATAAGGACCGCCTAGAACACGATCAAGGCGGGTATAGAGACGAACGGCGACACTTTTGCAACAAACTTGGGGCCGTGCTGATTCGAATGAGCAGTCTAACACTAAAATCGGACCGCGAAGTTCTTCACAATTTCAAAGACCGTTCGGAATTATATATAAAGAAGATACTACCTACAACTAGGGATGAATGGTATAATCTCTGGACGTTGTTGCTGTTTGTTAGGTGGACAGCAGTGCTCCTCTAGAGAAGATATGTTTACTGGGATGTGGCATTCCTACTGGTTATGGTGCTGCGCTCAACACAGCCAAAGTAGAACCTGGTTCCACCTGTGCAATTTGGGGTCTAGGAGCTGTTGGTTTGGCTGTGGCCATGGGCTGTAAAACTGCTGGAGCTTCTCGTATTATTGGTATCGATTTGAATGACGCCAAGTTTGATGTTGGTAAGTGCCACTCAAATGTGACCAACAATATATTATTTAGTTATTGTTTCTGGGCCATTATTTGTAGTGAGTTATTACCTATCTTTATTTCGTCATGATTAATATTTGCAGCTAAAAAATTCGGCTGCACCGAATGCATTAATCCCAAGGACTATCACAAGCCTATTCAAGACGTTTTGATTGGACTGACTGATGGTGGACTTGACTTTACCTTTGAGTGTGTCGGGAACGTTGCTACTATGGTGAGTCATGTAAGAATACTTTGGCCAAACTTTTAGTTGTTGAGTCTTGAGTTTCTTAACGTTTCGTTCTTTTATATCCAGAGGGCAGCACTGGAAGCCTGTCACAAAGGGTGGGGAGTTTCAGTCATTGTGGGGGTTGCTGCTGCAGGAAAAGAGATTTCCACTCGCCCATTCCAGCTTGTAACTGGGAGAACTTGGAAAGGAACAGCTTTTGGTGGTAAGGCATTCGTAGCATAAAATCTTGTTCTGTATTAGTTGTCTTTTCTAACATTTTGATTGTCCAGTTTTTTTTTTTTCTTTCCAGAAATGTACGCTTCTCTCATATTTTAATCACTTTGAATTGTGAACGAATTGCTTTTATAATCGTTTCAGGGTGGAAAAGTCGTGACAGTGTTCCCAAGCTTGTAGATGAATATCTTTCCAAGAAACTCATGCTGGATGAATTCATTTCACACACCCTTTCCTTTGATGATATTAACAAAGGGTTTGAATTGCTTCACTCTGGTCAGAGGTGGGTAGTAGAGTATTGTATCTTGTTTGTTATTAATAACATGACTATTAGGTAAACGATATTGATATTCGAAATTGCTCCTGTTATAGTGCTTTTATTATTTTTTGTAGCTTGCGGACGGTACTGACTTTATAATGCAGGTGAATTTTTCCAAGTGGGCTGCTATCATGAAAGGTTGGGAATCAGCATTCTGCACAATCAATTAATCCATTCAACGTGCATTTAAAACGAAATATTTTCATACTTATTGTAAATCGTAAAATATACCTACTCATATCGTTGAAGATGGTGTTGAATTTTTCAAAATACCTACTTTTCTGCTATTAACATGACCTTTGGCTATTTATGATACATCCTCGACAATAATGACGCCTCTGATTCGTCAGAATTCTTACCCAAAATCGTAGCAGTTATTGAGACTATTTTTTCTTGTTTGTCATCAACAAAATATATGATTCATTTAAGAACCGTGTCAGCCTTTTAATGGGAGTGAGTTCTGGGTAGAGATGGGTCAGTCGCGAATGAACGGCTCCCAAAAGAACCTTTACAGGTCTCGCTCTGGATAGTTTTTTGTACCAGCTTAGCTGTCAATTTCCATAAGGCTTTAATCTCTTCCCCTCCACCCATGAGTCCGTCAGTGACGGATTAATAGAATTTCGTGGGTGGGGGCGGTAGTCCTCTACCGGGAGGACACCCCCCGGGAAGTTTTTTGAAAACTACCTTGAAAAACTAGCAGTTTTAGACCCACACTTTATATTATGTAAAAATTAACATGAAAAACATGATTTTTATTTGCACGAATATTAGCTTGGTTACCAAATGTCCATTTACACACACAAAATAATTAATAAATAAAAAATAAAATGATTATAGGTTAGTAATTTTTTGGCAAAATGATATAGAAAAATGCAGAGAATGAAACATAAAACGCTGAAGATTTAAATCAATACTACATAATAAGTTCAGTCCTCGTGATGTAAAGTTATTTACAGATTATAAATTTATATTGTAAACACAAGATTGCATGATAATACACTCTTCATTTTTTTCAATTTACATTAGAAACAAAAACATTTTATAATAAAATACGATAAAATGAAATGAACGAAGTACATTTTTGACTAAAGATGAAAATAGAAATAAAATATTACCTTGTTAAACATTTTTTTATTATCTATTACTGGTAAATGTGAAACAGTGAATAATTCACTTCAATCGAAAATCACTGGTTGCAATCAGTTAAGAAAACAAGTACCAAAAGCAGTACATGAGAAACAAATACAGTAGGTACCTACCGTAAGTTGTTGAATTAACTGATGAACATAAACGTATCCCTATTAATAAAAATTGTATTCCTTACCTGCTGTCTTATGTTTTTCAAAGAAGAAAGATGTTATCTAGCATGCTCGTTTCATGATGGAGCTAAACTCAACACTAAAAACAACTTGCTCGTATTTAACCTGAAGTTTGGTTTCTACTGCTCATCTACTAAAGAAAGGACGATACGGACTCAACACCACCGTCGCCAACCTCTTTTGATGATTTTTTCCCTCAAGCACTTCTGGAAATCTTCGAGTTTAGCTACAAAAATTCTGACAAATAACCCGCAACTGACACTACCCGCGTAAATCCCCGATTGATACCCCATGAACACCCCTACACAGTTCGTAGGCCTACTAAAATTCAAACGAACACATTTGTAAATTGGCTGTGACAGATTAGTAAAAACCATGAACACCCTACACAGTTTGTAGGCCTACTAAAATTCAAACGAACACATTTGTAAATGGGCCGTGACAGATTAGTAAAACCGGTACCTACCATCCCAGTTTCCCCACAGTATAAAGTTCCTTCATCTAAGAAAATACTTGATGGCGCAGTGTTTCGATCCTGGGAGTTTTGGTTGAAAAAATTCCGAAACTACAAAATTGATTGTAATGAATATTGCTGTTCTATGAACAAGACGTTTGCGAACAATCAATTTGAGACACGAGACTCAAGACCCTGACCAACTAATCTAAATTCTTACTAAGGGATTGACTACTTGATGTTATGTATTTTTGAGATGCGAGCGGAGCGAGCATCCATACTACTAATCTAAGCAGAAAACTGATCTGTGTAAAATCTCATGGCGACTGGAGCGCTGGTAATGCCACGCAGTGGGTAGTCGAACTAAAGAGCAAGTCAGGGTCTGAAGTCTCGTGACTCAACTTGATTGTTCGCGAACGTATCGTGTTCTATGACCCTAGCTAATAGCGGAAGCTAATAGAAATAAGATCTTCCATCCACTAGATGGATGGAAGACCATATGTTGACATTAGCAGCAGCTAAAATCGAAGTAGTAGTGTTCACTCGAAAACGGATCCCTTCCATAATCCCAATACAAATAGGGAGTACAGAAGTCACCAGCAAACCAACAGTAAATTATGGGAATCACATTGGATAGGTACTAAAATTACATTCTGGGAGCAAATAAAGAAATCAGCAGACAAGGCGTCAATGAAAACAACTGCTCTTAGTCATCTCATGAGAAATATCAACGGGCCAAGACCATGTAAGCGTCGTCTCATGATGACCGTTGTACAATCAATACTCTTGTACGGTGCGGAGGTATGGGCAGATGCTCTAAACATTGCCTACTATCGCAAGAGAATTATTGCAGTTCAACGAAGAGGAGCGCTGAGGATTGCATGTGCCTACAGAACAGTGTCAGAGCCAGCCATACTCGTACTTACAAGCAGCATCCCAATCCATCTATTGGCTGCAGAACGCAAACGAATCTTTGATAGAAGAGAGGAAGGAGAAAGAGCTCATTTAGCCGCTGAAGAGAGAGAATATACAATGGCAAGATGGCAGGAAATGTGGACTGTAGAGCAGAGAGGGAGATGGACAGCACGCTTGATTCCTCAGATCAAGGTATGGCTAGATAGAAAACATGGAGAAGTAAACTTTTTCCTGTCTCAGTTCCTTCGATCTTACGAGATCCGATTACCACCTTAGGATCTTAAAGATTTCCTCACCTGCCTACGTAAAAAAAAAAAATAATAATAATAAAAAAAGATAAATAAAGTAGAAAAAAATCATTTTGAGGCCTAATCGTTTCATTGATAAAGTTAGCTAAAAATAATAATAAGGTGGTTTTGGTCTAATGAATGGTTATTTTGCAATATTATCAAAATCCACGTAATATTAAATTTTATATCATATTTAGAAACTAGGAAGGTGTAAATTACGGTATTTTACTCGGCTTTCAAGATTCATGGCCATTTTTAAATTACAACTCACTTTTTAAAATTATGAGAATTGCTTCCAAAAATTGAAAAAAAAAAAAAAAAAAAATCAATACCTTTGCAGAGGTTTGCGGAATAAACGGGTTGAAAATTCTAATTCTTCAATTTCTGTAAAGAATGCTTCTAGTTTCGAGACTTGACATACCGGTACTCTTTTTTTTTTTTTTTTTTTTACATTAACAACTTTGTAATATCCATTTTCTGATAAGAAGAGATAGAAATTGAAAATAAATATTCTAAACATGATAATATTATTCGTTAAAACCTTCAGGAGAAACATCTCAGTCCAAGCCAAGATGATGAGGAGAAGGGGGCAAATTAAATATTATATTTCAGCGGAAGAATATCCTTAGGGGTTCCTCACTGTAGTTTTCTATCCCACAGAGGGTTTTCCAAGTAAATACAGGGTGCGGTAGAGAGGACGGACGGTTTTAAAAAAGCCATAGAATAGTTAATTTTTACTCAAAAACAAATTTTATTGATGCAATCAGGTTCGCAAGGAAATAGCATTTGAGACAGTCAAGTGTGAAAAATCACATCAGGCATGTGGTGGCCGAAATTGTTGATGCAGTGCTGGAGGCGTTCTTGGGCGTTCCCTCCAACATAGCTCTCTCAACTTGGGCGACTTCCACGCGAATTGCGTCCTTAAATTCGTTCAGAGTTCGGGGCTTGTTCTCGTATACTCTAGCTTTGAGGTGTCCCCATAGGAAAAAATCGAATATGGATAAATCTGGGAACCGAGGAGGCCAATGAACATCGCCAAACCTGGAAATAAGGCGACCAGGGAAGAGAGGGTGGTGAATAACGTCCATTGATGCTCTGGCTGTGTGGGCGGTCGCCCGATCCTGCTGGAACCACACACGTCGGGGTGGAACACGTCACCGTCGTAATTCAGGGAAAAAGAAGTTGGTGATCATTTCAAAGTAGCGCTTTGTTGGAGAGAGTCTACGCGAACTTCCAAGAACACCTCCAGCACTGCATCAGCAATTTCGGCCACCACATGCCTGATGTGATTTTTCACACTTGACTGTCTCAAATGCTATTTCCTTGCGTACCTGATTGCATCAATAAATTTGTTTTTGAGTAAAAATTAACTATTTTATGATTTTTTTTTAAACTGTCCGTCCTCTCTGCCGCACCCTATGTAACAGTTTTTCCTTAATTCTAAAAATTTTGATTTGACGGACTAGTGGGGTTTTGCATGGCTCCTCCTCTAATGTCCTTAGGGGTTCCGCAAAGTAGTTTTCTATTTGGTGCGCTCAAGTGTGGGCACAGAGTTGCCCAGAGAGGGTTATTCTACGAAAATATAATCGATTTGAGACCTTTACCTTCCACCCTGGATGCTGAAGACATTTTTTGAAAACTTTTATAATGACTTTTTTCCACCTGAAACACATTAGTCGAAACACTGCAGCGTGATTCTTTTCTGTGCGTTCTCTGGCAAGAATTTTTTTCTTCAGCGCCCCCCTCCCCTTAATCCGCCTCTGGAGTCAGTTGTGTGTTTGCAATCAATCGGTCGTTTTTCCATATATAAAAAGTAAAGTCCTACCTATTTATTTTCTATCATTTTATCAATTTGACTGTCCACTGATTCGTTTGTGTGAGTGAATTGCCTTTCTTCACCAAAGAAATAATTATCTGTAATATTTAAGTAGATAACTACTGTACTAATCGATTCCTCTGTATAATGACTACAGGAATGCCTATGTAATATCTCTAATTAATTACCGATTTCTCTTGCTTTTTTCTTTTTCTACTACCTATTTACCTAAATAATACTTACGTTTTTGTACTCCACGAAAACAGGCAGAACGAGATGCTAACCTTTTCTCGTTAACTTTTCGTAAGCCCGAGAGAAAGATAACTTTTATAGTGACTCGTGGCCTTTCTTCTTCTCTCGACAAAGCTCTACTCCAGTGTTTCATCGTCCCGAATTTTGACATCACACTGGTTTTTATCAATTTGCATTTCTACATTAACAACTCGTATGCTAAAATCATGTTTGGAAGAGTGATTACAGCACCAGTGTGCTGTTTGGTTGTTAACTTGCCAACCAGTGAAGTAACTTGTCTGACCCACAATATTGTCAGGTTTCAATGTATCTCAAAGGCGACATGTTCATCTTAAAACTTTAATTAAAAACCACCTTAAAAACTGTAATTAAAAACCACCTTAAAACTGTAATTAAGTTTGATTTTCGAACTCAACAGAATTTTTCATTAGTATCGTTAGGGTTTCCGGAGAAAGGTCATGTCGTCTTCTAGTAGGTAATTACGAAAGTGATGATCCCGAAACGAGTAAAGCTGACTCTTCCCATTCCAAAAAGCGTTTCCACGTAATGGTAACCTTTTCTCGTTTCGGAAAGGCTTGTATATGAAAAGATGAATACGAGAAGAAAATAAAACACTATTAATAATCGTAATTTATTACAACATCGGTATTAGAGGTTTTTTCGTTAGAAATTCAAATTCTAATGGGTGATTTGAAGACAATATTGTTATGAATACCTATACCCTTATTTTGTTTTGAGAAGATAAGAGAGCTGGAGTGTTTGTTTGAACTTTAAGTGATGTCTGGAGCATGAATAGCAGGAATACATGTCTGGGAGAGCCGTGAAGGAAAGTGATACAGCTAACAGGTGATGGGAACCCGACGGAAGACCAACTCCTCGGGGGTAGTTGTTAACCCACTCAGTGCGGGTGTGGTAATATTACCTCAGCTGGGATTTTGCGCCATGCGGGTGTGGTAATATTACCACGCCACTCCCTCCAGGACCCGAGCCCTATTCATAAATCCGTAGAAGGGGCTGCCACACTCTTCTGTCCTGTACAATGGTTTTACCTTCAGTATGAATCAGATAGCAGTTCTGAGCACTCCCTTGGCGGATCGCATGTTTTTGAGCCAGGAAAATGGAGTGCAATCCAAGCCCGTTTTCCTCATTTTCGGCACGTTTTTCTTGATTTTTATTGTTGTATCCTTCTTCTAACCTAGGTACTGCATGAATATCATACTAACGTTGAACTTCATTTCAAGGCAAATGGAAAGTACAGGTTGTGTAGTGCTATGATTTTTAACATGGAATCATGTTTTAGCGATGGATCCCCCGCCGAAAAGTGAGAATATAAAGTGAGATGAAAGTAGCGCCAATAATTGTGATGATTTCCGCTTACAACCGAGTCGTTGCTAG
Organism: Adelphocoris suturalis; assembly: GCA_030762985.1. Lineage (NCBI taxonomy): Eukaryota > Metazoa > Arthropoda > Insecta > Hemiptera > Miridae > Adelphocoris > Adelphocoris suturalis. Next base: position 69,104,256 of record CM061047.1, read on the forward strand.
GGATATGATACTTCGTCGTTTTTCATCCCACAAAATTCGTTGACCATTCGTTCGAAAGCTCTCGATTTATCCAACCATACTATATTAACTACTGCGAAGTGCGTGGCCAACAAGCTGAGTTATGAGCATGGTTATATGAATAATTGTATACACACAGGTGATCATTCTCAATAATTGATATTGTGAACATGATTGCAACCGCTTGTTAATTTCTGATGATTTCATTGAGCTGGTGTTTCGATTATGTGATTCATAGCAGGTGATCCGAATATTGCGAGAACGGTTTGATTTGTGAAGTGGTGGTTAAATCATTTTAATAGGTAATTTCTATACTTTACACTATAGGAAGCTGTAATTTCGTATGTAGCCTCTTTAGCCTCTTTCTATAATAAAGTGAATGTTTACTTGCGAGTTTCTATTAGGAGATCATCATCTCACAAGAGCTCAATCGTCGTGATCATTTCTATAATAAAGTGAGAGCGAGGAGCTAAAACATGATTCCATGTTTTTTACATTTTAGCAGTCAGGCTCAAAGTAATAACATCCGAGGGGGTCCAGGGGGGCGAAGCCCCCCTGGCGGGGTCAAGGGGCGGAGCCCCTTGCGAGGCCCGAAGGGCCGAGTTTTTCTAACAATTTTTAAAAAGTCACAATGTGACAAGTCATAAATACTCAACTTCCGCACAGGGGGTTGTTCCGCCTTTTGAGACCCACGCTGAATGGGCCCGAGGAGGCTGAGTGAGCCAGTGACTGACTCCTTCAGAGGAGCGAACTCGACTCAGTAAAGTGTACGGGGTTTACCCCATCCCTAATTCAGAGCCCATCAATCAATAACTCTGGTTTTTTGAAGCCCTTGTAATTATATCAACGATGTTGCATTTTTTGGGTGTATAGTCAATAAAATATATTTGACGTTTTCGTTTCTTATAATTTACTTGGAAATTAACAAGTCTACCTATGTATAAATTGAAGGTACCAACTACCTTCAAACTAATTGATGAACACAAATCTTTGGTTTAATACTTTCACTTCAAGTTGTCATGTTACACATCAACCACTGCAATACTGATATCTGAAATACTCTAAAGTGACTAATTGTATTTCCCTGGGAAGCTCTTCTTCTTTTTCCCAAAAATGCCATGACTGCCAAAAACGAAGTGCTGAATGAGTATGAAGAGATACCCCAAAATGTTGCCTATCAGTGCGCCGAAGGAACACGTGATGGGCCACGCTTGCCAGGGCCGGTCCCAGTCAAGAGGAATAAACGCTGCACCGACCCACGCACCAGCTAGAGTAAACTGGAATGTCCGATAAAACAATTTGTGGAACATATTAGGTGCAGGTTGGTTGGTCATAAATTTCATTACAGCTTGCCGACCCGTATGTAAGGTCATTGGGAAAACTGTAAGAAGAGACACCAAAGCACCAAACATCAGGGTTTCTTCGTGTTTGGACATGATCTCAGCTCCGAACAGAACTGCCACAACGAAGAACAAAATGGCGCCTAAGCTGTAGATTATTATGCCTTTGATGCTCTCAACTAAGTCAATGTGTCGGTAAATAATGGACATATTCCCAAACCTATTTGTCTTCTTCACCTTCAAATCTTTATCATAAATGATATGATGAAAACACCATTTGACTAGCTCCAAGATTATCAGAGGGATGAATAGTGGTATAGCTTTAGTGCTTCCAGCTAGCAGAAAAGCGCCTGTTAGATGAAGCAAAAGTACTCCGAGTGGAAGTACGATGCACGATGAAAGACAGTATATGAGAGTTATCTGCCGAGTCACTTGGTTATCGCTTGAAGTGAGAAGCATCGTAGGACCTAGAAAGATGGAAAATTACTATTAGTTGAGAACATGAGCAATATACCTATATAAGTTGTACATTCACAAGGTAAAATTAAAAAATGTAAAGTACTGTGTTATGAATTATTTTGTGTCGTTGCAAGAAAACAGAAAACAATAGAACGACCCAATAATTAACAATAAGGACTGACCACAAGGACACGACCCTTTTCATTTAGTAAATTTCTTGACCTCTCGCACCAAGTTTAAAGCAGGGGAGAGACTAGGTATCCAGAAGACATCATGCGTTTTCTTCCTAAGTCGTGAAGGAAAGAATGTTGCAGGTGTTTTTATTATTATTTATTTATTTTTATTTAATATCTTTGTATTTTTATAATGTTTGTTGTATTATATAATGTATAATTGTATTGTTTTCAATATCTTTGTATTTTAAATTTTTGACAAGCTTTCTTCTGACTGAGCAAACTTTCAAAGGCTTTAACAGGTCGTTGTAATACAGGGTGGTCCACGGGAACCTGACGTTTTTCGAATGGGTATTACTCGGCAGGTAGGTGGAGTGGGGTCATCTGAAGGGTCCCGTTCGAACCGTTGGGATGTGCCATTTAGTGTACAACATGGGTGCTGAAACGGTCGATCGCGATCGACCAGTCGAAAATTTTTTTTAATAAGTAGGTAACTAAACCACAAAAATTTATTACGTAATAACACTGCTTGCGGCAAAAGGCGGCTTACGTATACGGATACGTATGAGGCTGAATTATCAAATATTTTGGGACAATTCTAATCTAATTGAAATGCGTTTTTATGATTGCAGTAAATTGGCAAATATAGCATCATTTATGAGTTATCCTTTTTCATGTAAAAACATTGAGCAATTAGCTACTGAAGTAGCAAGTCAGTTTAATATGAACTCATGTTCTGTTGAAAATGAGTTGGTGCAGATTATATCAGATATACATCTCAAAGCTACAGCATCTGATACAAATTTCTGGTGTTTTATATCTGAATATAAATATCCGAATCTAAGGCAAATCGCCCTTCAACTGACGGCAATGTTTGGGTCAACTTACTTGTGCGAGTCTGCATTTTCTGAAATGAAGATAATTAAGTCAAAATATCGCAATCGACTAACTGACGATCATATGTCATCATGCTTGCGATTGGCACTCAGTGGTTACGCACCATCTTATGAAAAGTATGCTGAGGACATGCAGTGCCACGCTTCAACATCCAAAGTCACTCCTTAGTTGAGTTTAACACCATATGTAACTCTTTTGTTTTGTAACAACGAATAAACTCGCAATTTTGAATAACTAGGAGTTTTTTCATTGATATTGTAGAGAAGAACTTAAGTAAACCTAACCCAAACCTTGACTAAAATAATGTAAATTGTATGCTACGACAACCCTGCATCACACATACTTGCATCCTCTCAGAGTCGATCGTAAGTAGTCTAAAAATATTGAGGTAGATCGCCAGCAGTTCAAGTTTGAGCACCCCTGGTGTACAACATGACTGAGTGGGGTGTGAGGCATCGCATGTTCGCGTTCGAAGCTTTTATCAAAAATAGTGAATCAGTGGTGGCGATGCAGAGACTGTTTCGGCGTGAATTTAATATTGGCCGTCATGGAGCTCTCCCAAACTGTAACACGATTCTGAAGTGGGTCAACGACCTTCGAATAACTGGAAATGTGATAAAAAACGCTGCAAATTATTACACAAAGGTTTATTATTTATGTATTAGACAGCCCTTCTACGTAGATCTCTGGTCCATAATTATTAAACGCCGCTTATAGTATATTTAGTATCGGAACTAGGAGCTTCGGACCTCACAAATGGGTTCAATCCATTACAGCAGCGGAATCTCACAATTTTACGGTTTTTAATATAGTTGATAAACAAAACAATTTATTACCAAGTCATCTTTCCAACACATAAAAGTGTTGTATTACTATACTGTATATTGATATCATCTAATTGGTCAAATTTCAAAAAATATGCTGACAAAATCACTGAAAATGGCTAAGAATTGTTAAATTGATATTTTTTAGCATAAGATTAGTCAAATAAAGTTTATCAACTATGAAATAGAACATTCAAAAATTTATGTACGAAATTATGCTAAAAACTTGAACTTCATTAAATTTTGTTTTAAAATTGCAAAAAATAGCCTAAAATACAAAATCTCTTTTTGAATAGAGGAGTATCATTTAGAATACTTTCTTTTCCATAAAATTAATAGCAAAATTTTTCTTTTCACTCATAAATCTCCAATTTCTATACAACTTGAAATATACAAAAAAAAAGACACTTTTTCACTTATTTTTGGCTCATAGCACCCATGAGAGTGGAGCGATCGAGCTGGCGAGAAGTTAGGACCAACTAGACCCCAAGTGGAGTCTATGTGCGAAAGAACAGATTTTCTAAGTCAATTCTAAGGCCTTTTATGAACCGGACGACAGACGGACATTTCAAATTTGGATTCTACGCACCTTGAAAAGTAAAGAGACAAAGTTTGAGGGGGGGTTATAAATTTTTTTTGCTATACGATCACATAGGCTTATTATTGGAAATAATAAACCAAAAGGAGCCACCAGGACCTACTCGCAAGGCACGGACCTCTGAAAGTGTGGAGAGGGTGAAGGCAGACGTTGCTAACAAGTCCACGCCGCTCAGTGCGAAAACAAGCTAAAGCATTAAGAGTAAGTCGTTCCACAGTTCGCCGTATTGTCAAACATGACCTCAGATTCCACCCATACAAACTGGCAATTGTCCAGCAGCTGAAGCCTACTGACTTTCCTCAACGCAATGATTTTTGTTTCTCTATGCTCTCAATGCTTGAAGTTAACGAAGATGCTGTACTGTTTATGAGTGATGAAGCGCATTTCCATTTGAACGGTTTTGTCAATCGGCAAAATTCTCGTTATTATGCCAGTGAAAACCCTCAGCAACTTCATAAACGGCCCTTAAGCAGTCCAAAAGTGACGGTTTGGTGTGCAGTATCGTCCAAATGTGTAATTGGTTCATATTTTTTTGAGGTAAACGGCAACAAAGTTATGTTGAGATGATGAACATCTTCCTGAGACCTAAGTTACGCAGACAACTTCCTGCTGAAAGCATTTGGTTCCATCAAGATGGGGCAACCCCTCACACAGCTAAAGTAATGATGGACAAATTGTGTCAAATGTTCCCAGAGCGCTTGATTTCACGGTTTGGAGACAAGCCCTGGCCTCTGAGGTCAACTGATTTGACAACCTGTGACTTTTTTCTGTGGGGTTTCCTCAAATCTCATGTGTACGAAAACAAACCGAGAATGTTAGGCGAGCTGAAGGAAGCGATTCGAGCACAAGTCCACGCGATTGACACACCCTTATTGGAGCGCATTCACCAAGAGTTTATGAACAGACTTGCAACATGTTACGAGCAAGACGGTCACCACATGACAGATGTTATTTTTAAGGTTTGATTTCTTAAATGGCATAAGAACTGAAGTTTGTAAGAATGGCTGTAAGAATATGAAAAAATAAATTTTTTATGTTGAAAAACAAATGTGTACTACTCATTTAAAAACCGTAAGGTTCCAGTGGACCACCCTGTAATATATAATGTATAATTGTATTGTTTTCAATATCTTTGTATTTTAAATTTTTGACAAGCTTTCTTCTGACAGAACACACATTCAAAGGCTTCTACAGGTCGTTGTAATACGAGTACATCCAAAGAACCAATTTCCTCCCATCCAATACATTTATTTCGAAAATAATAATAATCAGAACCATAGATCATGTATCTATGCCAAAACGTACTTTAACATAAACCAAAAATAAAGTGTTCGTATACTGTTCATGATGGGCTATCCAGACTTAAACAGCTTGTAAGGTCCTATTTAAAATCTGATGTAAACGATCTCTGCACCCAATTATTATTACTGTAATTGAAAGTTTCATTTACCTATAATTTCCACGTGAAAGAGGAAATTGATTATTTGGATGTTTTGTTGGCTAATGACAGGCCTAAGGTTGCACAGCTTGCCGAAGACAGGTGGAAAACTAATTACGACCATTTTCTTTTCTTCACCAAAAAATCAACTGAAATAGCGGATTGGCATCATTCAATGAAAGAAACCAGAATGAATTTATTGAGCAAGTCTTTATCAGATGGGAATCTAAGTGTAGATGTGTGAACACTACATGCACTGGTGGTATGCTAGAAAACACTCGAAGTTGGAGGGATGTTTGAGTAAGGGAGCTCCCTTACTTTTTGGAGGGTGGTTTAAGGGAAGCCCTTGAAAGAAAATGTAGTGCAAGAACGATAGAGGGATGGTGGTTTTCTTTAAGGGAGGTTTGGAGGGCTGTTAGCTTCATTGCTCTGCCTATCCAACTTTCCATGTGTGGCGGGTCGGAAATCTGAAGAAGATGTTTATTATTTAGCCTTATTACTGAACTACCTACCTACACTTATCATAGTCGTGTAGACTGAGGCAGAAATAGAAATCCACCATCTTATTGTACTGCTCGTCAACAACTGTCTGCGTTCGCCTTTCGTTCATTTCGCTGTGCTTATATGGGCTGACTAGGCTAAAGCCCAGGACGCTACATTTTGAAGGGGCTAAATTTCCAAAGGAAATACTTATAGGTATTTTTTATTGTGTAATATGTTATGTTTGTTACATTCTCAAAAGTTCTATCTCAATATGAACACAACTATAGGGGCACTAATAACATGTTTCTGTGACAGTGTGTGTGACACCCTACGGCCTAAATACGGGTCAGTTATATTTAATTTACAAAGTGAGAGGCGTATGTATTATCATTATGTGCGTGTCTACACTCGCAATGAAAAATAAAAAAATGAAATCAATGAATCAGATGCTGTTTTATGCAGCTTCTAGGACTCCATTACAACCTCATCAAATTTATATATTTCTTGATCTTTAGGCCATTTTTTTACTTTCCAAACAGAGAGAGAGAAGGTTGAAAGTATTGTACGCTTCTCAATTATCTCAAGTCAAAATTTTGACGGATTAGGAATCCATTAGGTACAGCCTCTGATCAAATATATATTTCTTCACATTTTTGCCATTTATTATTTTTCAAACTGAGACGGAAGGTGGAAAGTAATGTACATTTCGCAAGAATCTCAGGTGAAAATTGGGATGGGTTTGGAACAATGAATCCATTACACAGTGCAAGTAGGTATATATTCCTCAATCTTTCGACACTATTAAGCTGGTTTCACATGGCGCGGAAAGACGGAAAAACAGGTGGAGGGGCGGCGGAGTGGGAAAGATTGTTCACATGAAGCAGTACCTTGGTGAACAGAATCATAACCTTCCTACTGAAAGCCTCTCTGATCTGAAACCTCTACTTGCGGTTATCAACATTCCTATCCAATGAGCTTGCGCGGAGCTCGAGGGAACGTGGAAACGGTATAAAAATGTCTACCACTGTCCGCCCATTCAGACAACATGGCAGCCACCATCCTCAACTCTTGTCCCATCAGCCAATCAGATTGCGTTCCGTCCTTCCGCGCTCGTTCCACTCCATGTGAAACCAGTTTTACTTTCCAACAAGGTGGAAATGTGAAAATAAGGACGGATTACAGCAAGGAAAGGCCCTCGAGGGACCTCAGGACCACCTTCACTTTTGGGGGTAGCCCTTAAAATCTCGATACGTGATTTGTGGAAATTCGGAGGTGCCCCCTCAAACTGTGTCTGCATTGAACGGGGGTTCGAAGGAGACACACAGGAGAACACTCAAGAGACATGTCACAGTCTGCTGTGAGCTTTTTGTATATTAGTCAAGTTAGCCACCTTGTCGATAGTATTATCACTCAAAATGAGTTCATCATCAGATGACGAGTTATTAATTGCTGTAGTTATAAGGAGGAGAAGAATGCTTCGCAGGAAGAAATGCTATTATTTATCTTGCTCCTCCCTGTTTGAATATTCTGCTGCTGTCACATCATACAATGCCCGATATTATTCTATCGCTTTGAGGAATATGATATTGAATTGTTCTGTGTCTAGCAACATCGTCAAAACGCGAAAAAAAGAGACAACGAAGTAACCAAGGTACAAGGAACAACACTCTGTTTATGGAAGCGAAGGGCTGGACATAAACTGAAAAATGTGAATCACACAAACCAACTAGAGACGCGTGTATTGAGAGCCTGGAACACAGGGTCACCTGCCATTGCAGATTATAGGTTTGTTCGCAGTGACCATCAAACCTGTAAGAAATGGTTGGAAACGCGTTTGGGGCGTTCGCAGTGTCCATTTGAGGAAATCTATGACTGTATAGCATCCATAGTGGTCAGAGAAATTTCTGCTGACCTATCTGACGGTTTGTCCCCCACCACACCACTACTCGAAGTAGCCAATCAAATCATTCCACTGTGAGATGGATGGGTAGCGGAAGCTCAGCAAGCTGAGGGATGATAAGATAAGACAGCCGAACGAGACGAGAAAGCTGTCGGACATCTGCATGACGCGCACTGTTCACTAAGTTCTATCTTTGCATTTACCCTCGTTTTACTCCTACGTTCATTTATTGAGAGTTTCCTACTCTGAGTTGAGTGATATGGAAAATCTTATTGGTGACAACGACGTAGAATGGGAATCTTCGTCTGAATAGCAACAAAATCAAACAGTAAAATGTTATTACTCAATCTCAACTGAAGAGTTATTTGTAAAGCTATTAACATTAAAAATTAAGAACGGCGGTCGACTTCGAGATCGATTTTAATTCTTCCCGCGAGATAAACACCACATTCTCCCACAAAATCATCAGCTGGAGGCAAGACAAGATTGAGCATGGATTTCTTATTCCTGTTGGAAGGTACTTGTTCCCAATGAATATTTTTCATTTTTCAACCTTGCAGGCCATCCTTATTCATACATGAAATGTTCACCTATTCATAGGATGGCGCGAGCCCACCAAGCAGGTTACAGCTGTTGGAGGCTATGCGACGGTTAACTTTAGTCAAACCCGTTCGCAGTGCGGATTTGGTTACAAACGGTTTGAAATTAGGTGTTGGTCACGCATGCGCACTAAACCAATCACAAACCTGGTCGCCAACGGTTGGTAACCGTTTCCAACCGGCACTGCGAACAAAGCTAATACTAACCCACAATACCATGAGACCTGCCGAATACCTAATTCCAACCTGCCGGATCTCTTCAGACACTTGTTTCATGTTTCAAGAAGACATGAAGCGAGTCTCTTCAGTGTGAAAGCTATCATACATTTCAATGGGTTGGATTTGGAAGAAGCGTGTTGCTTGTCTACTAGTCTGATGTCTCGTGTCTAACCAGTGTGAAAGCCGCCTAAGGGAGCCCATCCAACGTTTGAACTAAGAGTAATCTTTGCATTAGGAACTTCTACTGGAGGGATGCCCTCAAACGTCCCTCCCAACTTCGAGGGTCGTTCTAGCATACCACACTAAGTGTCTTTGTTACACATAAATTCTTCAGTGTAGGTACTTTGCTCTTCATAAATTCTTAGATGATATTAGTATACTTACTAAATAAAGAACGCGCCTTAGTGGTATTCAAGTTGATAAGTAGTTATAATATAGTTGCGAATGACGTCTATGCCAATGTCTCAAAGCTCTCTGTATTACTTATTCGGGTGTAGCCGAGTTGAGATTGAGGATACCAGTACTTCAGATTGCCAATCATTGATAAAAATAACACTTATGAATGTCTGATTATCCGACTCAACGCGCGAGGTATGAACGGGTTTTCTTGTGAAGTGAGAAATGTCCGAGTAAACAACTCATGGCTCAAAAGTTCACGAACGTTTGGAGAGTAACAATTCATATAAACAAACATCTACATTTTCATTTCTCTTGGTCAGTAAATTATAAAAATTGCTCAACTGAAAATAGCAACAAAAAAAGTGAAGCCGTTATTGTTTGTTATCATCACCATATCATTTTTTAATCAATATACCTTCCAAATGCAAACCTTTTCCTTCTTTCTCTGCTACAACGGGCGGCAAACATGGACCAATGAGGGAATTCCTTAAGACTATGAATAACATTGACCAGAAGTAATAGTTCAAACGTCTTGTGATAGAGACCGCTAGCACCGTACTGGCTCCCTCCCCAGTATCAACACAAAATGGCCGTCTTTCAAATTCTTCGAATTTCCACTGAAATTCCACCTTTGTCCAACACAAAAATTCTCATCTTTCAGATCCTTTTGAGCTCAGAGCGTCTTCAAACGAATTTCAGGGCGATCAGATAAGAGGCCGCTTATCAATTTCAGAGGAACCTCAGGTGTTGACTTTGAGTATTAATCATATGGAGGGTTATTGATCTTATTTCAAAGCTGTTTTCCTGTCAGTTGATACTTGCTGCTGGCGTCGCACAGTGTTACAACCATGTTTTTCAGGTGGAAAAATGTCAAAATAAAAGTTTTCGGAAAAAACGTCATCAGCATCCAGAGTGGAAGGTCTCATATCGATTATATTTACTTATAATTACCTACCAAATAGAAAAAACTGTGCGGAACCCAAAAAGACATTATTCCTCTGATATCTAAATGTTTAATTTTTTCCTTTCTTCTGACCATCTTGGTTTGGACTGAAATGAATCTCCCGAAGGTTTTAACGGATAATGTTCTCAACTTTTGAATAATAATTTTTAATTTCTGTATCTTCTGATCAGAAAATGGATTTTAAAAACCAGTGGTATAAAGTAATTAGGTAACCCTTTCCGGACGAAACCCGGTCAGGACCCGGCAAGGCAATATCCGCATTTGGACGAAACATTTTGAGAGAGGGATGTCTCACAGGACGAATGCCTGTCCCTGCTCGGCGACCTTTTACCTCGCAGGGTCGAATACCGGTCACTGCTCGGCGCCCTTTCTTGTCTTCACAGACGAACACGGTAGCTTGGTATTTTTTAAATATTGGGGGCACTTCAGTAGGTTTTACTGAAGGTTTTGACAATAGATCGCAGCACTTTATTGATAAAATGAACCCATTGGGAAGGAATATGAGAAACCTTTCTGTGACTGGTTACTACTTCAACTTCGACTTTTTATCATTACTTTCTCACTGATAACTCTTGTCCTCGTGTTGTTTTCGTGTGCGGTATCGGTATATGATTTTCACTTGAAAAAATAAATTTGTTTTTAGAAAAATGTGTTTTTCCTTCATGGTGAAAACTTGCTCATCATATTCCCATCTCAAACATGACACTCTAAATAAATAAAGAATAACGTCGTCCAAAATTTTTCATATTTTTTGTTCTGGGGAAATGATTACAATAAATAAAAAAAATAATGATAGGTAATCTGTGCTTTTATTTGATGAATATGTCTTCAAACGTGATGCACCGTTTTTAGGTAACCTATTGCAAAAAGCTTATCGTCCTTGAAAGATATAATGGCGTGTAATAAATAAGTCGTCCTGTAAGGTACATGCATAATGCCGGTCCCTGACCGGGTCCCGTCCTTGTGGACACGATTGGAATTCAATTTTCGACCGCAAAGGGTTAATGTAAAACAATATGAGTGTCGGTTTGTCAAGTCTCGAAACTAGAAGCATCTTTACAGAATTTAATGGGGAATTTAATTTTTTAACCCGTTTATTCCGCAAACTTCTGCAAATATCGATTTTTACAATTTTTGGTTGCAGTTTGCATAATTTGAAACTGAGTTTTTATTTAAAAATACGCTTTGGTATTAAGTAACACACAAATATGACCTTGAAAAAAACATATTCATGCCTCGAAGGAACGCCGGCGCCGTACCCACCACAAGGTGCCGCGGCGCCGGCGCCTCCTCTCACTCCACCCCCCGCTCGCCCCCCCACCCATCTCCACCCACCGTGACCCCTTCCAAGTGTGCCAGGCGTGCGTGCTTAAAAAAAGACACTTTTTCGCCCGTTTTTGGCCCATAGCATCTATGCGAGTAAAGCGATCGGGATGGTTAAACGTTAGGACCAACTAGACCCCAAATGGAGTCTATGTGCGAAAGAACGGGTTTTTTAAGTCAATTCTTAGGCCTTTTATGGCCCGGACGGCGAACGGCGGATGGTTGACGGCGGACGGAAATTTCAAATTTGGATTCTACACACCTTGAAACGTAAAGTGACAAAGTTTGAGGGGGGGGTTATAAAAATTTTTTGCTACACGATCACATAGGCTTATTATTGGAAATAATAAACCAAAATGGGCATGAAACTAGAAAGCTGAATTAAATACGATTATTTATACCTTCCTAGTTATTTAAATATAACATGAAATTGGATATTCTGTGGGTTTTCATAAAATTAATGCAAAATTACCATCCATTAGACCAAAATCACCTTTTTATTATTTTTAGCAAATTTCATCAATGAAACGATTAGGCCTCAAAATGATTTTTTTCTTCTATATTTATCTTTTTTCTATTAGTTTCCACTATTAGTTAGGGGTTAGGGTGATAGAATCGCAATATTCATTACTATCGATTTTCGAAGTTTCGGAATTTTTTCCACCAAAACCCTACAGAATGGAAACACTGCGCGTAGCGCTGTTCCGTGAAATGGCCCTTCCCACCACGCACCTGCTCAAAGTAAGCAATAACGCGTACTAGATAGTTTTGTTCACAGTGCCGGTTGGAACCGGTTACCAACCGTTGGCGACCAGGTTTGTGATTGGTTTAGTGCTCATGCGTGACCAACACCTAATTTCAAACCGATATTAGTTAAAAATTACCATATAGGTTAAGGTACCATTATAGTATGCTACCTACTGTTGTTTTCTTGTTTTTCAACGAGAGCTGTTGTTTTATCTGATGCCCTTTCACCTCAAGTTCGTTATGCCTCAACCCTTCTAATTTCCTCTTTCCTCAAGCTGTTTCCTTTCTGGTCAAGTCTAATCAATCCTCGCCGTTCTATCAACCGAAAAACCAAGACCAAGAGGTATCCAATTGTAGTGGATTTAAATATGTTTTACTTGGTGTAGGTAGACCAAGTGGGACATTTATATTCTGATCATGCGGGTCAGTCCCTGGGTTATTCCTGTAAGGAATGTGAGCGAAACTGTCAAGGTCAGCTTGCTTGGCGGGATGAACTGAGAGATAGTTCGTGTCGCAGCCGCGTGGAGCACTGGGCTCGCATAGTGGGTGCTGGGTTTGATCAGTTTGGTACTGAGCCGTTTTGTAATATTCCGGCCTAAGATTTATATCTGTAGGAGGAATATGTTGAGCTTGGTTGAGGTACTGAAAAGTATCCTTTGTTTTTTGTACATTTGGAGTGTATTTGACACTCGGATCGGCCGGGTAGCCTTGTGTCGAATATCGTGGATATTCGGAAAGCTTTGTCGAATCATAATGATTGACTTCCGAGCGGGTCTGAAAGGTATCCTCGATCTTTTGTATAGGTGAGGCTTGATCTAACGTTTCCTTTGTGAATACGTTAGGTGAGAAGGTGATCTCGTCGTGAGGATCGAGCCTCGAGCCGTCGCTGGGACCGGCGGATTGGCCGGGCAGCGTGTAGGTAGCGCTGCGGGGGCTAAGAGGCCCGGCCGCGCCGTGGTCTACCTCCCCTTGCATGAGGAAATAGGACGGCCGACGTTCCATCGAAATATCCGAGTTATTAGCTCGTTTCGATGCCTCTATGTATAGAAATAGAGGGTTTAGAAGGTGGACTCGCTTGACAGAGCTTCTTTCCTTTGCTCGTATGTCAGGGTCCTACCTTGTAGTCTTGAAAAAGACTTCCTTGGACGGTAAATTAGAGCGTATGAGCTGAGTAATTTACCGGCGTGCCCACAGCGGTCGGTGACGAGCCTAGTGCTACGAAACCCGGGCGACACGACTAGGAACGTCCCAGCGGGCGTACGATCTAAAGAGAATATCGATAGATGTACCGGGTGGCGTCCTGACAGATGAACTACGTTGGGCAATGAGCAGGATGAATAATCACTGGACTCGTAGATGCCAATGCGAGATCTGTGTGGAGAGAAGGTAGGCCTTGTAGAAAGCAGTAGGAAGCCGTTCTTGAGATGAACTCGGGATGCAGAAGGTTCGTCAGCGTAGAGCGTGTAGAAATCTTCGTACTTCTGAGTGTAGTCGTCGAGAGCGGAGAGTGGAATGAATTCGGAGGGCTCCGAGCGGGGTAATTATAGGGAGGTGGCCGCCTCCTGATTGGTCCGCTTAATTTCGTTAATTCGACTGTGTAATCTCATTGGCTCGCACATTGTTTTCTCAGTATCTGCGAGTATGATAGCTGAGCTGGTCCTCCGGGGTGGTTTCCCCACGTCCGTCGCTGCGACGGGGTCCCCGGGGGTGGCTTACGAGCGTCCGTCGCGGAGCCGACGACCTTGAGTTTAGACGGGGACCTCGGGTGCTTTCTCTGCGTCAGTTGTTCAGACGGGGTCCCCGGGGTGGCTGCTGGACCAGAGGTGGTTGCTTGCCGCCTCTTGGTTGGTTCGCCTATTGTCTCTCGTGTAATCAGTGTTTCTGATTGGCGAGTAGGCTTGTTTGAATTGTCCTTGTTAGTTTTAGAGGACGTTTGATTTTCTGTTTGAGTTTTCTCGTTCAAGGTGACTTGGTTCGAGATACTTGTCGCATCTCTCTCGCCCAGTAAGTGTCTAGGGAGGTCGCCTTGTATGTTATTAGTTAATATTTCACTTTTGAGAGAGAAATTCGTATTTTCTCTCTGGTGAAATATTTTGTTTGACGGAGTTGTAACTCGACGTCTTATAAATATTTTTGTGTTGTGTCTACCTCTTTTTGGTAGCCCTGAAAAGGGCTGTTGAAAAGAGGGGGTGGTTTTCACCACAGGCGCCCCCCCAAGACGTCGTGTTACTAACGACGACGCCGGTTGGGGAGAACTGGGAGGTCCACACGGAATTCTCCGTATGAAACCCTCACCAGTTGGGGCGGAGGCGGAGGTGCAGGCCTCGCGTCCCGCGCCTGGGGTGCGCCCCGGCCTCGCCGGTTTCGACGAGCGCCGCGGGGCGGCCGTGGCCGGCCCGAGCTTTGCCGACGGGAGCCAAACCCGCGAGGGCTTGGCCCGCGGCTGGGCTGTTGCGGAGGTGCTCGTCCCACCGAGGCACGGGCACGTCGCCCGAGCTGATCCACTTTCGTGGACCCGTGGGGAGCTGGTGAGCGGGTGGAGCCCTGGGCAGCTGCGGAGCGGGTGTAGTGTTCGTCGCGTATGCGGCCGGTGTTTTCCACACCACCTTCGAGGCGCTGGCGTCCGTCGGTGTCTTCTTTTCCGGCGACGGCGGTAGCGGGCTGATGACTGCCGGAATTTCCTCGGCGAGGAGGAGATTCTCCACTTCCTCTGTTATCATCTGCTCTGTAGGAGTTGGAGCTGCCATGGTCAAAGTTGGTATGAGCTCCTGGCGTGGGGTGTTCCATATTTATATCTCCCACTGTTCCTACCCGAGAAAAGTGGGCGTGGCCTGCTTCGAGTGCAGTCACCCACTTCTCGTCGAATTTGGTAGAGGGGACGCGCCCTCTGGCGGATTTTCGGGGAGTTTTCTCCTTATTTTCTGCCTGATTTTGGTTTCGTGACACAGCTTCGTCCGAGTTTAGAGTGTAAGCCGGTTTTATTTGTTGTTTGGGAACTTTTTTCGTGTGTTCGCCAATTTGTACTGTAACCGAAAACTTATCTCTCTTAATAACCTTGAATGGTCCCGTGTAAGGACATTGCAGGGAGGAGAGCTGTGTGGGCACTCTGATATAGACGTGTGTACATGTATCCAAATTTTTGGGCATGTTTACGGCATATTTCGTATTATTATGTTTAATATGCGTAGGCCGGAAGAAGAGAGGCTTCGAAAGGTTTGTAGAAGTTACGAAAATGTCTCCTGGGAGTGGTACGTCAATTCCGTAAACTTTTTGGAACGGTGTAGTTTCCGTTGCTGGGTCTACTGCCGTACGTATGGCGAGTAGTACTTTTGGTAGGGCGTCGAGCCAATTTTCGTTTTGTGCTTTGAGAGCCTCTTTCAGAGATCTATTTCTGCGTTCTACCATTCCGTTTGTTGACGGTTTGTATGGTAACGTGTGGGTATGTTTTACTCCGAGACGTTCCATAATGGAATTAAATAGATCTGATTCGAATTGTGTGCCTTGATCACTTGTGATGTATTTAGGTACGCCTTTTGAAGCTACCCAAATATTGATAAAGGCGTTTGTGATCGTGGCTGTTTCGATGTTGTTAAGAGGGACTGCCTCTAGCCAACCCGTTGCTCTATCGACCATCATTAGAATGTAACGTTTCCCTCCTTTAGCTAAAGGTAAAGGTCCGGTAATGTCAACGTGTACATGTGAAAATTTGTTAGCCGTTTCAAATTCGGAGTAAGGGAGCTTCACGGAACGAGTGATTTTTGCTCGTTGGCAAGTCTCGCACGCTCGGACCCAGTTGGAGACATCTGCACGGAGTCCGTGCCAAAAATATCTTTGTTTAACTTTATACACTGTAGAGTGTATACCTGGGTGTCCCAAATTGTGACTTTGGCTGATTATTTCTTGCCTTATTTCGTTTGGAATATAAGGTCTTGGGTGTCCTAGGTCTAGGTTACACCAAATTTCTCCTTGAGGAAATTCGACTCGTGTGAGTTTCAATTTGTCCTCTGTGTTAGGAGGAGAACGAATTTGTGCATTTGAAATGTGCAGTAGAAGATTGCACTCTATTGCAGCCGTAATTTGCGAAATTTCGGCTATGGGTGGACCCTCGTCAGTTTGGGTTGAAATCGATTTTGTTTGAATTTCAACTGGATCGAAGGGTCTGGAGAGTGCGTCGGCGACGACGTTGTTCTCTCCGGGTATATGACGAATGTCACTCGTCATTTGAGAGATGTATGTTAGCCATCTTAATCTCATTTTAGAAAAATGTGCATTTTTCTTAAGCATCGTGCCTAGCAGAGGCTTGTGATCTGAACAAATATGAAAAGATCGGCCGTCCAAGTCATTGTGCCAATGAATGCAAGCTTGGTAAACGGCGAACATCTCTTTGTCGAATGATGCTTTATTCTTCCATTGTTCCGGAATTTCTTTACTGAAAAATCCCAATGGTTGGTAAGATTTCGAGCCGTGTTTGTCTGTAATTTCCTGCTCCAGTGCCGCTCCGATGTGTGTGTCGGATGCGTCGCAGACTAATCTCCACTCTGCTGTAGGGTGTGGATGAGCGATATTATGTAATGTAGCTTTAATCATTGCTTGTTTTAAGCTGTTGAAAGCTTTTTCTCTCTCTGATGTCCATTCGATAGGTGTTTTGTCATTTTTTTTGTTTGACTGAATGGAGTCATACAGAGGTTGTGCCGTGTGAGCGAATTTACTCGAGCAAGCTCGGTAGAAACCACACATACCTAGGAATCTGCGTAGACTTCGTACGTCTATTGGCCTAGGAAATTGTTCTATGGCTTCTATTTTATCTCGTTTAGGAATTATCCCTTCTTTCGAGATAGTGAAACCTAGGAAATCGACGGTAGGTTTTGAAAAAATGCATTTATCAAAACCTACTCGAAGTCCGTGTTCCCCTAGCTTGTCAAAAATTTGTTTGAGGTGGTTCATGTGTTCTTTATAATTTTTAGAAGCCACCAGGATGTCATCTAGGTATACAAATGCGAAATCAAATTTTCCCATGATGCTGTCCATGTATCTTTGCCATGTTTGAGCCACTCCGGCCAAACCCATGCTCATTTTCTTAAACTCATACAGACCAAAAGGTGTAATAATTGCAGTTTTATGAGCGTCATCTGGGTGCATCGGAATATGGTAATATGCCGATTTTAAATCTATTGTCGAATAGATTCGTGTATCATGTAAATTCGCTTGGAAAGAGCGAATGTGAGGAGGAGGGTAGGCGTCTTTCTTCGTTTTCGCGTTCAGGAAACGGTAGTCGCCGGTGATTCTCCATGACCCGTCTTTTTTTGGCACGCAGTGTAACGGGGATGCCCATTCGGAATCTGATGGTGCAATTATGCCTTCGGAAAGCATTTTGTCAAAAGTACTTTTGACTTGAGCCCGTTTTTCGCCCGCCATGGGTCTTGCTCGGAAGTGTACTGGTGTTCCTTCCGTGGTTATACGGTGGTAAACCCCGTTGTTTTTCCACTTCCCTTGAAGTTTGCTCATTTTATCATTGTATTTTTCAATGATAGAGCGAATGTTTTCGTCCTCCGTGATTTGCACGTCCTCTGGTTGAGGGCTGTTGTCACGATGAGGGATAGTAGCTGCTATTTGTTCGTCAGTGAATTTTTTGTTCATGACTGCAGCTATTTTTTGATCGGCATAGCTCTTTATTTTATCTTTATAAATGTACTTGTGTTTGACCCGTATTCCGATATCCCAAGACTCGAGGAATGGTATACCTAGGATCGCTAGATCAACTTTCGTGATCATAAAATCGGTGGTCATGTCTCCGAGGCCGATGTTAATTGTCGTGTCAGCTCGCCCTAGTGTGTCTATAGGGGCTCCGTTAGCTGCTGTGAGCTTTACGTTGGACTTACGAATTTTTAAGCCCAATTTTTTAGTGACATTGTGGGGCAAAATGTTCACTTCTGCTCCCGTGTCGATGAGAAATTCAGTGCCATTTAGTTTGCACTTGAAAAAAAGCCTTTTATACTCAGTAGACTGCCGGTGTATAGGCTCGGATACACTGGCAGTTATTCGTTTTCCGAACTCTCTACGTCGGAGGTTGGAACGGTACTTTCTTGTACCGATCTCTGAGTATTTTCGTTTGAAACCCAGGTTTTAGGCTGGCTTATAGTCGCTGCCTTTTTGCTAGTTTTGGAAGCAGTGTTTGCCTTCCAAGTGCAGTGTTCTGGGTCTGCACATTTGCGAGTTTCGCTACCGAAACGTGCGTGGTTTCGACAGACATAGGCCGTCGGTTTGTGAGGCCTACTCTCTACTGGTTGGGGTTTGAACTCAGCTTGTTGTGAGAGGGCCTTTTTGAAACCAGTTTTCATGGGTTTCGGAGTAGATTCTACTCCTCGTATGTTTAGAGAGGTATTCTCTGTTTTGTACGCGTGTAGCGTATCAGCTAGGTCGAGCCGGGCGGTCGTGGTAGGCTGAGCTGCGACCATACCTCGTGCTTCGATGGGTAGAGTTTCGATCCACTTTTGAGTGATCAGAGCCTCTGAAAAGTACCCAACAGCTTTAGAGTACATTTCGTGGTACTTGGTGCTGGGTTTTTTGGCGAGAGATGCGGGGTCCTCGAGTGCGAGGAGCCTGTCCTGTAAGGACAACCCGTATTCTCGCTGTAGGCGCTGTTTGGCCTCTTCGTAGGGTGCGTGGGGTGCCGTGAGGTAAGCTGAGTCGATAGCTTCCCTCATTTCTTCTGGTACCCACTTGTATATAGCTGAGAAGCATTCGTTCTGCGTTCTCAGGTGTTTTCGCACGCAGTATTGATCGAACTCGGCGAGTGCACGATCGATATTCTTCTTTTGGAAGATTGGTTTTTGATAATCTCCCATCTCCTCTAAAAGTGCTCGAAAGCCACTTTGTGTAGAGGGTTGTTGAGTGAGATGTGGGGCGTAGAGGCCCAGCGGGGGTCGCACGCCCGCAGTGGTTCCCTGAAATCCACTAGCTTCATAAGAGGGAACGAAATGCTCCGTGTTAAGCCTGTTCAAAGGCGGGGTCACCATTTGTAGTGGATTTAAATATGTTTTACTTGGTGTAGGTAGACCAAGTGGGACATTTATATTCTGATTATGCGGGTCAGTCCCTGGGTTATTCCTGTAAGGAATGTGAGCGAAACTGTCAAGGTCAGCTTGCTTGGCGGGATGAACTGAGAGATAGTTCGTGTCGCAGCCGCGTGGAGCACTGGGCTCGCATAGTGGGTGCTGGGTTTGATCAGTTTGGTACTGAGCCGTTTTGTAATATTCCGGCCTAAGATTTATATCTGTAGGAGGAATATGTTGAGCTTGGTTGAGGTACTGAAAAGTATCCTTTGTTTTTTGTACATTTGGAGTGTATTTGACACTCGGATCGGCCGGGTAGCCTTGTGTCGAATATCGTGGATATTCGGAAAGCTTTGTCGAATCATAATGATTGACTTCCGAGCGGGTCTGAAAGGTATCCTCGATCTTTTGTATAGGTGAGGCTTGATCTAACGTTTCCTTTGTGAATACGTTAGGTGAGAAGGTGATCTCGTCGTGAGGATCGAGCCTCGAGCCGTCGCTGGGACCGGCGGATTGGCCGGGCAGCGTGTAGGTAGCGCTGCGGGGGCTAAGAGGCCCGGCCGCGCCGTGGTCTACCTCCCCTTGCATGAGGAAATAGGACGGCCGACGTTCCATCGAAATATCCGAGTTATTAGCTCGTTTCGATGCCTCTATGTATAGAAATAGAGGGTTTAGAAGGTGGACTCGCTTGACAGAGCTTCTTTCCTTTGCTCGTATGTCAGGGTCCTACCTTGTAGTCTTGAAAAAGACTTCCTTGGACGGTAAATTAGAGCGTATGAGCTGAGTAATTTACCGGCGTGCCCACAGCGGTCGGTGACGAGCCTAGTGCTACAAAACCCGGGCGACACGACTAGGAACGTCCCAGCGGGCGTACGATCTAAAGAGAATATCGATAGATGTACCGGGTGGCGTCCTGACAGATGAACTACGTTGGGCAATGAGCAGGATGAATAATCACTGGACTCGTAGATGCCAATGCGAGATCTGTGTGGAGAGAAGGTAGGCCTTGTAGAAAGCAGTAGGAAGCCGTTCTTGAGATGAACTCGGGATGCAGAAGGTTCGTCAGCGTAGAGCGTGTAGAAATCTTCGTACTTCTGAGTGTAGTCGTCGAGAGCGGAGAGTGGAATGAATTCGGAGGGCTCCGAGCGGGGTAATTATAGGGAGGTGGCCGCCTCCTGCCGCCTCCTGATTGGTCCGCTTAATTTCGTTAATTCGACTGTGTAATCTCATTGGCTCGCACATTGTTTTCTCAGTATCTGCGAGTATGATAGCTGAGCTGGTCCTCCGGGGTGGTTTCCCCACGTCCGTCGCTGCGACGGGGTCCCCGGGGGTGGCTTACGAGCGTCCGTCGCGGAGCCGACGACCTTGAGTTTAGACGGGGACCTCGGGTGCTTTCTCTGCGTCAGTTGTTCAGACGGGGTCCCCGGGGTGGCTGCTGGACCAGAGGTGGTTGCTTGCCGCCTCTTGGTTGGTTCGCCTATTGTCTCTCGTGTAATCAGTGTTTCTGATTGGCGAGTAGGCTTGTTTGAATTGTCCTTGTTAGTTTTAGAGGACGTTTGATTTTCTGTTTGAGTTTTCTCGTTCAAGGCGACTTGGTTCGAGATACTTGTCGCATCTCTCTCGCCCAGTAAGTGTCTAGGGAGGTCGCCTTGTATGTTATTAGTTAATATTTCACTTTTGAGAGAGAAATTCGTATTTTCTCTCTGGTGAAATATTTTGTTTGACGGAGTTGTAACTCGACGTCTTATAAATATTTTTGTGTTGTGTCTACCTCTTTTTGGTAGCCCTGAAAAGGGCTGTTGAAAAGAGGGGGTGGTTTTCACCACACCAATCAACGGAACTACGGTATGCGTGTACAAGGCCCGTGGGTGTTCGGCATGTGTTGTAGGAGGGGGGGGGGGGGATTTTGAAACAGAGGTTTTTTATCGTTGACAAAGGGGACAGGGCTACGCTGCTTCCTATCATTAAAAACGAAATTGAAGTGGGATCAGTGATTCTATCAGACCAATGGCGTGCTCACACATGTTGGAGAGGCAGTTGTTCAAAGAGTGGTGACGTTTCCATCATCCACCAAACAATATTTCATTGCCTTTTGGACGGATGTGAAGAGGACTTCGTACTACGAACTTCATGATGATGAGCTTCACACCTGGAGCTACCCAAAAGACGACGCTCTTAAACCGGAGTAATTAATTAAGGTAAGATTTTTCTCGTTTTCCCACTTTGTAGGTCGCATACTGCATGGGCACTTTTCATTGACCAACCCTCCAGAAACCCGAAACATTTTACTTAAATTCCATTTGCTCAGTGCTATTAATCATAGTTCCAGCAAGAACCACCGGGGACAGCACTATCGAGATTCGAAACGGCCTTGCGGTCTTTTTCCTTTCTACCCAGCTCCATGATAGGCGAAAGCTAGAACCATGATAGAGTGACGTTCAAGGTCATGTGTTTTGGTCACGTGCCCGTCATCCACCAGCGATCTTGACTCATGACAGGGATAGGAGGAGACCTACCTAACTATATCTTGCCTTGACCATAAGGGTGTGATAATAGGGAATCGTGTGTGACTGAGGCAACTTGTCGCAATTTTTCGTTCTCTACGACCTCGAGCGCGAAACGAACTTTTGTCGGTTCCAACATTTTAATCAACACCGTAAGTGAAAAGTACGTTAACAAATTTTAATTCATAAGTAATTTACTTATTGCTTAACCAGAAAGGTTGGTAGATTTAAGAAAAAATCGGTGTACTAGAGGTATTTCGTTTCTTTGTTAGAAATCTGCGGTTTTCAAAGTCCCGATTCGTTTTTCAAGGTGAGCTATTATTGTACAATTTAAAGATGATGGCTTGAATGTCAGGACCCTATCTATCAACATGTAAGCAAGTGTGAATGATAGGTCATGCCCACTTTTCATACCGATTTTACCATTGTCCCAGGCTCTTTGCGATCTTCTATTAGTTGTAGGCACCTACCGCTTTACTGTAGGTAGATGCTTAGTGCTTACTACTATTCTGATATTGGTTACGTACCAATTTCGTTTGGGACAGAACATGGAATACACTCAGCTAGGGCAACATGACTCATATCAAGGCCAGCTGAGCCGAATTAAAAACGCGAGCTCGTTATCACCAACTCTGAAACCTGTATGGTGATAGAGAGGGGAGGAGGAGAGACAGGATTTACGCTCCAAATTCAAATAGACCCAAGCATCTGCTCGTTTCCAGCATAGCCAGGGGAACATCATAAAGGTCATTCATTCATATTAAACACAGTATCCATAACTAATTTACTTCCTACTTAAAGCTTGGTTGGCAGATTTAAGATACAATCGGTGATTTCCTCGCTACTACAGCTCTGCGGTTTCGTTGTTACGGTGTGTGAATGATGGGTCATGTCAGGGCCGACTCTATCAGTAGTAAGTCAGCCCTGGTCATGCCCAGTTCCATACCAATTTTATCATTGCCCAGGATCTTTGCGATCTTCCACCTATTACTTGAAGGCATCATTCGCTGCTTTAAGCAGGTAGGTGCTTACTGCTACTAGAAATTGGTTACTTACCTAGGTATTTAGATACCGAATTCGTTTAATACAGACCATAGAATACACTCCTACTCTAATATGACTGATATACCGCGGCGGCCATCGTTGGAGCTGAGCCGAATCTACCCGAATTTAACGCAAGTATTCTTGTGTGGGTTTGTGGATAAATATTGAAATGTTTCATGTTTTAAGGATGACCGGTGGTTTGAATTTTTGCAGGACCGCAGAATAACGTTTTCTGCAGGACTGCGAGACGAGCAAACGTAGTCATGGTTAATATGTGGAGGAGAGATTACTATCGAATAATTATTTTTTGACTGTAAAATTACCAAAATTATAGATTATTCAAATTAGTTATGTACCTAATTTGAAATAATTCAAGTTTCTGTTATTATTCTGTGTGAGATCTGGAGCGAATTTCTTTGCTAGTCTGGAAAAATGAAGCTGGAATTCTTTAGGCATGAAACATGATGACAATGGACTCGACTGCTGTCTTCACTTCTTCCAGTGAATGTCGATGCTCCCTCATACTGTCTCAAGAGTGGACTGCAATCGCCAACTGCCACAATGGAGAACCATAGAAGATATGATGGAGCTTTAAAAGACCTTAGTTGATTATTCTCCCCTTCCTGAAGTAGTGTTTACACGGTCATGGTTGTTATATGCAGAAAGATGGGTAAAATCTAGATCGCTAAAGACAGGTTGGATTAAATCAAAAGTACGATAGGGACTCAGAAAAAGCTGCAAACCTCCTACCCTTGATTCTCATTGGTATCTTCTTAGCATAGGATTGAAAAATCAAGACAATATCACTACCGCTTCAGAAATACCTAACTCATCATTGTCCTAATGGGCTGAGTTGCGTTGTCTCAGTCTCCAGTGTGTTCAGTTTCCAGCATTTCTAAGTTTCCTAGTTCTTTTCTTATTCACAAAAGGTTTTGCAATGGCAGATTTTGAAAATTTATGAACAAGAAAATGAATATAACTTTCATGAATCATGAATACCAACAAGAAATTGATGTCACTGTTATCGGTGTGTAAGGTTACTTTGCGATAGGAAGGAAGAGATGAGATAGGTTGATTCGGGATAAAGCGTCTTATGTTTAGGTGAATAAACATGGAGCGGTACGAGCGGAAGGACGGAAAACCCAGTGGATTGGGCGGCGGAATGAGGCAGGGTGTTCACATGAAGCGGCACCTCGCTAAACGGAATCATATCCTTCCTACTGAAACCCTCTCTGTTCTGAAACCTCTATTGCGGTTATCAACATTCCTGTCCAATAGAGCTTGCGCAACGCTCGACGGAACGCGGCAACGGTATACAAATTTCTACCGCCTACCACCCATTCCCGCAACATGCGCAGCCACCATCCTCAACTGTTGTCCTAACAGCCAATCACATTGCGTTCCGTCTCCAGACATACCGCTCCATGTGAAATCGGCTTTATGTTTAGGTGAATAAATTTGTGTTATTGGAGATGAGGCACCTCATATCTCTGCACATGCGCAGTAGTGTTTTCTTTTCACGATAAGGCGCCTGATCTCTATCTCCCATTCGCTTTAGGAACTCTCTAGTAAATTACCCTATTGCGGCGACGCATGTTTCTCAGTAGGCCTCCCACCACTCACCCCCCACCAGAGCCTACTAGGGGTAAGCGGGAAATCACATCCCTTCAGTACCCTCCTATCCTATCTTGAGGAACATTCCATAATTGTGACTGTCAATTTTTCCTTGAAATTATTAAACAGTAATGATTCAAAATAACGGAATCAACCCGAAATTCAACAAGATGGTTTAAATGAATAAATCAACATAAATCATTGTTCTTTGAATGTCTTGTGACGAAAAATCACCTTGATTTCAGGTTGGAAAAACATATCGACAAGATGACTGACTACAACGAGGATGAAGGAAAACTTATGATGAAAATAAAAGAAAACCCTTTCATGCCAGTAGGTAAGTTGATATGCCCTTGAAAAAGACATTGGTAAGTTAATACTATTGTTTTATCTTGTTGGGTTTTGTATGCATATGTAATAATTATAACATGCTATCT
This sequence comes from Adelphocoris suturalis, assembly GCA_030762985.1. Classification (NCBI taxonomy): domain Eukaryota; kingdom Metazoa; phylum Arthropoda; class Insecta; order Hemiptera; family Miridae; genus Adelphocoris; species Adelphocoris suturalis. The sequence continues at coordinate 69,129,288 of CM061047.1, forward strand.
CGAACAAACACACTCTAACGTCTAATCTGGAGTCACCAAAATTAAACCGAATACCAATGAAATCAGTTCTGTGAATGTCACTATGTGAGTCATGAAGGTTTCGAAGATATCCATCGGAAACTCGTATCCTTGGTTCTAGATTTAACATAATACGTGTTCCTACAGCCCCCCTGTTTGAGATCTTGGGCATGAGCCAGTTATAATAAACCCAGTAAATCTTCGCTTGGAGTTGACGTGAGTCGCTTTCAGCCAGACTAAAACTTCACACTTCTTCTGAATACTTAAACTTTCTACTGAATACGTAACGTGCATAGTTTCTGTGGTTTAATTTGAGACGCAATCAAGTACTAAAACCAGTTTGGATGTATGGGGCGCAGTGGCGGGGTTGCTCAGCTCCTACCAATAGAAAAATCGTCCAGATGTATGTATGCGTCGTGGTATTTCCGAAGTTATGCTCTCCACCACGAACTTCAATTTGACACCGTGGATGAAGTGATTAAAAACCGAGCTACTGCTCATCTCGTCAGACTAAAGGGTCACGTAAATGATTAAGGTATTAAGCTTCTAAATGTGCAAGATCTAGCTCGTCACCTTAAGCGTTTGAAACCACACCCCCTAGTGTAGGAAGTGAATGTGAAAAGTGAGAGAGACATAAGCCTAAGTTATGCATCTTAACCCCTGAAAATGTATATTAGTAAAATAAGTGAAATTAATATTGTTAATAAGTTTACTCGTTGCAATAAAAGGTAATATTAATAATAATTTAAAACAGCTCGAAACCTAATTGATTCTTGTTGTGGTGTAAAATGATGTCGTATACCTCCTTAATCAGTTGAATGGTTCTCAAATAAAGCTGTCTAACTGATTCAACACTGGTTGGTTTCATACACTGAACATTAGTGTGTAGTAGTGCGTCTTACGTTGTTAGGTAAGTAAAAATAATCAGTTATTTTCTCCGCAATCGTGAAACAATAGCAACGGAGCGGTTGTACCTGAAGAGTTTGAGCGTTTTGTTTATTTGTACTTTTTGTGTGAAAATTGAAAATTTCTCCCATAAGGGAGAAACAAATGATCATGGATATCTTTCCTTAGTATCTTATTTTAGCGAATTTTTGAAGAAAATTAAGCTATTGCTCTCGCCTCAAAATGTGTAGAATGTGAATTTTTGAAAAAATTTTATGCAGAAATCCGTTTCAGGCTATTCTGAATCATATTGTGAAATTTAACGCATTGTTTTAACGTATGTATGTATATATGTATGTGTCATTCCAGACGATAACTGTCCGTAGAATTGTGCTAGAAACTTCAAACAAATTTTAAAATGTTAAGGACACAAAACGAAAGTTCAAGTTCGTTGGCCAGCATGATCGGATTACATCTTCAGGTTGAAAATTTCAAAAATGTAGTCAAAAATTTCAAAATAGCCTGTTTTTGCGATTTGTTGTGCGGAATAATTTTGTCAGCATACTAACATGTGGTATATTCGGAATCAGCGTAAAATTTCCTATAAGAATATGTATCAAGTTTTCAAAAATTTCAAAGTTGAAAAATCAGTCAAAAATCGAAATACCTAATGCCGTTCGCTAGTTGTAAAAATCGGTAATATTTACATCAAACATTGTCCAAATTCAGATTGAACTACTCTTATGGAAGTATCCCTGTATAACCAATCCAATCCTAGAACCATGCTGTTTAAAACGTAGGTAGTAGGTGCTTGTTAAAAAAAGTTGAAAAAAATCAATCACAACTAATCAGTTTAGTAATCATAACTGTATGAGTAAAAAGTAATCACAACTGATGAGTTTACTCTGTGAAATATTCCGTCCTCCGATTCTCTCGGTCGCTCTCTTTAATGTTTTACGCTCAACTGTTTTAGGAATTGATTTAGCTTTAATACTGACTGTGGCTTAGAAAATATCAGCCATGAAAATATGAAGAAGTTCTATTTATGTACGTACTAGCACGCAGACCCAAGGCCTCGCTCCACTCGGCTGTCAATAGCGACTGGAATGTCGAAGATTTCTTCAAAAATTCGCTCATGGGGGTCATGCTGCATGACTGGACTTTTTTCGATTACCTATGGGAGAAATTGAATATGAAATTATAAGACGCAAAAGGTTCAGTGATAGAATCCCATATTACCTGCTGATCCTTCATTTCAAAGGAACTAAAAGAACGTAACTAGGCCTTCCAAAGCTTACAGTCAGGCTGATTGATGGTGGAGCTGCCATTACATTTTTCTCATCTTATCCAGGAGAGGGTCCCTACCAAATTTCAACTTACTAAGGTGAAAATGAGAGAAGAGAGTTATTGTTTGTTGATGATGGCCTAACCGTCGAAATCGATTTAACATTGTAATTCTTTCTTTTTCGTAGAAATAGTCAGCGTTTTTTCAGTAACTTCAGTTTTGAAATGGGTTTTCACAACTTCGTCGCGAGTGATTTAGTTTGGAGAGAAGAGAGTTTTATCAGCCGATCAGGATGGAGTCCTAACAGACCGAAAAGAGGTTTAATCAATGGATTAGGCGCAATAGTGAAAGCAATAACTGGAAATTTAGATGACGAAGACAGATTAAGCTATGAAAAGATAATAAAGAATCTTAAAAAGATGAAATAGTTCAAGATTTTATTTAAGATCCTATCATATGTATCAATGGAAAATCAAATCAAAAATCAATTCACCCTCATTGAGCAAATTTTCATTGAATATAATAAAACAATTGAGAAATTAAATTTCAATAATAAACAACTAAAAGAAAAATTAGACTCAATAAATCAAGTGTGGAATTCAATCGAATCATCAGCAGCCGTTCTTAAAGATACTTTAAATCAGATGCAACTTGTGTTGAATATAATTGATCACCAAATAAGCGAAATTGAAACTGTCTATCTATACCGTTTGCAAAATGGGAAAACTACATCCCAGCATTGTACCAACCTCAATATTAGAGGAAGAAATAAAGAAAATTGTAAATAAAACGACCCCTAATTCGTTTAAGGTATTTAGTAATTAGTTAGAATATGAGGTAACTGTCCGTCATTTCCTATGGTGATTAGGAGATAATTTAGTTCACTCAGCTGATCAATGATGTTCCCGCCATTTCATTCGTTTCTTGAAGTCCCAGGGAGGCTACCCATCAAATTTAAAATTTCTAGGGTTAACGAGAGAGACTTAAGCTCACCAAGATCAGAAGTCTGTCGTTCCTTTCGTCTCTTAATGCCCCAGAGAGGTCCCGTATCAAATTCCACACTCCTAAGATGAAAGAAAGAGTATTCATCTCTCTCAGCTGATCAGGATGGATCCCTGTAACTATGTCATGATTAATCAGTAGGTATCTACTTCATCTTGCCGTTGAATACCTAGTAATAGGTACCTAATAGTTCGAGGAAAGAAAAATACGCCTCTTAATCCCGTTGACGCCTTCTTGCCATAATTTAAAAAAATATGTACATGCCAAATTGATTACGTGTTTTATGGAATAGGAAGTCAGGAGAGGGGAAATAAGACAGCATGGTGTTTTCCAACGTTGGTGAGTGCTTTTCTTGGGATGAAATCGAAAGGATTTACACTTCCCTAGGACCGAAGCGGTTCCATGTGAAGATCTGAGTTTCAACACCCGAAAACGAAACGTTTTGTGTTAACGAAAATGTGTTGCGTTTTGACATAGATGTTTCTTTTGGCTGGGGGTAAAAATAAGCGTGATCGTGATCACAAAATGTAATGGGTAACTAGGTTTTTACCTACTTTCATTACGTTACTAATCACGCTACTCTACCCAGAAAATGAGTCACTATTTCTTAGCAACTAACGATACAACAACAAAACAATTCGAATTTTTAATTTTAAGTAGTTTCACCTACTGTTTCTTATCTTACAATATAATACAATCTAATTTTAATTACATTGTATTATATTGTCAATAAATAATTGCCAAAAGACAGATCTATGCATGAGTTTTTCCCGTGCAAACGGTAAATTTTTGCAACGAAAATGTGTTGCAACAATTTACTGATGATTTCCGCTTACAATCTAGTCTTTTCTAATTTCTTGTGTACCTGTAGATGTATCGTAATAAAAAGGTTATAAAATAAATTTATTTTGTTGAAAAATTGAACATTCCTGTCAACATTGGTGGTGAATGTCAAGACCTAAGCCTAAGTTGCTGCTGCATTCCTCTCATGTGTCCTCTTTCTTTTTGAAGGAATCGTCGGTCTTGTGGGAGCCTGCATATATGGAGCCTACCAATTCAAAAACAAAGGGAAGATGTCTACCTCAGTTTACCTCATGCAGCTGCGAGTGGGAGCTCAAAGTATGGTCGTTGGAACACTAGCAATAGGCGTTGTTTATAACCTTATAAACGAAGCATTTTTTAAGAAGAAAGAACCTAAGAAGTGAACCCTTCTGCTGAATTCTGTCGTAAGCCGCTGTAGACCATAATCGTCGTTGGATGCATAATTATTTATTACCCCCGTCTTGATGTACCGACTACTGCAAACAAATTCAGAATGTTAAAAGCGATCTCTTAAGGATTTCTTTCTAAATATAGGGGTACATACATGGATATGTTTTTGGACTTTGAGTCAGGTAAAAATTCGTCGACTTTTTTTAATATCAAACAACAGGTACAATTTTAAGTTGCTGCCTAGAAACGTAGCTATCTAGCAACAGTTGTAGCCAAAGTGAAGTGGGCACAAGGATTTTGTTCTACGTTGTTTTTTATGGCAACAATCGAAAGAACTAGTTTTTTCTTTGTGATCTATTTCCCAGAAACATATCCATGATTCAATGTTTTCCCATGAAATGGAAAAAATTAGATTTTTTCTATAATCTGATCAAATGGCTTGTCTACCTGTTCAATCTTATGAACAATAATTCTTATAATTTGCTTATTTATATTGAAATGACAAGAGTCCAATTCTACACAGTCGGGATAGGATTTCATCGAATACTATGGAATTACAGAAGCAATAGCGTGAATTGTCCATATCGTTTATACGAAAAAATAAAGTAACAGTCGTTCTTTGGTGATTTTAAAGCAATTTTTGTTAAAAATTGAGTTAACCTGTCTTTTTTTCCATTCCTTTTTATCATGATATAGACAGTTCTGAAAATGTTAACACCATTTGCACTTTTCACAAGTAGGTGCATAATATAACTTTTTGAAATTATCTTTAAAAAAAGTTTCCTACACTTGTGGTGTCACGTCACAGTCATAAAAAATGGGACAATTTATTATCGAAAATAAGTAAGAAAAAGTACAAAATTACATCATAGGAAATGAGGTGGGTGTTGAAATTTATAAGATCTGTTTTCATTAAAAATGTAAAGTAGAACAATAAATGAACATTTTCTATTAAGCGAAATGGGTTCCTTATGAAATTCGTTTTTTAGGTGATGCTGCATCATACGATGTTAAATCATGTTTTTCGACGAGATTAGGAATCATCGTTGAAACCTGTAGAAAAAATTGCAGGTACTACCTAAAAAACAGATTTCATTAATCTTTTAGGTTCTCCTGATTTAATTCTGTATGTTTTTTATCTTTTATTGTTTGGTAGATATCTGCTTACATGTGGGTTAAAGGTACCTCCCTATCTAGATGGAATAGATTCCATGTTATTATACTTTCCAATTATTTTTAAATCTGATAGTCACATTTTCAAAGTCTGAAGTCGAACCATGTCAATAAGTTGTACAATCCTGTATGTTCTTTTCTCAGTGTTGTGTTATTAATTAAATATTTATTCAACGTTGCTTCATATTGTTGTTAACTGTTCTAAATGTATATTTCATAAACATCAATCACACCATATCTTAATTTTTTAGTACAATATCTCTCTGACAATATTATCTAATAATTTCAATAATGTAACACCCAAGCCTTTTTTCCTATGATGCTTGTCGATAGGTTTACTAGGAATTTTGTTGGAAGTGGAGGTACATAAATGCGTGTTATGCGTACTCTTGTGATCGTTATGTGTTGAAACCTCCATTTGTGATTTTCCAGGCGTGATAGTATTCAGTAAGGTAGCTCTATGATCGAGATGTGTATTTTCGGAAATAGTATCATTTCGTTGTACATATAAACTCATGTTTATTTATTTATTGAAACATAAAAATATCCAACCGATATGGACATTGTGTTTCTATACAAACCTGGTGCCTACCATTCTAACAGAAGTTAAGAAAGAGAAACATAGAGGGAAGCTGTTTTAAGGAGTTGCATAAAGAAAAGGGAGAGAGGGATGAAGGAAGTGCCCCTACGAAATGGCCACCAGTTTAGGTAAGAGCCCCTGAGGACGTGGGTGGTGATACCACGGAGCAATCCTGCTGAGATACCCAACTCGAGTAACTCTGTGGCACTTTTCCCACACCACGACACAATTGCTTCCATGACCTTCATGTTATTAGTCACCACTCCCTAAAGCCAACTGTCTATACCAGTAAGAGGGAGCTCAGGTAGTATCAACAGAAAATACACAATTCTCAAAAACATATTACAGAAACTTTCCATTAAAATACATACGAAAATCAAACATAATTTACATCAGAAATGATTACTATGTAAACTGTGCTGTCTCAACTCTGACAAAACGAATGATTCAAGAACGGAACGTTGGTCGTTTCATGATAGCTTTATCTTAATCAAAGTTAGGTTTAGATTTGATGGTTTCTACAAAATCTCAATGTTAACAAGTCTATACTGAAGGCCGTATCACACTTGCATTTTTCAGCTTTTTAATCGCATTTTTAAATGCACGAACGTGAAGAAGGCTAAGTCCTGTTTTCCAAGGTCAGCTGTGAATGTTGAAGAGGAATAAGTGCAAAAGCAGCTCATTCTAGTAGAATGCAGTTTTATTAAGCCTGTTAGGTTAGGGCTCCTAGGGGTTTTCCATTGAATAGTTACCTTCCTAAGGGTTACGTTTTAGCATTTTTTACGTTGAGGTAAAAATTTCCCAAGTGAGTTTAAAAATGCTCAGACAGGATGCGCTATAGAAAAAGCTGACCTTGGAAAAAAGTACTTTGCCTTCTTCATGTTCGAGCATTAAAAATGCATGTGTGATACGGCCTTAAGGTAAAGGGCTTTCTGAAAATAAGTATTTGTTCTCGACACAGGGTTTCTAGGTTACTAAAACATTAATTTGTATATCTTCGAGTCCTGGGCCTAACCTGCTTTCTACGGTAAGTAACCCGTTCTGTGAGAGTCCCTATGAGATGGGGCTTCTTCGCCCTGGCAACTATTTCTAATGGGTTTCTTAAACAGCAAGATAACGACTCTTTCCCTTTCAAACGTAGGGGTAATTACTACGTACTATTTCAAGGATTACACTATTTCCATTTCTTAGTTGACGGTTTTTTCATATAGGCCTACCAATCAACATTGGCCAATGGGAAACTTACATTACTCACTATGTATGGGTGTTTTCAATATATTTCTATTCACATACACTGGGGCTATCGGTTCACTGGCCTTCAAGAACAAGTGTCCGGGATGTAGCAATGGTTGCTTGGCACAATTGGACGTGCAAACCGACTATGTAATGAACTTGGCATGGGTTTTTGTCACAGGGAGAACACGGGTTGTCACTCATGAAAGCTGTTACAGGACTGACATGGAAGAAGAGAAGTGTTAGCCTGAATATAATATGTAATCAGCGAAGTGATATCCAACTTTGACAATCTATAAATATACTCGTATGCTAGATCAGATATCAATTTGTAGTGGAGTCTAGTGGCTCTCAGATACAACAACAGCGATTGGATATTGTCTAGTCCAGATAGACCATCAACCCACTGAGGGGGCCTATGCTGGATTCGTAGGTCCATAAGATCTGGGCAGTTCTCCACGAAGTGGCGGATGGACAGATCACCCCACAAACGGTATCACAAGCTTCTGCACTAAGCCGGTGTCTATGAGTAAGACGGGTATGGCCAGTGGAAAGTCAACTGACCACTGTTTGGTCCCTCCTTGAAAGTTGGATTACGAAAGGCCTACCAGGCACAAGTCCTGGAGGACACCACACAGGCCAGTGACCTCACCCTGCCATCGCTCATGCCAGATAGCAGGTTTTGATCTTTAATGTGTATAAGCAACATCTTAATGGAGTCATCACTAATGATTCTCTTCGGAAGATCATCAGTACACGCATTGCCATGAACACCCACATGGTTTGAAACCCACATGAAGCTATGGTTGAGCCTGATGTTGTGGCTTGCTGTAGAGATACATGTAGGCTTTGTATTTGGGGATCGTTTGAAAATGTGTCTTGAAAAATGTGATGGTACTTAATTGAGTCGCTACAGATCACAAAACTCCCAACAATTGGCAGAATCGTGTAGTCAGTGTCGCTGCTCACAGCTCTACTGTGAACACAAGCAACAGGTGGAGAGCGACTGGTCTAGACTAGTGACTTGTCAGTTGAGGCTCCATAGAACAGGGCCAACACTATCAAGTAAGGTGTCTTTGGCAGGGGCGGCCGGTGAGGGGGGGCATCGGGACATTGCCCCAGTACTTTCGGGAAAATAGTCACAAACTAGAACAAAGCCTTTACAAATAACTCATCGTTTCAAATTAGAACAGGCTTTAGCTCCATGCTGTGGCTCGAAGGTGGATGCTAGAAGGAATATGTTTATGCCAAGGATCCATCTACCAGCGAAAAAGTACTTAGATTGCGATATCACTCTATCGAGAGGGAAATTTCGTCGATTCAGGTTAGACTGTGAAGGGAAATAATTGGGAAATAACGGGCAAGGAACGGGAAATAAAGGGCAAGGAACGGGAAAAAGAGGTCAAAATGGGATATTTCCTATGATTTTTTGGGGCAGTGCCCCAGACAGGGTTTCAACTTTTCTAAAGACCGTAGAATGACATGTACGTCATGACTGGTTTTCACTAGAGGGGTTTCTGTTTATTCCGTTAGCCAAACTGATTCTCTTCTGGTCATTCCATGATTCAAGGAGGTGTGAACTACTTCTAGTTTCATTTTTTCTTTTACTCTGTGATATCTTCCCTACCATCCATGCTAAAAGTTCTAAACTACAACAACCTCTAAAGAGGTTACTTTTCTATTCTATAATCTAGAATCCTAGGTCCTATTCTGCTTTTTAAATGTGAAAATGTGTTCATATTTCTCTAATACATTCCTAGTTCCTATAATATGCACGTCTAACCTTTGAATAAGGATCGGTAGATTGAATGTTAGTATGTTGAACAACAGCACCTGGCGCCTGATCGGAATTAGGATTTGGGACTTAAGGTAAGTTTCCTTCACATTTTATTCCACATTCTCGTTAGTACTTATATATTAGCTTTGTTTTTACTTAAATTGTTAGAAGTAGGTAGCAATATTTCCACCCCAGTCAAACACTGTGGCGAATTTGCAATCAAAATCCTCTACAGATGGTAGTTATGAGGATATGGGGATTAGGGTGTTCATTAAAAGTGTGGGGAGAGACACCCCCTCACTTGAAATTAACTCAAGTTGCTAAAAACGGGAAGGGAACTCATAAATTCAACCCTGAAATTTATAGCAAATACGAATGGATCACTGGGTACACTAGAAAGAATGCTTTGTTTTGTTTCATTGATTAATACTAATATTAGGTGGAGATGGGTTGTGGAGTCAGAATGGTGTGACTGATATAAAACATCTGACAGATAGTATTAAATCACACTAATCTAATTTAAAAAATCTCAATAACGTCACTGTGGTGAATTCCACCACAAAGTTTCAACAGCCCTTTTCAGGGCTACCAAAAAGAGGTACTCACGACACAATTACATATAAAAGACGTCGAGTTACAACTCAACAAAATAACATATTTCGCCCGAGAGAATATGCGAAATATTCACTCACGAACGAAATATTCACAAATAAGCAACAAGCCAAACACCCACTGCAGGAGAAGGGTTCGTCAGGACAACCCACAAAAGTTGTCTTGAAAACAACAGCCCAAGGAAATAATCAATCGACCTCTACGAAATGCAAGGGCGAGGCTGGCAAACCAACTCAGCTATCATATTCACAGATTCTGAGAAAACACTATGCGAGCCAATAAGAAAACACCTGGAGGGCTAATGAAACTAATTTACATACTAACCACAAAGTGGCCACCCCCTCGGAGGCGGCCACCCCCCTATAAATACACGCACGGAGCCGTGTCTTCATTCCACCTTCTGCTCTCGCTGACGTCTCTTTTCACCTCGACGAAGTTTCTACACGCATTCAAGATTCAGAAAGGCATATCTTCCTCTCCTCACAGATTCTCTCGATCTTCTTGGCATCTACGAGTCCAGTCATTGCACTACTCATTGCCCAACGCAGATCTCCAGTCAGGGTACCACTCGGCACGTTTAAGACTTCGTCTAAAACGTCGCGTCTGCAGGGATACCTGAGTCGTGTCGCCCGAATCTCGCAGCATTACGCTCTTGATTGTCCGCGGGGCACGCCGGGAAATTGCACAGCTCATACGCTCCAATTTACCGTCCAAGGAAGCCTTCATCAAGGCTCGGAGAGGACCCCGACATCAAGCTGGGAGAGAGCTTTGTCGAGCGAGTCCCTCCTCTTCATAAATCCTTCATCCGAACGGAAAGGTATTTTTTTATCGAGTAAGCACACTCGGATATTTCGATGGAGCGAAGCCCCTCTTACTTCCTCGGGTTTGAGGAAGAAGAGCTTGGCGATGGAACGGGCATCGGCCCCGCTCCAGCTCCTTATCCGAAACTCGATTCTCACTCAAAACGTAGTGACAAACTACTCGGGCCAGCTCCGCGCCCAAAGCTCGAACCTCTCGACGAGATCGCAGCTTTACCTAATAAACCCACAAAGAGTTTGTTAGCTACTCCCTTACACACACAAGGGATCGAGGATTCTTTTCAGAACCTCTCGGAGGGTAGTTCTTACGATCCTACCCATATACATGAATATACTAAATATTCCTCTCACGATCGCACCGCCGATCCAAGTATTAAACACACTCCTATCCTGCATACACCGCACGGACCAAAAGGTACTTCCCAGTACCTCAATCCAACACATTCCGTTCCTCCTACAGATGTAAATCTGAGACCGGAATATTACACAACGGTTCAGCACCTGAATACACATTTCCAAACAGCTCGAACCGAACCTGGCGCCCCTCGCGGCCTACCAATGAACGAACCACGAGGTTCAACCACCCAGCCAAATGTCCTTGACAATTTCGCTCACATTTCCTTCGGAAATAATACAGTGACTAATCCGCATAACCAAGATATGGGTACTTTTCACAATGTCCCACTTGGTCTACCTACACCAAGTAGAACATATATAAATCCACTACAATCACAGAATTAGCTTTGATTGGCCGTACTAACATAGCTAAACAGTTAGATTCAGCTCATCAACTTGCTATACTAGAAACACAATGACCAAGTTGACAGAAATCGATAAATACTTTCTGAAATTATTGATTGCATCAAGTTTCGTGGTCTTTATGAAGTAGGATTCAGAGGCCACGATGAGAGAGATGGTTCATTGAACCGAGGAATTTTTCTGGGGTTAGTAACAAAATCAACCAAAACTGACGACATTTTGAGGTCACATTTGGAAAAAGCTACAGTGTTCAAAGGCACCTCCAAAACCATACAGAATGAGTAACGAAAACGTCTCTGATCAATATTTTCAGTAGAATATTGATCATTCTGGATGGGTTGCATTCATGAACCATCCCCCTCCTAGGTTCATGGTTGCATTGAAGAAAAAGGTTATACATAAGTGAGTGGTAGTTGTGGGGTTAGACAACATTTCTATAGCCTTTTGAAACAATTTTTAATTGACGTATGACGTCACACTCCTATCATTTCATCATAATTTAATTTGAGTTCTTTAATATTCCTTCAGAATTACTTCTCCTAAGTAGTTGACTAGTGCAATACAATCGAAGCCTTGATAATTTTTAATACATCTAATAATAAAGTAGTGTAGGTGTTTTTCTTGTTAGGATTGACGATAAACAGCCAGTTTTTTTATTGGTCCTATTGCAACGTACCTACATCCATAATAATTTTTCGCAGCTCTTTCCATGTTAGTTCGTCACACCTAGTTCCATGAACATAATATCCACCGTAACCCAATAGTATAGATCCACACCAGCATTAAGCCACAACCAACCAACAAATCCGCAGAAACGTTGCAATAGGACCAATAAAAAAACTGGCTGTTTATGGTCATTCCTAAAACCGGTTTCACATGGAGCAGTACGAGCGTAACAACCGGAAAGACGGAAGGCTGGAAAACCCAGTGGAGGGGGCGGTGGAATGCGGCAGGTTGTTCACATGAACATGGACACACGGAATCATAACCTTCCTACTGAAACCCTCTCTGATCTGAAACCTCTACTTGCGGTTATTGACATTCCTGTCCAATAAGCTTGCGCTCCGCTCGACAGAACGCGGCAACGGTATAAACATTTCTACCGCTGTCCACTGACCGCCCATTCCGGCAACATGGCAGCCACCATCCTCAACTGTTGTCCCAACAGCCAATCAGATTGCGTTCAATCTTTCCGTCTTCCGGACATACCGCTCCATGTGAAACCAGCTTAGTAAGTAAGTAGGTCCCTATAAGATAGTATTTTTAATTTAGTTTATTTAATTAATTTATTTATATTTATTTATCAATAATATTTAATGATCATGATTTATTGTCCATGGCATTTGACATAACCCAAGTGGGATTAATGTTTCATGTGTTTAGATCAAAATTAATTTACACTGAAAGCAAAACAAATGGATGAAAAACCTCCATGCTCTTTTTGACTGTCAAATAGGTAAATATTTTTGTGCCCCACTCCTTTTTCAGACCACCGGCCGCCACTGGTCTTTGGGCCATCGCTGGATTGCCTCAGTGTTGTGGCATCTGAGGATGTGTGGGTTGTATTGCCTTTGACCCCGGCCCTTATGTGAAGGTCAACACGCATCCCAGCCCATACAAGGTCCAGGGAGGGGGGGGGGGGGGGGGCACTACATATGGAACCAGAAGATATTTCAGGGGTACATAGTTGTGTATACCTATGAATATAATGACACTAATAGTTATAATAAGTTATTTCGTTGATTTTTTTTAATCCTTCGCTTATATAAATATGGAGATATATACAAAAATTCAGTTTGAGTTGAAATCGATGAAAACTGAAAAAGGGTGACAATTTTTTACGTTATCTTGATATTTGGTAATGGCCCGGTCGTCTGCCGAGGTCTAAAACTTGGATTTAGTCTTCCCTATCCATCATAAGTAACGTACCGAGAAAGGTCCCATACCTGATTGTATGGGTGCTCTTCTTATACGCTGCCACCTATGCTCCAAGTCTAAGCGGCCACCCTGTGCCCAACGTGCAGCCACCCTGTTAGTAACTACTGTGTATCCGTTATTGACAATAAACTAAAGTAAGGTTAAGGTCGGAAAAATCAGAAAATTGACTCACCAATGCCATTCTGTAATAAATTACAATCTTTCGATACGAACTAAACACAATTACAACCTTTTTATTTATTTATTTATTTATTTATTGGCATCAAAATAATATATGTGAACTACATTTATACAATTAAAAAAATAAAAAGAAAATGGTCAACAGTACGACTGATAGGTAAATAAGAAAACAATTGACGCCCACCAGAAAATAAGTTCCTAAGAACTTGTGCTATCTGGTGGAGTCGCGAATTCAAGCTTAGTCGCCATATATTAAGACTAAGTAACAAAAACTCTCAAAAGCCTAATTATTGAAAGGAAAGAAATAAATAAAATAAACAATCAAAAGTACACTAAATTCGAAATAATTTCCTTGAAAAACAAAAATTCACTAGCCTAATTATTGAAAGGAAAGAAATAAATAAAATAAACAATCAAAAGTACACTAAATTCGAAATAATTTCCATGAAAAACAAAAATTCACTGAAAACCAGGCTAACTAAACTTAAATGTACAATTTTACTACCTTCTTAAAACTTGACAAACTGTGAAAGTAAGACAAATTAATATTATTATCAAAAAGAAATTTTAAAACAGTAACATATGCACTTCTCTTATAGAACTCTGTATGTGCTCTTGGCAATACAATTCCCGAATTAGAATAGTTTCTTGTGCTTAGAAATGTAGAAACATGTTCCTCACAGATTCCAGTATTATATACATGAATGCAAGAATGAAACAAGAAAATTTGTCTAATAGTTTTAACATCAAAATATTTGAATAGATTAGCAGTAGGGTACCTTGACGTTTTACCTAGAATAATTTTAATTAACTGGTTTTGCATACGTTGCACTTTACTAACGTACGATTTATATGCTCCACCCCATAATATAATACCATATTTAATAATGGAATAGGCTAAACCATAATAAATCACACGCATTTGTTCCTTGGATAGAAAATTTCTTGCTTCCTTAAATACATAAAAAAGTTTTCGCAAGCGAGTTATTAAATAGTGTGTGACTTAAAATTTAAATGTTGGTCTATTATCACGCCTAGGTATTTACATTGATCAGAAAAAGGTATGGGAGAACAAGTACACTCCCCGTCATGACTAGCACAGTATCCTGTAGAGCAAAACTTAATACTGTGATAACGGGGGAATACTCTATTACCTACTCTGAATCGTAGTACAGAGGTTTTATCTACATTTAAAGCCATATCATTAGAATCAAACCAATCTTTTACCAATAGAAGGTTATTATTCACAGAGTCTATTAATCCACAATAATCTTCACCCCAAAAAACTAGTGCTGTGTCGTCAGCAAAACCATATAGTTTCCCACCAATATTCAATTGTAATAAATCATTTACATACAGAAGAAATAAAATAGGACCTAACACTGAACCCTGAGGTACACCGATGTTAGTAATGACCTCTTCACTACAAGACTCACCAATTCTTGTAACCTGTGGACGATCCGTCAACAAAGACTTAATCAAATCCAAAGGTAAGCCTCGGATACCGTACCAATGCAATTTATTATACAGAATATCATGATTCACCGTGTCAAAAGCTTTACGGACATCTAAGAAAATCCCTAGTACATAAAAACCTTCATCCAGTTCTTTAGAAACAAAACTATTAAAATCGAATATTAAAACTATTAAAACCTGATATTGTCATTCTATGGAAGGGCACAGAAAGACAACTAAATTCTTTTCACGAAAAAATCAATAAATTAGATCCCTTTATCAAATTTACCCTCGAATTCGGCGGAAATAAACTCAATTTTTTAGATCTATCCATCGCTTTGGTAAACGAAAAGCATGATTTTTCAATTTATAGAAAAGATACATATAGCGATCCATAGTACTTCAAATCACCCTTTAGTACATAAGCATGCAGCCTTCCATAGTATGATTAACCGAGCACTGTCTATTCCAATGAGTGAACAAAATTTATCAAAAGAAAAATCCATTATCAAAAGCATAGCGGCTAGTAACGGATATGGAGGAGATCTCGTTGATACCATATGGGATAATGTTCTTAGGAAAAAGAGTAGGGAAAAAGTTTCCAATCTGGCCAGGGAAGATGTAAATTTAGAAGAAAAGCAATGGATAAGTATACCTACCTTATTATGGGAAAATTTCGGATAAAATCGGCAAAATTCTATCATCGAGAGGTTACAAAGTAGGTTTTAGAACTAAAAATAGTCTTAAAGCATTACTAGGATCCGTTAAGGACAAAATCAATGTTCAGGATAAAAGTGGGGTTTATAAACTAAAATGTTCTTGTGGCTACGAATATTGCGGTCAAACTGGTAGGAAATTCAGGGAAAGAATAGACGAGCATCAGGAGGATTTCAGGGAAAATAAGGGTAAGTCTACATTTGCGAAACATCTTAAGGAATCCAATCATAGTTACAATTTTGATTTGACAGATAGACAGTTTGTAGAATTTCTTCATTTTTGTCCGAAGGGAGGTATGTTGAATGTACTTGAAAAATTCGAAATTATCAAAAGTGACAGATCTGGTAAATGTTTAAATGAGGATATACCTCAGTATATTTCACCACTAATAGGTCCATTTTTATAAAGCTTGGAATTATCCCTTCACAATGTTGAAACCACATTTAGTTATTTCCCCCTTTCACTTCATCTAATTAGCTATAATCCCCCGTCACCTTGTTTGCACTTCATTGGTTGTACCTCCTGCTCCCTTTCCTTTCTCTTGACCAATGGGATTCAATCTCCCTTCACCTGTTACTATAAAAGCTGTGTCCTTTCTAATGTATCTTCAGTTATTGTTTGTTACCTACTGATGATGGCCTAACCTTCGAAATCGATTTAACAGTGTAACTCTTTATTTTTCGTGGAAATAGACAACGTTTTTCACTAACTTCCTTTTTTTTTTTTAATCTTTCGATGATTGGTACAAGCGATCTCTCTGTTAAGGCTAAAGGGGACGACAGTTGTGTGAGAGAGAGGGAAGATACAAATAGTTAATCTTGATTATCTCCTCACCAGTCAATCAATTTTCAAATGTAAATATATATTTGAGTTTGTCTCATCCTAGGCTATCGAGCGAACATAACAAAATTTCCAAAAAAATTTTTTGTTGTTGAAATTTTGACTTGAAATTTTAATTGCTAGTTTAATTTTTTTTAATTAAAAAAATCGCTAATATCCCGTGTTTGGAAATAATTCAAGTGTATGTTGGCATAGGCATGAAATTTTGATTCTGAAAATTAGTGGCCGCATGTGAGAATTGGGAGCGAAAAACGTGGTTCCAGGAAAAATAGAGTGTATTTGAGGGGTGCGTGCCTTGGCGCCGTCGTCGCCCAGCAACTGACCTAATCCGCGCGCGCGTACTAACCCGCTTACCGAGCCGTCTCTCGAATTTTCGTACTTACCTAGTACTGCTTCTTCCACTTTTATCAAAATATACTTTATCAAAGTGTTAGGTTATAGGAACGTCCATGATAATAATTAGTTTGTATAGTTGGAACCTTTGTATTCGTGTGAAAACAACTGGAGGAGTTTGACGCACTGAACGTATTATTCATTAGGTAGGTATCTACCAATCTACCTACCTACAATCAGAGATGAGCAAACACATATCCGAAAATACAAATATGTATTTATCCTTTATTTTTTATTATTTATAGTTGAATTTCTTTGTAGGTACCTATATGAATAAATTTTTATTCATATTTTGGCTACGAATTTTAACATACTCGAAACTATGAATATAGGAATTGTATTCAAAGAATATGAATATTTCAGTACTTATAGAAGTGCATATTATTATTCAATTATTTTTGAATATGAAATAATAATATTCACGTATTCAATCAATATTAATATCTCGATAGGTACCTATTCAAATTTATATTCATCATTCAATTTCACAAAATCTAATTTTTGTCTACTTGCTGCACTATTACAAAGATGAGTGAGGGAGCAAAATTGCATTCTAGTAATTTTTGGTGTTTACCACATAAGTGAAGTGTAGTAGTGAGTAGATCTCAAAATTCAACGTAGAATACCGAGAATTTGAGTAAACTTGCCTTTATTGGAATATCGCCTATTAGGCATCATAAATAGAATGGAAAGAAAAACGAACCAAAAACACACACGAATCTGGTCGCTAACAAAAATTTAGTTTTTCAATTTTTTTGTATTTTGTTCAAAAATATCATTTTGAACAATTTTTTCCTGGATAACGCTAACATCCAATATTTTTACATATCTCAACTACCTAAGTACTTGAATTATCCTCATAAATAATTGTAGTGGGAATCAGACCTAGAGTAAGAATGAAGGTGTAAAAACGCAGTGCAAAATTGATGGTGATAGTGTCCTCTAGAAACTGTAATAATGCTTGTTGCTAGGCGTTGCTATGCGTTTGCCGGACGCGTCGGTTACGAGGGGGGTTCGCTACCACTGTAGAAAGGCGTGGAGCCGGGGGTTTCGCATTCGGGTTTATTTAGCTTCTTGATTTCTTGTTTACATTTTTTACCCGCAGACCAACGCTCGCTTCTTGCCTATCGCGGTTAGGTACCGGCGCCCAGATTCGTTTGTGATTTTGGTTCGTTTTTCATTCCATTCTATTTATGATGATGAATGAGTAATTGATGATAGTCAATAATGAATTTTGTTATGATTTATTGTTTGAATTATGTGAATGATTTATTGTTGAATTTGTAAATGATATTCATAATATTTACCTGCTATTGTGCAATACTTTACCTGAAAGCAGAATTTCGATGTATTTTGAAACAGATACTCACTCAAATTCAAGGATCTTTAGGGTGAATTTCATCATCTTATTTTGAAAATACAAACATTAAAAAAATAATAATAATAATAATAATAATAATTACGGGTTTCAGGGCTGGATTCGGCTGATTTGTGACAGATTTTTAAATTTAGTCCATCATCCTACTTTAAAATTATCATATATTACTCAAATTCTCGGTATTCTACGTTGAATTTTGAGATCTAGTCCCTTCACTTATGTGGTAAACACCAAAAATAACTAGAATGCAATTTCGCTCCCTCACTCATCTTTGTAATCCTCTACCGGGATCAGCTCTGAAAATTTGAACAAAATCCGATAAAATTAACTAAGCTGTGACCGTAACAAAACCATCACTTTCGCGCATGCACCCAGCGTACCGCTGCTGATGATCGCGAAGAATGTGATACGGGACCTCAAGAAACCTTGCCCGCATCATCCCTGAAAATCTGACCGAAATCCGTTCACAATTGCCTGAGTTATGACCGAAACAAGAAAATTTTGTTTGCGCCTGCGCAGAGGCTACCGTTGATTCGATCATGACGGAACTGATAGGGCACCATGTAGAGCTATACCCGCGCAATCCCTAAAAATTTAAAGAAAATCGCATCAAAATTCTGGAAATTACGGCTGTTGCAAGGACCGTAACAAGAGCTTTCGCGTAGTCCGAATTCTATTGGAATTGTGTCAGAATATTATGATCGACGTAGTTTACAAAGCAATACATACTATGTTCGCATCAGCTCGAATCACCTTCACGTTGACGTCTTTTTCTTCTGACAAAGTTCTAGCTTTTAGGGAGAGCGAACGAATTCCGGGTTTTTTCATTCGATTTGTTGGTCATTGATAGGTATATATCAATGACAACCATAAAACATTACTGTTACCTTAAAAGTTTTTGAGATCTCGATTTTTTAATATTTCAGCCCGTAAAGCTACTTTTTAGGTTAATCGAAATTTGATTTAGTGAATTTTCGTGGAAATTTATTTATTGCAATGGCTCGAAAAATGTTTAAATCAAAATTTTTGAAATATTTCTTCATTGAAATCCGTTTTGAAGCATTCTGAAACGAATCCTGGAGTTTTTACGCATTTACACACACACACACTTTTTTTTTTTTAAGAAACCTCCCCTCAAAGACGGAGGGGGCACGCCATTAAATTGAAAAATAAACAAATAAAATAAAAAAGTGGGGAGGACGCCCAGGTTTACCCGACGCCGGCTCTAGGGATAAGGGAAGTTGTAGGACGAGGAGGAAGAATGGGATGAAAGGATGTGCCCCTATAAAATGACCACCAGTTCAAGTAAGAACCCCTCAGGACGCGGGTGGTGATACCACGGAGTACTCCTGCCGAGATGCCCAACTCGAGTAACTCCGTGGCACTTTTCCCGCGCCATGACACGGTCGCGGCAATGACCTTGATGTTATTAGGTGCCACTCCTTTTAGCTCGGATATCGCATGGCGCAGATCATTTCTATCATATTTACTTTTCTTAGCCCGCCAGGTCTGCCCCATGTCCACGCTGAGTAGCTCGCGAACATTCAAGGTAGAAACATCGAGCTCCTTCAAAGGATTTCGTACTAATGGTGATTGCACAGCTTTGAAATTTTTCTGTCTCTATTTTGACACATTCATGATGTTTTATATTATCTTTGATAAGTACTGCGCTGCCCCCTCTTGCATTATTGCTGGGATGGAGAGCATGATAGCACTCGAATTCTTTTATCTTAATGCGTGACTCTTTAGTAAAGTGGGTCTCAGAAATTAGACAGATGCTTTCTTTCGTGAATGGCTGCGATCTTTTTCTAGGGCAATTAATCTTTGATTAACATTAGATAGGGTGTTTTCCATTCGGCTTTGATTTGCAAGTATGTTTTGCAATAATGATTGTATAGTGTTATCAGGCTGCAAGGGTGTTGGCTGGATGACACTGCCACTTACCGCTTGGGCGTATGAAGGCTGATGACCGAAATGTTGATTTTTCTCATGTATAGGAGTTTTCGGGATGAAAACTTTCCTAGTTGTATTGATTTTTTTGGTTTCTTTTTCGATATTTTGGGAGCCAGCCTTCAGACCTTGAGATCGTTTTTTGTGAATCTCGGCAGCTTCAATAGCCACTGGACATTTGCGGTAGTTTGCTGTATGCGAGTCTCCGCAGTTTGCACATTTGGCTGGGGTGTCGCGAGGTTTGGTGCACTTTTCTGTGGCATGGAAGCCAGCACATTTAACACACCTCTCCATTTTCGTGCAGTAGTTTTTGGTGTGTGCCCATGATTGGCATCTCTTACATTGTGACACAATTTTATTCGGTTTAAGGTTTTCGAATTTTACCTTCGACGAATAAAATTTTGTGATTCCATGGATAGTGTCAGGATTAGTTCCGGGGGCAAAATCAACTATATACATATCAATAGGTTCTTTTGTTCCCCATTTCAATTTTTGTGTCACATTCAGGACTTGTAGGTGTGGGAATTCGTGGGCAAATGCGTCTTTGAGCTCTTGTGGAGCAAGCCCTCTTGGAATTCCTTTCAATATCACTGTATACGGTCGTTCTTGTTTATTTTGGTAAGTCGTGAACGGGCATTTGGTACTAACTGTGTTAGCCGTGCTTTAATATTTTTGAAGCCCTCAGCATCTTTAAGTGCTTCTAGCATGAAAGGAGGAGGTTTTGGTTCTTTTTTTGGTTGGGGTTTTCGTACCTGATTTTGAGATGTAGTATTTTCAATTTTCTTTCGGATTACCTTCACTGGTTTAAAGTCTATGCCAGAGACATCGTATGAGCGAACCTCATCGTCCCCAACTTCATTGGCAAGATCACTTGAGTCTGTATGAAAAGACATCTCATGTTCTAATTTTTCTAACTTGTCTTGAAGGTCTGAGACTTTTTTCTTTTCTGCCAATACATGTTCATTACACCCAGATAAATAACCACTGAGGGTATTAATTATGGAGTATAACTCACTGAATGAATTTCGGATGGCCTCATCTTGAATCCCTCTGGTATTCGTCTGATGTTGCGCAAGAGAAGCCTTCACTTGCGAAATTATCTCCGCTACCGTCAGCACTCTTCCGCTGTCCGAGTTCATCGTACCGCTTCAGCCGAGTTCAGCAGACCTCGCGGCCCGAGACAAATATTTTCGTTTCACGGAGCTCGATGTTTCTACCTTGAATGTTCGCGAGCTACTCAGCGTGGACATGGGGCAGACCTGGCGGGCTAAGAAAAGTAAATATGATAGAAATGATCTGCGCCATGCGATATCCGAGCTAAAAGGAGTGGCACCTAATAACATCAAGGTCATTGCCGCGACCGTGTCATGGCGCGGGGTGTGGTGCGGGAAAAGTGCCACGGAGTTACTCGAGTTGGGCATCTCGGCAGGAGTACTCCGTGGTACCACCACCCGCGTCCTGAGGGGTTCTTACTTGAACTGGTGGTCATTTTATAGGGGCACATCCTTTCATCCCATTCTTCCTCCTCGTCCTACAACTTCCCTTATCCCTAGAGCCGGCGTCGGGTAAACCTGGGCGTCCTCCCCACTTTTTTATTTTATTTGTTTATTTTTCAATTTAATGGCGTGCCCCCTCCGTCTTTGAGGGGAGGTTTCTTAAAAAAAAAAAAGTGTGTGTGTGTGTAAATGCGTAAAAACTCCAGGATTCGTTTCAGAATGCTTCAAGACGGATTTCAATGAAGAAATATTTCAAAAATTTTGATTTAAACATTTTTCGAGCCATTGCAATAAATAAATTTCCACGAAAATTCGCTAAATCAAATTTCGATTAACCTAAAAAGTAGCTTTACGGGCTGAAATATTAAAAAATCGAGACCTCAAAAACTTTTAAGGTAACAGTAATGTTTTATGGTTGTCATTGATATATATCAATGACCAACAAATCGAATGAAAAAACCCGGAATTCGTTCGCTCTCCCTAAAAGCTAGAACTTTGTCAGAAGAAAAAGACGTCAACGTGAAGGTGATTCGAGCTGATGCGAACATAGTATGTATTGCTTTGTAAACTACGTCGATCATAATATTCTGACACAATTCCAATGGAATTCGGACTACGAGAAAGCGAGTTTAGTATAACTCTTGTCCTGTATAGATCGATAGATTAATGCGGAATTATTAGCTAGGTATTTATTTTATCTCATTAATTTTTAGTTTGTGAATGTTAGTGTACATGTTTCTTTAGTTACATTAATTTTTCTCTCTGTTGGTGCTTATATATATGTAGATATAATAATGAAAAACCAGCTTTTCGCCCTATCACAAACGCAAATCAGTTACGAAGGTGCGTTGCGCTATTAGACCCATAATCGATGTATGGCGCTGAAATGGAGCTCCTTTGAGATATCTAGAATACAATTACGATTACGATGGCTGGTCAGACGAGGGGCTTCTAAGGCCAATTTATTACTATAGTAGACCTTGGGTAATGAAATTTAAAATGGAGCTCCTTTGTGACAACTAGAAAACAATTGCGAGGTGTGGATGCTCACTGATCAGCTGAAGGGCCTCTGAGGCTAATTTCTTCCTTAAGAAGAAAGATATACTGTGATTTAATTTGAAATAGAGCGCCTTTGGACCACGAAGGATACAATTTCAATGTGTGGAGGCAAACTGATTAGCTGAGGGACCTCAGTTCTTTTACTAATAATGAACTATGTACTGGGTTTAGTAATTATTGACCAGTGATATGCGTAGAAGGGCTATCTAATAGAGAAATAATTCGCTGCAGAATAATTTCCTTCTAATAATTTCCTTTGTGTAATAATTTATCCATGTGATTAAGTGGAAGACCGATGGATGAGCGATAAAGCTAACTTCTCTCTTGTCCATCCTAGGATCCTGAAATTTGGTATTATACAAGCTCCCGGGTGAGGGGGGGGGGGGGGGACTTGTAGTGATCGCAAGAAAGTCAGATCAGCTGTATGAGCCATAAAGCTAACTGCCACGAGTGTTCTGTACAGCTAGACTGCTGACATTTGATTAACTGCCTTTTGAGCACCACTGGCAGTGATTGGAAGGAAGTCATATGCATGAACGGTAAAGCTAACTTCTCTCCTGTACATCCTAGAGCCCTGAAATCCTGTACACAGCTTCTTGGCGATCACTGAATGTGATCTAGGATGTACAGGAGAGAAGTTAGGTTGACTAGTGATATGCGTAGAAGGGCTATCTAATAGAGAAATAATGAATCTTTGTGTAATAAATTGCTGCAGAATGAAAATTTTGAGCTAAGACATATCCATGTGATTAGGTGGAAGACCGATGATGAGTGATAAAGCTAACTTCTCTCTAGGCCCTGACCAAGTGATCGCAAGGAAGTCAGATCAACTGTATGAGCCATTAAGCTAACTTCCCTCTTGTCCATTCTAGGGCCCTGAAATTTGGTATAATACAAGCTCCTGGGTGGGGGGGGGGACTTGTGGTAGTGACCGCAAGGACTTCAGATCAGCTGTATGAGCCATAAAGCTAACTGCCACGAGTGTCCTGTACAGCTAGACTGCTGACATATGGTTAACTGCCTTTTGAGCACCACTGGCAGTGATTGGAAGGAAGTCATATGCATGAACGGTAAAGCTAACTTCTCTCCTGTACATCCTAGAGCCCTGAAATCCTGTACACAGCTTCTTGGCGATCACTGAAAGTGATCTAGGATGTACAGGAGAGAAGTTAGCTTGACCAGTGATATGCGTAGAAGGGCTATCTAATAGAGAAATAATAAATCTTTGTGTAATAAATTGCTGCAGAATGAAAATTTTGAGCTAAGACATATCCATGTGATTAGGTGGAAGACCGATGGATGAGTGATAAAGCTAACTTCTCTCTAGGCCCTGACCAAGTGATCGCAAGGAAGTCAGATCAACTGTATGAGCCATTAAGCTAACTTCCCTCTTGTCCATTCTAGGGCCCTGAAATTTGGTATAATACAAGCTCCTGGATGGGGGGGGGGGGGACTTGTGGTAGTGACCGCCGGTAGTGACTTCTCTCTAGGCCCTGACCAAGTGATCGCAAGGAAGTCACTGTATGAGCCATAAAGCTAACTGCCACGAGTGTCCTGTACAGCTAGACTGCTGACATATGGTTAACTGCCTTTTGAGCACTACTGGCAGTGATTGGAAGGAAGTCATATGCATGAACGGTAAAGCTAACTTCTCTCCTGTACACCCTAGAGCCCTGAAATCCTGTACACAGCTTCTTGGCGATCACTGAATGTGATCTAGGATGTACAGGAGAGAAGTTAGCTTGACCAGTGATATGCGTAGAAGGGCTATCTGATAGAGAAATAATAAATCTTTGTGTAATAAATTGCTGCAGAATGAAAATTTTGAGCTAAGACATATCCATGTGATTAAGTGGAAGACCGATGGATGAGCGATAAAGCTAACTGCCACGAGTGTCCTGTACAGCTAGGATCCTGACATGTGGTTAACTGCCTTTTGAGCACCACTGGCAGTGATTGGAAGGAAGTCATATACATGAAGTGTAAAGCTAACTTCTCTCCTGTACATCCTAGAGCCCTGAAATCCTGTACACAGCTAACTGCCACGAGTGTCCTGTACAGCTAGACTGCTGACATGTGGTTAACTGCCTTTTGAGCACCACTGGCAGTGATTGGAAGGAAGTCATATGCATGAACGGTAAAGCTAACTTCTCTCCTGTACATCCTAGAGCCCTGTAAATCCTGTACACAGCTTCTTGGCCCTGATCACTGAAGCCATTAAGTGATCTAGGATGTACAGGAGAGAAGTTAGCTTGACCAGTGATATGCGTAGAAGGGCTATCTAATAGAGAAATAATGAATCTTTGTGTAATAAATTGCTGCAGAATGAAAATTTTGAGCTAAGACATATCCATGTGATTAGGTGGAAGACCGATGATGAGTGATAAAGCTAACTTCTCTCTAGGCCCTGACCAAGTGATCGCAAGGAAGTCAGATCAACTGTATGAGCCATTAAGCTAACTTCCCTCTTGTCCATTCTAGGGCCCTGAAATTTGGTATAATACAAGCTCCTGGATGGGGGGGGGGGGACTTGTGGTAGTGACCGCAAGGACTTCAGATCAGCTGTATGAGCCATAAAGCTAACTGCCACGAGTGTCCTGTACAGCTAGACTGCTGACATATGGTTAACTGCCTTTTGAGCACCACTGGCAGTGATTGGAAGGAAGTCATATGCATGAACGGTAAAGCTAACTTCTCTCCTGTACATCCTAGAGCCCTGAAATCCTGTACACAGCTTCTTGGCGATCACTGAAAGTGATCTAGGATGTACAGGAGAGAAGTTAGCTTGACCAGTGATATGCGTAGAAGGGCTATCTAATAGAGAAATAATAAATCTTTGTGTAATAAATTGCTGCAGAATGAAAATTTTGAGCTAAGACATATCCATGTGATTAGGTGGAAGACCGATGGATGAGTGATAAAGCTAACTTCTCTCTAGGCCCTGACCAAGTGATCGCAAGGAAGTCAGATCAACTGTATGAGCCATTAAGCTAACTTCCCTCTTGTCCATTCTAGGGCCCTGAAATTTGGTATAATACAAGCTCCTGGGTGGGGGGGGGGGGGGGGGGGACTTGTGGTAGTGACCGCCGGTAGTGACTTCTCTCTAGGCCCTGACCAAGTGATCGCAAGGAAGTCAGATCAACTGTATGAGCCATAAAGCTAACTGCCACGAGTGTCCTGTACAGCTAGACTGCTGACATATGGTTAACTGCCTTTTGAGCACCACTGGCAGTGATTGGAAGGAAGTCATATGCATGAGCGGTAAAGCTAACTTCTCTCCTGTACATCCTAGAGCCCTGAAATCCTGTACACAGCTTCTTGGCGATCACTGAAAGTGATCTAGGATTTACAGGAGAGAAGTTAGCTTATGACTTACCTCATGCGTATGTCTTCCTTCCAATTCCAATCAATAATGTGCTCAACTTTCAGTGATCGCGATGTAGACAGATCAGCTAGGTGAGCAATGAACCTTCTCTCCTGTAATTTGGTATACAAGCTCTTGGGGGAAAATTTATAAAATACGAGTATTTAGACTGATAACGAAGAGATACAATGAGCTACATGATAAAATAGATACAATTACAAAAATGCTTACAATAAATAATCGGTGATAAACTATAAAAATTTCACTATAGAACATTAAGGAAAAATCAATCAACAATGGTGGAGGTGGTGGTAGGAAGATCTGAAAGATGCTGATGAAGTATTGAAAAGGTCCAGATTGACGACCGAAAATGATAATCTATTGAAATCTTGCTGGATGCGTAAAATCGGATATAATTGATTGGCCCTTGTGGAATATGGCGGGGCGGAATGTCTCAGATAATAGAAATGGGCAATCGACTCTTGGCATTGGGCAATGAAGCTAACTTCTCTCGTGTACACCCTAGAGCCCTGAAATTTTGTACGCAGCCTCTTGGGGACCTGTGGAAGTGATTGCGAGGAAGTAAAATCAGCTGGGTTTTCTTTTCTCTATATTCTTGCTCTTAAGAATTAAAGTATGAAATATCTACATGGTGTTTTTTCCTCCTTTAGACACCTACCTAATTATTAATAGTTTCCTGTTTTAGATTGAATCTTTCAACGAGTCTGTCGACTTACTATGATGTTAGTCTTGAGCGCGATGTCCTTGGATTTGTCTTTGAACATTGGAAACGTGACATTTTGAATAATTGGCCAATAAATGTGTTTAAAAATTATTTTTTCGTGAAATAATGAGTTTTTAAGCTACTTTATGAATATGGGTATGTTTGGAATCAGCATGAAATTTCCGATGAGAATGGATGGGTAGTAAAAAAATATGTTCCGTCAGAATATTAGATATTTCAATCACACTGTTTAGCGGACGGATGGATTTCGTTTTATTTGAGCAGCATCTTAAAGCTAGGTATCTACTTGTTTATAAATGTACCTGAACCCTTAATTGATTTTGGTCGATCATTATATTTAATACAATAAAAAGTTCCATGCAGCGTATGTGGGAATTTTCGTAGATTATCGTATTATATTGTTACTTTGTTTTGAAATTTGAGCAATTTGAGTGCAGAGAAAATTTTAACCATCAATTTTAATGCAAATAAACTCGTTCTAAATCATAATCTACAATTCAAAAAAGGTTTAGGATGTTTAGCAATTTTTCTGTTTTTTTAAATCGATTTTTCAGCAAATATTAATGAAATTTAAGTACTTTTTTCACCATAATTTTGTGAATAAATATTTTAATATTTTGGTTCACCGTTGATAAAGTTTTTTGAGTAACATTCTGATAAAATTATAAATTTATCGGTTTTTGGCCATTTTAAGTCATTTTTAGTGTTTTTTGAGGACATTTTTCGAAATTTGACCAATGTAATGTGCTCAAGAAGTGTTAGCCAACGAACTCATCCTTTCGTTTGGAAAGCTTAATTTTTGGCGAAAGAGCGGAATTTCTATCTCAATCCTAAGGAGAGTTATCGTCTATGATGACACACACACACACGCACGCACACACACACAAATATATATATATATATATATATATATATATATATATATATATAGTATATAAAAATATATATATATATATATGTATATATATTTATATATACATATGAAAAAGTGTTAAACTCTAGGATTCGTTTCAGAATGCCTCAAAACGGATTTCAATAAAGAAATTTTTCGAAAATTTTGATTTTAAATTTTTTTGGAGCCATTGCAATAGCTTCATTTTCTACCAAAATTCGCTAAATCAAATTTCGATCAACCTAAAGAGTAGCTTTAAGGGCTGAAATATTAAAAAATCGAGCCTTATTTATTAAATGGCGGATAAAGTGGGTGAAAATGGTGTTTTTTATAAACTACTCCAATGAAACTGACAAAATATAACACGTCACTACAAATAATATGTTTGCATGTGTGGATACAAATGGTTTCCTTGGTTGATTAACAAATTTTAATTATTAAGAATATATTACAAATTAAAATTCATTCTAAGCGCGTTCATGTTTGGCCTCGTCGTACGTGATTTTGAACAGATTCCGGCCCTTTGCCTTAATTATAATTTCAACTATTCGCACTGACTTATATATGAAACATCCCTCCCTCCTCGAACAATAAAACCCGGATCAACTAGTGACTTTAACCTCTCGGCCCGCGGGATCAATCTATATTACTTCTGGGTCACACAATTGGGTCGCTTTTTAAGGTTTTTGAAGCACCTTCAATACAAAAGTTTTTTATACGTCAAGCTCTGTGATTCTGAAAGCTGATTACTACCTGTAAATTCACGTTGAAAAAACTGGAAATGTTTCGGTGAATCAAAAGTGAAATTGGAGGTATTTTCCTTTTATAAATGACATAGGTGTGGTGGGGGTGTGAGTTGGTTCAGCCGCGTCCAAGCGGGTGGGGGTTGAAACACAAAATCAATAAACGTGAGTTGTAGCTCTGTTATCGTCTTTACTTCATTCCGTGTCTCCAAGATTTTCTGTTCAGATTCAGGCTCTTTCCCTAATTGCGTTTTGAAACTTTTTACGGCGCGTTCCGCGATAAAAGTTCGACGTTTCGTGATAACATACGAAATCGCCCGGTTATTTGGAATCTTCGGAATATTATCGACGTGGTTTTTGAGCAACCAAGTTCGTCGAGGACCTTTTGGACCTGCTTTAGGATTTGGGCCTTATAAGGAAAAAAAATCTTTCGGAAGGGTAATCCCAATCCCAACCTGTTAACTCGTGCGTTTTGGGCATGTTGGACCCACGGCAAGACGTACCGACCCTCCAGAGGTCTTGATATTTGTTCAGTGCTCCGATTTGAAAAGGATTCCCCCGATCCAACATGCATCTACATTTTGAGAAGAATACCAATACCAAATGTGACTGCACGATTCTCAGTTTGTCATGGATGGGCAAAGTACCAGACGAACTTCCTGAGGTGAGTGTCTGATTTGTTTAAATTCAATTCTTAGATACCGTACACATTTATGTTAAAACTAAAATCCAAAATTCAATGTAAATCAAAGTTTAGTGGAATTTATGAAACGACCCTGAACACATTAAATTTACTTTGGTATTTCAACTTTGGATTTTATCCCGTCAAAGCAAAGCCGTATTTCACCCGTGTCCTTGCACTTCTCAATCTTGAATATTCCACGAGTAGGTTCAAACAAGAATGCACGAGATTCGAAAGATCAGGGCCATTTTGGGTTCACTTGTTAAATTCTTGACACCAAATGCACCTTATGAACTTTCCTTAACACAATCTTTCAGTTTACTTTGGTTGTGGGAGAGTTTTTAGCTTTCGTTCTTCGAAGAAACTTTCCCAATCACCTTGGTAATAATTGGAGCTTAATTTGTTTAATGTTTGGCTCACTGCAGCTACTTCAAGGACGTAATCTCCGCAACTCACTAGCTCCGAATCGGTGGGCGGATTTGTCTGAGATATGAATACACCTACCGATATTTTCCAATTCACACCATTCCATCTTGGATATTCTTAGTTATTTGTAGATAATACTATCTATAAAGTGTTGTTAATTAGATACTGTAGTAAATACGTACCTAATGATAAACATTAATGAATGTCAGTTTAGGTAGAGATGCGTCGTTTTAAGGGATTTAAAAAATTAAGTTATTACCTACTTATTACAATGTATTACAATGTCAATACCTAAAGTTTTTTTTTTTTTTTTTTTTTTTTTTTTTTTTTTTTTTTTTTTTTTTTTTTTTTTTGAAAGAGAAAGACAAGTTATTCATATTGATACACATAAAAGACCTAGTTTCACGTTAACAAATACTTTCATGAAGAAAAAGCTGTAGATACCTACTTGAGATTGATTGGGATGAATTTTCAACTAATTGCAACAAACAATCCAATAACCATTAAATATCCACAGACTGGCTTTTAATTTGCAGTTCGTACCTACCTTTAATAAACTATTTTTTCAACTTCTATATCACTTCAAAATAAACCACTTTGACTTCAATATCACTCCAATAAATTTATGGTAACAGGATTTTTCTCTTGAAACGCTACTTTGGGGTATTTTCGTTCCTAGATACCATAACGCTACCTTTCAACGGTTTGGAGAAGGTAGTCATGGCTAGAACATGTCCCATGTTTAAAAAATACAATTCTGCTGTTACTAATAGTCATTTCCATTTTTTTATTGTTTATTTATTTTTTATTTATTGACAAATGGCTATTGGCTATTCCTCCAGCCAAGTAAATTATATTTTTACTCATTAATACGATACAGTAGTATGTGTTATCTCACTTGTCTCCATAACGTCTATTGCGAAGTTTTCACCTTCATTTGAATATCGCCAACTGAGTGATCATTTCGTCGAGAAAACCAAAAACGAGGTAGGTACGGAGGCACACTGATCAGCTGAGGGGCCTCTGAGGCTAATTTTGTTCCTTTTCGAACAACCCTTTTTTTTAGGACGTCCCTTTGAAACTAGGTTTCGTCAATAGAGGGACGACCTATTGAAATTCATCCAGGAGGTGTGGGACGAACAACCCAAGCACGAGGACAAAATAAATAAATGAACAATAAAAAAATAAAAGGCGCATACAAATACGTTTCAGACCATTTTAAGACTCAATCCGTGAAAAATCAAGCATTTTAATTTCTCCCTTGATGGGAAAAACAAAAGATCATGGATATGTCTAGTACCTACTGTTTACCAGTTGGTACCTACTACTCAATTGTATACCAACCATGTACCTAGTGCCTTCTTTTCACAAGATTATTCCATTATGGTTACAAAACAATATTAGTTTTTAACTTAGAGTAATAAATCAGCATTCCTTGACACTACAATGGCTTAGAGGTCATGAAATGTAGTGGTAAAATGAGAGCATTCCAAAAAGTGGCGAACGATTTTCCTACTATGAAAACTATGGGAGTTACTCTTCCCTAGTAACGCCTTGGTTGTACGTGAAAATCAATAGAAAATGTGCCGGTCGGGAAAAAAAAGTGTCATGAAAAATTCCTTGACCCCCAGCCAAAAGACATATCCATGTCAAAACCGTAGGTGTAATGTCTGTGAGTGTGTGACAAATTTTATTGACGCTGCCCAGTCCACAATATTCTTAACCGATTTTCGAGATCCTTTCTTTAGTTTTGCAACAGACCCCAGAAATTTTGAATTTCATTATGAAAGAAGGAGCATAAAAGGGGTAAAGTAGAAAAAAATCTTTTTTTTTTTTTTTTTCTCTAGAAAAAACAAGACGAATTTTGTCGACGCCACCCAGGTGCGGTCTGAACCGATTTTCGTGATTCTTATTATGTTCACTTCCAATTTTAGTTTAGTTTAGTGTGTGGTGGGGGAGGGGGGGGGGGGTCATGGGGATAATTACCGATTCTATCAAGTGCTGGCCGAGCTACGAATCTCGACCGATTCTCGCGACTTTTATTTTGTTCCAATACGAATTCGATATAGTTTTGGAAAGTATGTCAGGATTTTCAAATTTCAATGTGGGAGAGGGTGAATAAGAGAGAGACTGATACTGATAAATCATGATGTTTCAACTATAGTGAGAGATTGGCTGACGATCTCAAGATTTATGCGGTGGTAAGATCAATAGAAGAGTGCAGTCGGCTTCAATCAAGCTTGGTGGCTCTTGAAAGCTGGTGTGCGATGAATGAACTGTCCTTAATATAAAAAAATGTTCGATCGTATCTTTCTACCGTTCATCCTCGCCAGTCGTCAATGACTCCTGTTTTTCTGGAGAGGTCTTGGAAAGAAAACGCTGCAAATTATTACACAAAGGTTTTATTATTTCTGTATTAGATAGCCCTTCTACGCAGATCACTGGTCTATAATTATTATTAAGCCCATATAAATCTAGTAAATGATTAAAACTTGGCGTATCGTTCCTCCCAAAAGGGTTCACACCTTTACGGCTCATGACCCCACAATTTTTCGGTTTATAGTAGGTGAATGTTGAAAATGATGAAATGTCGAAACAATGAAACAAAAAAGTCCAGTCATGCAGCATGACCCCATGAGCGAATTTTTGAAGAAATCTTCGACATTTCAGTCGCTATTGATCGTGTAGAGAAATTTTAGTTTATGATTTTGATAGACAAACATGGAATCAAATTATTAAAAATAATTAGGAGGTACTCATACTTTATTATTATTAAACTAATCTTGTAGATTTAAAGACAATCTGAAATTGGACAATGTTTCATGCAAATATTACCGATTTTTACAACTAACGAACGGCATTATTTCGATTTTTGACTGATTTTTCAACTTTGAAATTTTTGAAAACTTGATACATATTCTTATAGGAAATTTTACGCTGATTCCGAATATACCACATGTTAGTATGCTGAAAAAATTATTTCGCACAATAAATCGCAAAAAACAGGCTATTTTGAAATTTATGACTACATTTTTGAAAATTTCAACCCGAAGATGTAATCCGATCATGCTGGCCAACGAACTTGAACTTTCGTTTTGTGTCCTTAACATTTTAAAATTTGTTTGAAGTTCATCGTCTGGAATGACACATACAAACATATATACATACATACATATATACATACATAATACATACATTAAAAAATGCGTTAAACTTCAGAATATGATTCAGAATAGCCTGAAACGGATTTCTGCATAAAATTTTTTCAAAAATTCACATTCTACAAATTTTGAGGCGAGAGCAATAGCTTAATTTTCTTCAAAAATTCGCTAAAACTTAGTGAAATGGCAAGTTGAAAAGGAAAGCAGTTAGCCTCAGAGGTTCCGAAGCTGATTAGAGTAAAGAGAATATTAATTTAAGCATTATAAAATAACCAGGTGACTCAGAAGGAGTAACGCTGAGACCACCGAGAAGTTCCAATGACCCTTTGTTTGCGCGCAAATTGAAAAGTACCACAACTTTGTGATCAAACTCTACATACACATATCAAAAAGCCTTAAACTCAATAATTTCAAAACGGATTTCCATAAAGGAAATTTAGGATTTATTGCAATACCTTCGTTTTCCTAGAAAATTGGCTAAAACGTTCCGACCTTGGTAGACTCGGAAGTAATAAACCTTCTGTTGTAGCGAATTTTTGAAGAAAATTAAGCTATTGCTCTCGCCTCAAAATTTGTAGAATGTGAATTTTTGAAAAAAATTATGCAGAAATCCGTTTCAGGCTATTCTGAATCATATTCTGAAGTTTAACGCATTTTTTTATGTATGTATATATGTATGTATGTATATATGTATGTATGTATGTATGTATGTGTCATTCCAGACGATAACTGTCCGTAGAATTGTGCTAGAAACTTCAAACAAATTTTAAAATGTTAAGGGCACAAAACGAAAGTTCAAGTTCGTTGGCCAGCTTGATCGGATTACATCTTCGGGTTGAAATTTTCAAAAATGTAGTCAAAAATTTCAAAATAGCCTGTTTTTTGCGATTTGTCGTGCGAAATAATCTTTTCAGCATACTAACATGTGGTATATTCGGAATCAGCGTAAAATTTCCTATAAGAATATGTATCAAGTTTTCAAAAATTTCAAAGTTGAAAAATCAGTCAAAAATCGAAATAATGCCGTTCGCTGGTTGTAAAAATCGGTAATATTCTTCAAAAATTCGCTCATGGGGTCATCCTGCATGACTGGACTTGTTGAAATAGAAATTATAATTTATTTACGAGTAATTCCTAAGTATTTACTAATCAATTATTTAATAAACTAATGTAATTGAAGTAGGTGATTACCTACCTACGCTTCACAAACCCAATAGGATACAGAAGTTATAATAAACTCGATATTTATTGGAATTATATTATCAGCTGATTTTCATAGTTTTCAAGGCGATTTTTTATTGTTTTACTACTGGTTACGACTCACTCCCGTGTTGATGTCTGCATAGCGAATTTTTGAAGAAAATGAAGCTATTGCAATGGCTCGGACAATTTTAAAATCTAAATTTTCGAAAATTTTCTCCATTGAAATCCGTTTTGAGGCATTCTGAAAGGAATCCTAGAGTTTAACGCTTTTTCATACATACATTTATAGGTATGTAGGTTCTTGAGGGTCGGTCGGTTGAATCACAAATGCATTGATTTGGCGACGTTTCAGAAATTTTTTATTTCTATTTTCAAGCCAGTAGGCTGAAAAGCGTCTTGGACAGTTGAGGGAGTTCTACCTCCTTCAAGCACTGTTTGAAGGAGGCAGAACTCCATCAACTGTCCAAAACGCTTTTCAGCCTACTGGCTTGAAAATAGAAATGAAAAATTTCTGAAATGTCGCCAAATCAATGCATTTGTGATTCAACCGACCGACCCTAAAGAACCTATATACCTACATATTGCTCCAACGGTCAATAACGAAACAAATCATATTATATATATTTATATATTTGTGTGTGTTCGCCCAGACGATAACTCTCCTTAGAATTTAGATAAAAATTCCGTTCTTGCAACAAAAAATCAAGCTCTCCAAGCGAAAGGACAAGTTCGCTGGCCAGCATTTTTGGAGCACATTAAATTGGTCAAATTTCAAAAAAAGTGGTGAAAAAATCACTATAAATAGCAAAACACGGGTAAAAATCGTTAAATTTATATTGTTTTAACGGGATATTGCTCAAATAAAGTTTATTATCTATAAAATAGAACATTAAAACATTCATGTGCAAAATCATGCTGAAAAATTTCCTTAAATTTCATTAAAATGTGCTAAAAAAATTGATTAAAACTCCAAAAAAGTTAAAAGTTCAAAATCCCTTTTTGAATCGCAGAGTATTATTGAGAACGATTTTTTTTTTTTTTTTCCATAGAATCGGTGACTAACAATTTCTTTACCCTCAAATTCCTTAATTTTCAAAACAATGTAACATAATCTAGTACGACGATTTACGAATATTCGCTCATACGATCATGCTGCATGACTAGAACTTTATTCTTGTCGATGCTTTAACCCTTAGAGAAAGCAAACGAATAACCGCATAGCGACCTTTGTGGTTTCTTTCTATTCTTTCGTTCTATACCTATAAATGAAACTCAAAAAATCATTACTGTTACATATAAAGATTTCAAGATCTCGTTTTTTGAATATTTCAGCCCTTAGGTTCTACCCTTTAGTGTTGATCGAACGCGATGCCGATGTTACTGGCACATCCCCGACCGATAAATGATTTTTAAGCCAAATTTCTTACAGTTTGGTCCAATACTTTTGAGAAAAGCTACGGACGGCGTACAGCTGACGGCGTACGGACGGTTTTTTTTTTTTTTTTTTTTTTTTTTGGATTCTACGCATCTTGAAACGTAAACCAACAAATTAATTAGGGGATTAAAAATTTGACTTGTTGAATTGACATTGCGAATGGTCTTAGAACTGTAGAAACGTGCATGCGTGAACGACGACTAGCGTTCGAATTCCGAAAATAGGGAACTAAGAGTTCTAGCTTTACGAACGATAAAAGAGAGATGGAAGCTACTGTAGAGACAAACTTTAGAAGTAGAGACCAATGAAAGGGAAGACAGGGTTGAGGGTAAGAAAATAATGGCATTATGAATTTGAGTGTTGGAAGATTACATAGTCCGAAGTCGGAAACCTCACAATGGCTGCTTCTACTGTTTCAAAGTTGTGAGTGTCACTTGAGCGGAGTTGTACCTACTGTCCATTGCCGCATTGTTCTATTATGTTATATTGTGCAGAGTTGCATTATTTTCGATTTGTAGAATGAAATCATACTACATGGACATGGATGTTATTAGGTATAAGGTAATTTGAACCTCTACAGTCTTTAGTGCCACTTTGTTAATATATGAACATTGATAATATCTTTTTACCTATATAAAAATGTTAAGTTGGTTTGTGTATGCTCCAAAAACTCAAAAACTATACACAAAAAGTCCAGTCATGCAGCATGACCCCCAGGAGCGAATTTTTGAAGAAATCTTCGACATTTCAGTCGCTATTGATCGTGTAGAGAAATTTTAGTTTATGATTTTGACAGACAAATAGAACTTCTTCATAATTTCATGGCTGATATTTTCTAAGCCACAGTCAGTATTAAAGCTACATCAAGTCCTACAGTTGAGCGTAAAACATTAAAGAGAGCGACCGAGAGAATCGGAGGACGAAATATTTCAACGAGTGAACTCATCAGTTGTGATTACTTTTTTTTTTTTTATTTATTTTTTTTTTTTTTTTTTTTTATTTTTTTTTTTTAACAAGCCCCTACACCCTACGTTTTAAACAGCATGGTTCTAGGACTGTTTATACAGGGATACTTCCATAAGAGTAGTTCAATCTGAATGTCGACAATGTTTCATGCAAATATTAACGATTTTTACAACTAGCTAGCGAACGGCATTATTTCGATTTTTGACTGATTTTTCAACTTTGAAATTTTTGAAAACTTGATACATATTCTTATAGAAAATTTTACGCTGATTCCGAATATACCACATGTTAGTATGCTGAAAGAATTATTTCGCACAGCAAATCGCAAAAAGCAGGCTATTTTGAAATTTTTGACTACATTTTTGAAAATTTCAACCCGAAGGTGTAATCCCATCATGCTGGCTATTGAATTTGAACTTTTGTTTTGTGTCCTTAACATTTTAAAATTTGTTTGAAGTTTCTAGCACAATTCTACGGACAGTTATCGTCTGAAATTACACATACATATATACATACATATATACATACATGCATTAGAAAATGCGTTAAACTTCAGAATATGATTCAGAATAGCCTGAAACAGATTTCTGCATAAAATGTTTTCAAAAATTCACATTCTACAAATTTTGAGGCGAGAGCAATAGCTTCATTTTCTTCAAAAATTCGCTAAAATGTTAAGTTTTTTCGGGTATGCTCCAAAACGTCTGCACCAATTTCCATGCGTGTGGCGTAAATTGACGAACACGTTCTAGGGATGGTTTTAAGCTATATCACAATCCTCTAGATTTACTCTTTCGTCGTAAACTTGGACTTTCCTACCGACGTCGCCAACTTTGTAGTTAAGGAAAAACCGGACATGCGTCGACCTTTTCACGTCAAATGTTGTTGGGGTGGGTTCAGGGGTTAAGAACTTTCAAAATAAATTCAAAGATAGCAAAAAATTTTGGTGGGTTGAGCCGAGCAGTTTCTATTTCAAAAGAAACATAATCGAAAATTTATATTAATAACACCTTACTTATTAACTACAGCAACCTTCATCGGCAAGAGATGTAACGAAGCTAAGGTTATATTCAGATTGAAGAAATGGGGAAGGAGTGGAGATTGAAGAAATGGGGGTTGGGAGAGGAAAACCTTCTGACGCTTTTACCTATTGCTAAAAAAAAACAAGACCAATATTTCTTTCTGAAAAAAAAAACTAGCGCTAAAAATATTTTCTCCCGTTCACCCAAGGGAGTTGAAATTTGATTATGTGACCCACTGGGACATCAGAAGATGAATGAAATGACGGGCTCTTTCCCGATCAACTTAGTGAGCTAAATTCTCTCCTTTTCATCCAAGGAATGTGGAATTCGACAGGGAGCCTCTCTATGACATTAAGAGTTGAATGAAATGACGGGTTCCAACCAGATCAGTTGACTTGTTAAAATCTCTACTATTCACCCTAGGCATTTTGAATTTTATAGGGAGTCTCTCTGGAACATCAAGAAACGAATAAAACCAATTCATCAAACCATTATTTCGTAAAATCACAAGTCATTCTTTGCACTCTTGGGAAGGTCATAGTCAATCGGAATCGTCCAACGGTACCCACAAAGGGTAAAAACGCAACGCGATACGTATAAACCGTTGTAAAAGACGAGACGTTCGCGAACAATCAATTTGAGACACGAACCTTTAGACCCAGACCAACTAAAAACCCAAAAATACAAAAAGTCTTTCAAGTTGGGTGAAGCACATAGCTTCCTCGTATCTGTAACATGAGTCTTCATTAAAATGGTTCAAATAATCTTAACAGATTCCAAAGCAAAATCAATTAATTAGGCAATGAGGAAATGATGCTTTATATAGGGGGTCCCATCTAAACGGGCCCATCGGGATATTACAGCCATACGGTGCGAGCTATCGGAAAATTGAACTGGATCTTTTTTATAGTATTTTAACTCAGCTTCACGATGCGGAAGTGCTATTTTTATTTTTCCATGTTTTAGGGTCTCAAATCATTGAGTGAAACTTGCGGTTTCCTCTTGACCCCCCTTTTTAACATGTTTAATGTTTTAGGGCTGGGGGTCATTCTGTGAATTCCGACACGACACGCAAATGTGCAACGTTTTTTTCTGATGATTTCCGCTTACAACCGAGTCGTTGCTAGGGAAATGGTACTTCGTCGTTTTTCATCCCACAAAATTCGTTGACCATTCGTTCGAAAGCTCTCGATTTATCCAACCATATTATGTTAACTACTGCGAAGTGCGTGGCCAACAAGCTGAGTTATGAGCATGGTTATTTGAATAATTGTTTACACACAGGTGATCATTCTCAATTATTGATATTGTGAACATGATTGCAACCGCTTGTTAATTTCTGATGATTTCATTGAGTTGGTGTTTCGATGATTTGATTCATAGCAGGTGATCCGAATATTGCGAGAACGGTTTGATTTGTGAAGCGGTGGTTAAATCATTTTAATAGGTAATTTCTATACTTTACACTCTAGGAAGCTGTAATTTTGTATGTAGCCTCTTCAGAACATTTACTTGACGATGCCCAGGGTCCGGATCAGATGAGTGGCTCTTAAAGCTAATTTCTATGCATTACGCTCTAGGAAGCTGTAATTTCGTGTGTAACCTCTTTGGGACATTTACTTGACGATGCCCAGGGTCCGGATTAGATGAGTGGCTCTTAAAGCTATTTTTTATGCTTTACACTCTAGCAAGCTGTAATTTCGCTTGTAGCCTCTTTAGGACATTTACTTGACGATGCCCAGGATCCGGATCAGATGAGTGGCTCTTAAAGCTATTTTTTATGCTTTACACTCTAGGAAGCTGTAATTTCGTATGTAGCCTCTTTAGGACATTTAATTGACGATGCCCAGGGTACGGATCAGATGAGTGGCTCTTAGAGCTAATTTCTATGCTTTACACTCTAGGAAGCTGTAATTTCGTATGTAGCATCTTTAGGACATTTACTTGACGATGCCCAGGGTCCGGATCAGCTGAGTGGCTCTTAGAGCTTGCATACGAGTCTGCAACTAAAGACATAAAATGTCCCAATGTGTTGCAGACTCGTATGCAAGCGTACTTTGGTATGAGTCCCATCGGAAATATCTACTGGTAAATTAAAATGTATATAAATCTAATAAATTGTTTTGGTTAATTAGAATCCTTTCTTTTTTCTTGACCTTAAAAAACTATATCTAATTTCTCCCTTGCGAGGGAAAAACATTAAACATGATTTAATGTTTTTCCCTCTCAAGGGAGAAATTTCGTAGTTTCTGTTGTACCATTTTATGTATGTATGTATGTATATATGTATGTGTCATTCCAGACGATAACTGTCCGTAGAATTGCGCTAGAAACTTCAAACAAATTTTAAAATGTTAAGGACACAAAACGAAAGTTCAAGTTCGTTGGCCAGCATGATCGGATTACATCTTCGGGTTGAAATTTTCAAAAATATAGTCAAAAATTCTCTCTCTCCATAAGATTGGTAGTTAACAATTGCTTAACACTCAAAGAGCTCAGATGTCAAAACAATTTAACGTTATAAGATACGATTTTATTGCTTTTTTCGATTTTAGGTTGAATTTGGAACAGAAAATGCCTCGTTGAAATTTTTTTTACGGGGCTTCGTTTCTGAGTTATTCGACTTTTTGCGGAAGTCCGATTTTTACTCGTATTTTTCCCTGTCTCCAATCATTGATTGAAACTTACGGTTTCCTCTTGACCCCCCCCCCCCCCCTTTTTTTTATTGCTTTTTCCGATTCTAGGTTGAATTTGGAACAGAAAATGCCTCGTTGAAATTTTCTTTTTGGGGCTTCGTTTCTGAGTTATTCCACTTTTTGCGAAATACAGAAAATCGCCGATTCCTTTTAGACATTACCTTTCTTATTATTTTTGTCTTCAATTGTTGAGATGTTCACCACACTTTTGAAATCAGCATTAAACTATCTATCATCAGACCCCAGCGTCCATAATCAACAATCACCATCAAAGTGGAATAACTCAGAAACGAAGCCCCAAAAAGAAAATTTCAACGAGGCATTTTCTGTTCCAAATTCAACCTAGAATCGGAAAAAGCAATAAAAAAGGGGGGTCAAGAGGAAACCGTAAGTTTCAATCAATGATTTGAGACATGGAAAAATACGAGTAAAAATCGGACTTCCGCAAAAAGTGGAATAACTCAGAAACGAAGCCCCAAAAAGAAAATTTCAACGAGGCATTTTCTGTTCCAAATTCAACCTAAAATCGAAAAAAGCAATAAAAAAGGGGGGTCAAGAGGAAACCGTAAGTTTCAATCAATGATTTGAGACCCTAAAACATAGAAAAATGAAAATCGGACTTCCGCATCGTGAAGCTGAGTTGAAATACTATAAAAAAGGTCCAGTTCAATTTTTCGATAGCTCGCACCGTAAGGCTGTAATTTCCCGATGGGCCCGTTTAGATGGGACACCCTGTATAATATGTTATGCTTGCGATTGCGCGGAAGTTTACAGTGATTCGGAAGCGATAGAGTTCATTGGAGATCACAGCCTAAGCCGTTCAATTCCCAAAAATTTCATCGAAATCGGATGGAAACGTAGAAGTGATGTTTGTTACAGGATTTGAGGTTCCCTCAGTAGCAGCTACTGATGGATCGTGATAAAACGCATACATGTAAATATCGGGTTATCAAATCGTTATTTCCCAACTACCCTCGGAATTTGAGGACCGTTCTCAGCCTATCCCGCACGTTCCCAGAATATTTAATCAAAACCTAATGAGAGATGTGGAATTAATGCTGGTTATCGTCCACAACAGTTTACCGTTGAATGATCCTCCTGTAGGTAGGTACCCTTCGAAGAGTAAATACCAGGTTTAGAAAAACAATGGGAGAGGACGGACCAGTGAGTATAGAATGAAAGAATTTCTTTATATTCTCTCCGGGACAGACTGAATGGGTTTTTGTGTTTGATTGCGTCCATCGGAAATTCTCCAAGGACAATCGGAACCGGATTAAACCAAAGGTTTTGTCCAAGTTTTGTTCAAACCCGAGAAAAATAATATTAATAGGTAAGATATAAGTATAATGAGGATAAAAATCTCGATTCTTTTTCCTTAAAAAATGATTTGCAATATTTAGGAAACTAGTACTATAATTGACATAATTGTATATGTAGTTTTAGACGTAAAAAAGGAAAATAATGCAATGGCTCCATACATTTTAAAATAAAAATTGCGAAACATTTCTTCATTGAAATTCGTTTTGAAGTATTCCGACTGAATCCTAGAGTATACAGCTGTAAGGGTTTACTCCTTACATTAAAAATCTATTGTTGATAAAATATACCTAAATAAAATGCGTTTTTCCGAACCGATACTAAAATGTGTATATTTGTGGAGTTTCTAATTCACACAGATCATCACGCTCTATTACACCTCCTCAATCTGAAAGATCCTAAAGGAAGATTGGGTATATGGCAGTCAATTCTACAAGGCTATAATGCAAAAATTCATTATAGGAATGGGAGGGATCTGGAAGATGCGGATGCGTTATCTAGGCTTTGTCTTGATAGATAGACAGATAGTGTAAAGGCCTAAATGAGGCAATACAAACGTCAGGTATACAAAATACATAAATACAAAATAAATATAACAATACACTGATAGTTAGGTCATGACGCGAATAAAACTAGTTAGAGAATCTTTAGGTAAAACTTATATAGTAATTCAGTCAGGTACATATTTCCTCCAATTCACATTAAAAAAACTTGAGACTTCATAAAGTTCAATCTCAATCAGGGCTCGCTTCAAAGTACTTTTGAACTTTTTAATTGGAAGCATTTGAATTTGTACCAGTAGGCAATTGAAAAGACGAGTCCCCATCTGTACCGGATCACTTGTCAACATTGTCGTAAGGCGAGCAGCAGGTGGGCGTAAATTATTATTGCCTCTAGTGGGATATTGATGAACATCGTTGCCTCTTATGATTGAGTCGGTACGCTCCCGAACAAACAGAAGGGAATTCAGAACATAGTAGCTTGGAATTGTCAGAATCCCGAGGCCTCTAAAGTGACTACGGCAGCTCCGACTCCAATTCAGCCCCCTCAAAATTCGAACTGCTCTTTTTTGAAGCTTAAAAACCTCGGCAGCATAACAGCAGTTTCCCCAGAGCAAAATACAATACGTAGCTCTACTGACGAAACAGGCAAAATAAACGGAAAGGAGAGTTGCGGAGGATACTGAAGATAGCAAACGACGCAGCATGAACAGCACCGAGGCGAGCTTGAGAACAAGATGTTCAACTTGATTACGCCACGACAATCTATTGTTACTTATAACTCCCAAAAAGGTAACGTGCTGCTCAGTTCTTCCATTCAGTCAAAGATCTGATGATTGGGACTTGTCTTCATTCAGTATCATAGAGTTAGCTAAGCACCAACTGCTTAACAACTTCGTCGGCAACAGTGATATCACTATGAAGAAGAGAACGAAGAAGAATGAAGAACAGGCTGCAAAATTAGATTAGGTTTGTCACACTCTGCATCATGTCGACGTCCAGCCCAAGATGAGGTACTAAGAGCGTTCCACGATGATCCAGAATCAGGTGGACACAACGATTTTTTGCGAAGATACAAAAAAATCAATCCAGGTTCTTTTAGCCTGAGGCGAAGAAAGAAATACGTGAGTACGTGAGGAGCCGCCACCAATGTCAGATGGTGAAATTTAAGTATAGGCCAAAGCCTGATTCTATATCTCCCTCTCGTGCCTCCACTCCTTTTGAATGTCTCCATCTAAACTTCAGCGAGAAGAAAAAGCGTCCGGAAGGAACTGGGAACACTCAATCTTTTTAGGTAATCG
This sequence comes from Adelphocoris suturalis, assembly GCA_030762985.1. NCBI lineage: Eukaryota > Metazoa > Arthropoda > Insecta > Hemiptera > Miridae > Adelphocoris > Adelphocoris suturalis. The sequence continues at coordinate 69,172,501 of CM061047.1, forward strand.
TGGATGATTGTTCAAAGATGGTTTTCGCAAGAGCAATGAAAGAAACTTCAAAAGCAGTTGTGCGCTACTTGCTGCAGTTTCCACACATCGACAAGGTTAAAAGAATTGTTTCTGATAATTCCGCAATTCGTTTCCAGGGAAATGCAGAATTTTGCAATGAAAAAGGGATCTGATCTATTCGGCACCCTACCATCCGGAGAGCAATGGACTAGCTGAAAAAAGAATGAGGGACATCAAGCAGTATATGAGACTCTACCCCACTTTTAGAGAGGGTTGGAAGAGTTGTTTAGATTCTGCTGTTCAATAAATTTTAGTGAAATATTGCTCAAATAAATAGTATGAACAGGAGACAATTTAGCTCACTCAGCAGAGTAGGAATGAGCCAATCATTTCAACCGTCTCCTAATTTCAGCTTCAGAGATTAAATACGATAGAAATCATCAGCTTTAGGAGCCCATTAGCTGGAGGTCTATACATCGTTTAATACCTACTGCTCACTAGTCCCACTACTCCATAGTAGGTATTCCTACCATATTCCTAATGCCTTCTTTTTACATTATTAGTTCACTAGAGGCCTGTTAGGGCTTGGAAAGCCCTAATCTAGCTTAACAGAATTTAATCATTTCCATTCGGCCAAGGACGTGCTCTTCGATGATCGATTCATTTGCCAAATATCTACGAAATGACCACTCCAGTGAATTATTTGCAACGCACTTCTTACTTACCGTGAATTGATGGCAACTGTTGTTACCGCCACAGCCTGATAAATAACTCTCGTTGATAAGGACCGCCTAGAACACGATCAAGGCGGGTATAGAGACGAACGGCGACACTTTTGCAACAAACTTGGGGCCGTGCTGATTCGAATGAGCAGTCTAACACTAAAATCGGACCGCGAAGTTCTTCACCATTTCAAAGACCGTTCGGAATTATATATAAAGACTAGAGGCCTGTTAGGGCTTGGAAAGCCCTAATCTAGTCCGAATAACAGTACTACCTAACAGGAACTCAGCACATTATAGTAACGTATTTGCGGCGTTATGAGACCTGGTGCAAAGGTAAGGCGATGTTATTAGATGATTAAAAAAGAGGAAATACCGATAAAAATTTAAGTAATGTAATAAAATAAATATCACCAGTTGAGGTGGTCCTCGCCACTATGAGACTGAATAAAAAGTTGAATCGCGTTGCTTTTCTCGCGTCACGCCAAAAACAAATCGGACCGCCTAGAACACGATCAATATAAGCACAGACACTTGGGGCCGTCTAACACTGAAATCGTCCGCAAAGTTCTTCACAATTTCAAAGATCGTTCAGAAATAACTCTCCTAGATGTTAGTAACTACACTACGTTTCTTACTTACCGTGGCAACTGTTGTTACTGCCACAGTAAACAGAGAGTCTCCCTATCAAATTTCAACTTCCTACAGCGAACAGGAAAGAATTTAGCTCACTCAGCTGATCAGAAAAGACCCCATCGCTTCATTCGTCTCTTAATGTCGCAGAGAGTCTACCTATCAAATTTCAACTTTCTACAGTGCACAGGAAAGGATTTAGCTCACTCAGCTGATCAGAAAAGTCCCCATCACTTCACTCGTCTCTTAATGTCCCAGAGAGTCTACCTATCAAATTTCAACTTCCTACAGTGAACAGGAAAGGATTTAGCTCATTCCGCTGATCAGAAAAGACCCAATCACTACGTTACCAACACTTTTGCAACAAACTTGGGGCCGTGCTGATTCGGAATTATATATAAAAACCGTTCGGAATTATGTATAAAGTCTGCTAAGTTCTTCAGTTTCAATTTCTTCGTTCAGAAATAACTCTCCTAGATGTTAGTAACTACACTACGTTTCTTACTTACCGTGAATTGATGGCAACCGTTGTTACCGCCACAGCCTAATAAACAACTCTCGTTGATAAGGACCGCCTAGAACACGATCAAGGCGGGTATAGAGACGAACGGCGACACTTTTGCAACTAACTTGGGGCCGTGCTGATTCGAATGAGCAGTCTTACACTAAAATCGGACCGCGAAGTTCTTCACAATTTCAAAGACCGTTCGGAATTATATATAAAGAAGATTATGGTTACTTAGCAATATTAGTTTATAACTAAGCGTAATAAATCAGCTTTCCTTGACACTGCAATGGCTTAGGGATCATGAGATGTTGTAATAAAATGAGAGCATTCCAGAAAGTGGCGAACGATTTTCCTGCTATGAAAACTGAGGGAGTTACACTTCGCTAGTAACGCATTGGTTGTACGTAAAAATCAATAGAAATAGAAAATTCATGTTTCTGCCAAACGAAAAGTTTGTTTAAAATCCGATCAAATTAGTTTAGGAATGTAGCAAGGTGCGTAAGGAGGGGGAAATTGGTAGCTTGAGATATGCATATTTTTCACATAAATCAAGAGCTTTCCAACGAGTGGCGATTTCTGAGCGATGAAAATGGCGGAAGTTACATTTCCCTACCGACGGGTTGGTTGTAAGTACGTGAAAATTGACGGAAATAGAAACATTGCATTCTTCTTGTGTTACATTTTCACAGATAGCTCCCCCACGCCTTAAACATATCCATGTCAAAAATAATAAACCTTTGTGTAGTAATTTGTAGCGTTTTTATTTTCATTACACCCACGGATGTCTACCAACCCATAATTTGTAAGAATGATGAAAAGGTATGACCGCTGGTATCGGCTCACTGCCCTTTCACTGTCCATAATAACCAGCTTTTTTTTCTCGTAATTTACCTAGTTTTCTTCAAAAGCCGTTTCCCCTTGTATCAAAGTAGCAGAAAAGGCAGGTACGTATTCGATTCTCATTGAATATGTACGGGTTATTTGTGGGTGGGACGTTGAAATATTAATCTACGGCACGACCTCTCTATTTCCGGAGTGCCGCTTTCCGAACACAGCCCCTCTGAAAAGATGCGATCGAAATGCGGATGATATTATAGATTACCTCTACCTTGTTTGTTCACAGGAGTTCATTATTGCCAGTAGAGTTCAAAACCCTTCTGTTGACAGTTTTACATCGTTGAAAATACATCATTTGGTTAAGTTCTTTTCTCAGCTCTGGCTTAGCTTTTAGCGAATTATCGAGAAAAAAAAGCTCTTAATAATATGGCTTATAAAATTGTATACCTAAATCAAATTTCCGATCATTTTATTCATGTGAAGTTGTTGGGAATTCTCAAATGATTCCTGGATTTTAAGAGGATTCCCTAATAACTAAGGGTAGATGCACGTATGTGTGAGTAGGAGGCTATTTTGGCACAGGTTCGGTGCCTACAACTTACCTGTTTGCTGTTTTGTCATAATTTTGTTTTCGTACTCCATGATTTTCGATCTTAGTTCAAGCTGAATTTGCCGTAAATTTATTTTTGTATATTTTTGTATTTATTTTTGTTGATAAATCCATAATGTCTCGTTGTTATGTAAAATTATCAGCGACAGGCGACTCGAGTGGAAAGGCCGAGATACCAGTAAACCACCAAGTTCTGTCCATGTCCCTATCTATATTTTACGAGATTCCGTTACAAAATTTAATGAAATTTATGTAAAAAAGCACTTGAAAAGTTGTAAAAAGTGGAAAATGTGTTGGGATTGGATTGTGAGGTGTAAGTAAAAGATTATTGTAAGTTTAGTGACGCCAGCAGAGCTCAATTACGAAAAATATCGAACAGTGACAACGAGTATATAGACAGGGTGTTCACCTTAAGATTGGTAACCTCTTAAGGCTCTGGCACACAGAACGCGATCTGTCGCGGCGGCCAGCGATCCCGTGATCTCCTTGGCGATCGGTGATGCAGCTACGCCACATGCAACGCGATATTTGTTTGAGCGATCCAGTATTGTACATTATCATCAAGTTCGTATGGTTCTCTAGAAAAAAATGAGTAGTTCTGACGAAGAGGAACTCTTGCTTCTTTTCGCGTTAGTACAGAGAACCAGCACAAGAAGACGATTTTGGGTGCACCCAATAAATCAAAAAACAGAAGAACTTGGTGAATACCACCGTCTGTGTCGTGAACTACAGTCTCATGAAGACAGGTTTTTTTCATATTTTCGTATGTCGAGGCGAAGTTTTGAGGAGCTACATGAAGTACTGCGACCCAGGATTGAGCGGATCACTACGAATTGGAGAAGACCTATTGAAACAGGCCCCATCTTGAAACTGGATCGCCGGATCGCGTTATAATTTTGTAGTTTTGTACAAGTGTATCGCCTGTCGCCGCGATCAAGACTGGATCGCTTTGACAGATCGCGTTGTGTGTGACAGGGATGATGCGATGTTGCATCTTACAACCATATCGCCGGATCGCGGCGGTCAGTGATCGCTGCCCGCCGCGACAGATCGCGTTCTGTGTGCCAGAGCCTTTAGGGATCGATACTACACTTAATTTGCAACAAAAAATTCCTCCTCGCGATTTTTTTAAACCCTCGATTTTTTGGAGATTTTTTACTTTTAAGTTTTTACTACTCTACCAATGGTGATATAATTCATAGGGTATTTATATACCCAATTACCTACCGAGTTTGAACGAAATCGGACTAACTGATGGTAAGAAATCAACATTATGAGAAATTCACGTTTGTGCATGCGCACACGCTACTGTTGATTCGATGGCACTGAAAATCATAGGGAACCGTCTGGGGGCTAACCCACGCAATCCCTGAAAATTCGGATATGATATGATATTATTGCAATTCTAGAAATGTCATTTAATTAGATTTAAAATAAGCTGGAAATGTAAACCACTGTGTGATTTAAGCAAAAACATGTATTACTTTCCTACTTTGTTGGGTAGCTCACAGTAATGTTTATTAGCTGTAAAGTAGCTCAGTCGTTTGGCGACCACTGATCTAGATGAACTCGCTCATCTAAGAATACAAAATTCCTACCTACCTACTCATCCATGAATTTGAAACTATTCAGGAACCAGAAGCCAACGCACGTACCCAAAATGACCCGTTTTAGGGTCGCCAGAGTAAATAATGTGAGAGAAGGTATAATTACAATATTATTTTGATCATATTCTAAATTTTCCTTATCATTCCAAAGAAAAAAACTGTAGAAAACTTGCAAAATATCGATCTGGCAACCCTAGCAACTCGGTTTATCAGGTTATCAGGATCCAAGTTCAGTGTGAACCATGGATTGATCTGTTTGAATTCATTTCGGTTTCATCAAGTTGAACTGAGTTCCTTGAGACGAGTTTAAGACTGAACTCGGATCATTGAAAACTCAAGTTGCACCACCGCTGATCCAAGATCGCATGTTCAACTTCCGGTGACATCGAGAAGAGATGCCTTATCTTGGAAGCGAGAGTCGTCTTTTTTTTGGCCATTCATCATTTACTTGGTCTCGCCCGCGCACAGAGTATATCACGAATGCATATTCCGTTAGTGCTTTTTGTGTTGATCGATGAGATTGTGCGATTATTTATATTTATTGATGGAATCAAAGGAGCATAGGGTACCGGCGTTCTCCCATTCGGAGAGAGAGAACCTCCTTGACCTCATACATAACTATTTTGATATTTTTGAATCTAAAAACAACCCGATGCCCAACCGTTCTACACTAAAAACGAAATATGGGAAAAATTGGATGGCGAATTCAACCCCAGTTCTTGATAATATCGAGATTGCTCAAAATTAAAGACATTTCGGAAAAATCTTTATAACAAAGTGCAAAAGGAGCTCTTCCCGACGCACACAACAGTCTTCACGTCACAGGTGAGTAAAGTTGAATATAGGTATTGCTTGCTATTAACACTAAACTTGATAAATTATAAACACACGATAAAGTAATAATATAAATAAAGACCACGTCACGAGCATTTTTGACAACAGTTTTATGAGGTGAGGTGTCAAGCAACAATTGATCCGAGTTTACGTCAAGCCCCCGTAACCGGCAGATATCGAACCTTCAACGCTGATCACCGATTGATCGGAGATCTGCGTTGAACTTCCATAGTAAAATCCAATATTGCAGACGATCTCCGTTCAAAAGTCAAACCGCGTCTTGAACTTGGTTCAAAAACTTGGTGAAACCGGCCCTTAATGTGCTAAAAAATGCTTGCCAACGAGGTCATCTCTGAGCAGTGGAATACAGCCCTTTTATTTGCCCAATCCACAAAACAAGCCGTCATGTGAGAATTATAGAGGCATTTCCCTGTTGAATTACAGGAATTCAATGAGCACATTGGGTGACTACCAATGTGGTTTCCGTAGAGACCAATCAACCACTGACCGGGTTTTCACTATCTGTTCAATTCTAGAGCATGCCTACAATAGTATATTTCGGTCCCAGCTCTGCAAGGTAACGAACGAATTTGGAATCCCCCAAAACTGGTTAGACTGGTGCAGATGACGCTACATGACTCAAAATGCGAAGTTAAAATACAAGGGCTCTCTAAGGACTTTAGGGTGCCGAAATTTGAGCCTAGAAAAAGTTATTAGAGCCATTGAGACGAACCCAAATGGAACTATCTTCAACAGAACTGTCCAGGTACTGGCGTGCGCGGACGATGTTGATATAGTTGGCAGGAGCAAGAATGCGTTGAAGAAAGCATTTGAAGAGCTAAAGTATGCTGCCCGTAAGATGGGATTGGAAGTAAATGGCCAGAAAACCAATACATGGAGATGACCAGGAAGGCAAAAGCACGCCAAAGCTTGATCTGTGGCTGTGATGTTTTTGGATAATTTGAAGAGTTTAAATATTTGGGCTCAACCTTCACCAAATAACAGTTTATCCACAGACATCAAAACAAGAATAACCTCCGGAAACAAGTCATACTACTCAGTGCTGCCAATGCTCAAGTCCTCGTGGATGCCCAGTCGAACTAAGACCATCATTTACAGCACTATAATAAAGCCAGTTGTCACATTTGGGTCGTAAACTTGAGATCTCACCAAGGCAGGCGAGAAAATGTTGAAGATCAGGAAAAGGAAAATACTGATAAAGATTTACGGTTCAGTGTGGGATCGGTGGTACTTGGCGCATTAGGACAAATAGTGAACTGTATGATATTAATGGTCATGAGGACATAGTTACCGACATAAAGAGACAGAGGCTGCCAGGCAGCAGGGCATGTAAGAAAGTGTATACATTCGAGCCTGGAGGAAGGCGGAAGAAAGGAAGACCTAGGAAACGATAGAAAGATGATGTGGAGGAGGATATCAGGAGAATGGGGATCAGGAACTGGAGAAGGAAAGCAGTTGATAGATTGGAGTGGAAGAAGGTCATTCGGGAGGCCAGGGTTCTTCAAGAGCTGTAGTGCCACGGAATATAGTATAGTTTAACAAACTCATCCTGTCGTTTAGAAAGATTGATTTTTTGGCGCAAGACCGGAAATTTTATCTCAATCCTAAAGGGCCGTTTACACGAGCAACAAAAGTTGTGCAACTCCAAAAAAATTGCACTAGAAAAGTTGTACGCAACACAAAGCAATAAAATTGCCTCGTGTTGCGTCAAGATGTTGCAAGGAATTAATTGCACTGTGTTGCACCAAAAAGTTGTGCAATAGAAATTGCTCAATTTTTTCGTTTACACGGGCGACAACAGTTTGCGCTAAGGACGGTCAAGAGGTGGTCGCGAACCAGGGCTTCTTTCTATTTGCACCAGTTCCACTTTTGCCCTTTTTTTGTTCACTTTTTGCATAAGTGCGTAAATTTCGAAATTTTTTCGACGCCTCATCCGACGAAATCTGAAATTCGGACGCTACCGCCTCCCACCCGTCCGTTTTTTGCGATCCGATCCCTGTATTTCGGGTCTTCAACGTCCCACAGTTCCGGTCGAACGTGAATTGAGTTAATAAAATCTATAATCTTCTCGTTTGGCCAGTTCATTTTCACAAGCGGGGCGAAGGTCGAACGAGAACGAGAGACACTGGGATAAATTAATGTGGGGGACACACTGGTGAGGAAGCTGATCGGCGAAAAATGTGAATCACAGAAAACTCTCAATGTTATTGGCTGTTTCGTTCCCTCTCCCGACCCAAGGCCGAAAAATTGCCGCAATAGTGCAATAATTTTCCAAACCCCTTGGACTTCATTTCAACACGATGCAACAGTTGCCGAGAGGGCTCGTGGGCCTGAAATGTTGTGCAACTCCCGTCAATTAATTGCGTGCAATCTTCGGCAATTTTTTCGAGGAGAGAATAGTTGTCCAACTTTTTTGGAATAGTTGTGCAATACTTTTTTCTGCAATTATTGCCGGAAAAAATCGCTCGTGTGAACGGCCCTTAAGGAGAGTGAGTTATCGTCTGAAAGGATATATATATATATATATATATATATATATATATATATATATATATATACTCGGCCCTTCGGGACTCGCAAGGGGCTCCGCCCCTTGACCCCGCCAGGGGAGCTTCGCCCCCATGGACCCCCCTAATCTATACTCGGCGCTTCGCGCCTCGCCGGATCTTTTCTCTTTTCTACTGTGTAGAAAACGAGGATAATTTGCTATGCAATTCGTCTCACGAGAAAAAAATAAAATAAAAAAATTTTCAAGCCTGACTGGGATTCGAACCCACAACCTTCGTCTCACGAGAAAAAAAAAAAATTCAAGCCTGGCTGGGATTCGAACCCACAACCTTCGTCTCACGAGAAAAAAAAAATTTTTTTTCAAGCCTGGCTGGGATTCGAACCCACGACCTCGCGGGTTCGTGTAGCGGGACAAAAAAAATTATTGGGGGTCGGCCTAAGAATTGCATAGCAATTAATATATATATATATATATATATAAAAGAAAAAGCGTTAAACTCTAGGATTCGTTTCAGAATTGTTCGAAAATTTTTATTCTCTAAATTTTTTCGAATCGTTGCTAGGAATAGCTTCATTTTCTACGAAAATTCAGAAAACGTCGATATCCTTAATTATGAACTCCCACTCGGTCGCCCTTGGGCTTAAGACTAAAATTGGCTCATAAGGTCATGATGCAAGACTGGTAAAACTGTAATCGCTATGTAAAACTATAATTTGCTTGTTGGTAAGGAGAGATGTTTGAACTTTAATGAATTTCATTCGTTAAACATTCTGACCTACAAAACTTTTCTGTAAAACTGCTACTTACTTGATTCTAGACGGTTACCTACTTTTATACCCATCGAACGGTCTCAAAGTAATTATTCACCGAGGGGTCCGATGAATATAGAACTTTGCCAACGCTCAGAATAAGAGCGAAGTAATTACGTGTCAAATTGGAATAGTATCAGTTTTTAATTGAAATACTTTTGAAACAGTTTTAACTTTTTATTAGTTACAACCGATAGCGAAGTCGAACTTAATTTTACAAAACCCTCTTGATTCTACAAACTTTACCACCAAAACGTACCTATCCCTCCCTGGTTGATCCCGGTACTGGTATTGTCTAGTGTTCACGAAGAGATAGAAGTTCATTCACAGTATTACAAACTCTACAACTTACTTCGTATTCTTCGTATGTTGTCACAGCGAAGAAATAAAATGTATGAGGTAGTTCATTCACAGTGTATGAGGTAATTCATTCACTGTGAAATGTATTATGAGGTAGTTCATTCACAGTATTACAAACTCTACAACTTACTTCGCATTCTTCGTATGTTGTCGCAACAATCGAATATGTATGTAATCGATGTAGGCACATGTAAATTTGAAATTATCAACCTAAATTGAAAAGGCCAAGTTCGCCACCCGAAGCATCTCGAACGTACCGAATCTTCCGGTTTCTCATCCAGGACGACAGTTTAGGAAATTCGTTAATAATATCGACTGAAGATGTGACTAAAATCTCGACCTCTCAAACAATCCCGAGGAGAAACAAAACAAGAGTAGAATTGAAGGGTTGAAATTTACAAAAATCGGTACCTAGTTTGGTATAGGTGGAGGTGAAATTGATTCCACCACAGGTGATACATGATTTTGGGGTATTGTTGTTCCCTCACTCCGAAAGTAGAGAAGCTTTGTGTTCGTGAAACAAGTCGAAAAGTTGTTGTCCTCCAAAATCGAAATTTCCACCTGTTTTTTGAGTTTTTAGCATTCGCTGATCAATTTTGGTTCCCTGTCTGTCTGTGGCAAATCCTTTTCACGTCCAAAACAATACCAAGTTTCAATCCGATTTCGATGAAATTTTCAGGGATTGTTCGGGGTAGCTTCTAGACGGTCTCCTATAACTTTCATTGCCGTCGCATGCGCATGCGACATGCGCAATCCAAATAATAAACAAATAAATAAATTTGCGCATGCGCAAACGTCAATTTTTTTAAAACGTCAATTACTTATCATCTATTGGTCCGAATTCGTTCAAACTTGGGGAGTAGATGGGTTTATGTTCCAGGAAAATTCCTACGAATTATATCGCGATTGGTGGAGTAATAACTATAATAAGCGATCGACACACACAAAACTCCGAGAATAATGGACCAATTTTAACGAAATTTTCAGGGAATTGTGCAGTTTAGCTCCTAGACGGCCCCCCTATAAATTTCATTGACGTTGGATTAGTAGGTATTGCGGAAACGTTAATTTCTTATATTTTGATTTCTTATCATCTATTTCAGCGGTTCCCAACTGCTGGGCCGCAGGCAGCTCGGTACTGGGCCGCGGATGCTGGCCGGAACTCAAGAAATAATATTAAAATATTGCAAAATAAGTACGGTATTAATAAATCGGTCCTCGCGATAAACTATTAATTTAGGCATTCTCTTGGGTAGTGTAAGTTTAGTGATTCAATTATTTTACAATTTATTTTTTAAATTTATTTATAAGTAGCTTGGCAATTTTATAACAGAACATTAATTAGATTGGTCAAATTGTGTAGGTTTGACAACTTGAGGGGCACGAGCTATGTCAGGTATTCATAGGGGGTTGATCGCCAGAGTTAGGTCAGTAGCTCCCATTGTCAAATGGACACATTGCTGCATACATAGAGAAGCTCTTGCATTTAAAGGTTTGGGCGAGTGTCTGAAAAAAACTCTTGACGATGCAGTAAAAATCGTCAACTTTATCAAAGCAAGGCCAAAAAACTCGAGACTTTTCAGTGTTTTGTGTGATGAAATGGACAGTCAACACAAATAGCTTCTACCTCACTGTGAAGTTCGGTGGCTATCCACAGATTTTTAACATGATTGAACTTCGTGATTAACTCTAGGTTTTCCTCATGAAGGCATATGATGGCAAACGTGCAACCACTTCTAATTTAGTTTATTTGAAAAATAAGTATAAAAATAAGTTAAACGTGGAGAGTGACTTAAGTCTGAAATTGTCAAGTTTCGATCCCGATATCGATGCACTAGTAGGGGACTAACAATGTCAGAAATCCCATTAAGTTTGAACAGCCATGTTAATATAAATACATAAAGGTTCTTCAGTGAAAAGTTTTTTTTTCCTTTTTGCTCAGTATGTTTTAATTTGATTTAATATTTGCTTAAATACTTGTGGGAACATTATATATGTATATATATATATATATATATATATATATATATATATATATATATATATATATATATATATATATATATATATATATATATATATATATAAGGGGTGGGCCTCGAATTTTTTCAAAAAATATTTTTGGGCCCCCAAGCTAAAAAGGTTGGGAACCGCTGATCTATTGGTCTGATTTCTTTCTAACTCGAGAGGTTTTTGGGTCCAGTATGGTGCCTTTTGTATTTTGTCGCATTTGCTTGTGTAACTTTTGCTCATCCGCGAAACCAATATTGGATGACTCTTCCAGAATAATGAATCGATTTTGATGAAATTTTCAATTATTGGGTTGGTTAATCTTTAGATATTGTCTGCATTCGCAAACATGAAATACTCATAGCTCTAATTTGATTTTAGCATCATACTCTCTTATTAGATAATGTTACATTTTGTACTGTCGTACTTCGTTCTTCAACCTATTCTATACGTCCATGTTACAATATGTGAGGAAGCTATACCGCCGCCCAACTTGGCAGATGTTTTCACATTTGACCACATAAATATGATGCCTCTCTATTGATAACCGCAATATCAACTTGGAAAAATTGGCGTACATTGGAGAAATTAATGGTGAAATGTGCGCAGTTGAAAATCCAAAGTTAGTGTGCACGAGCTCAAAAATGTTTATATTCGAGAACTGCGCTGAAATGTATGAGTCGTTAAAATTTAATAATTTTCTTCAAAATGCATAAGTTATAAATGAGTTAGGCGTTTGGAGAGTTTGGTATGGTTAATGGGACACCTTTTGTACTAAAATAGTGGAGACAATGTACGAAGATTTGGCAAGGTCAAGATAACCTACTCAAGAACCAAGTTACCTTGAACCATGATCGCCTTATCTTTTCCGCTAACTTAACGAATTACCAACCCTAAACGGGGATATTTATCGCTGTTTCGTGCAAGGGAGCTGCACCCATGCTTGGTAACGGACTAATCGACCTTCCTCCGCTGGCTTTAGTTCTCTCTAAACGTCTAAACTCATCAATACCGTCAGAAACCGTCAATAAAGATCCAGCTGTCCAGCGTGACCTTATAAGCTATAGTTATTCGTAGTAGGTATGCATATTTGTTTATTACGCTCAATTCATTGATTCCGAGTCAACCAAAGTAGTAGAAGCATTGTTTTAACTTTCATTCACTTTTTAGCGCATTTTCTTAAAAAAAAAAAAAGAAAAAGAGAAATGAGCAAGTGTCACTTTGTCCGTGGATGTATGTATGTATGTATGTACGTATGTATGTCCTCTTAAAATCGTATTAAAGGCCACTTTCCGACGTCCGATGCTGAAACTTGGTATAGATGTAATCTGTAACATGGCGAGGATAAAGATGTATCAGAGGCCACTGACGCATGAGAGGGCATTGATCAGTGGAGAGAACTCCAAACCCATTTTGTCTACTATTTAACACAAGAAGCTGAAATTTGAGTGGGAAGCTCAAGGGAGAATTTTGAAGACAACTGAGAGGTCATCGATCAGCTGAGTGAGCGCCAAAGCCATTTTGTCTTCTATTCAACGCAGTAAGCGTCTATTTCACGCGGATCTCCTTACAAGAAATAGCGCTATCGTGTGACTCACTTCGTGAGCACTGATCTACTTGTTTTCACTGCTGTTGGTTTTCCAACTCGTAGGTAGATTGCCTTGGATAATTGTTGTATACCTAATGAATGATTAGTGATCGATAATGTATAATACATAATAATAATCGATAATGTATAATAGTGTAGGCATCAATAATTCCTCTCCCTAACACGAGTTTTCAAACAAGGGAGAGTTTGCACTCTTTAGTATTATACTTAGAAAAACGATTCTTAGGTAATTACTCTTTTTCATTCGATATAATATTTCTAATTTGACAATCAATTTAAAAAATTCAACTAGCGAGATAGCTAGGTGCTTTATGTGGGTTCAACAATGTATTAGTCTCCTACTCTTTCCATAAACCCTGGAAACAGTATGTGTCGCTAAAAGTTGAGTATATAAAAGAGACGTTCAGGTGAACCTATATTGGATCCGGATGTCTCCCGATCCAATGAATCCCAACCGCCGGATGAAAACTTAACATCAGTATTTGTAGGCATGAGTATATTAAATTTTCAAATCAGTAAATTACATCACAATTTACATCAGATAATGAAGGGTATCAAGGATTTAGGTAGCCCCCCAGAGGTGCAATGGGATCCTAAATCCTCGACAAAGAGGTAGAGGAGTATGACAGTATCCCGTCAGAGAGATACCACTCCTACTAATAGCATTAATGAGCTATGTTCGGAGTAGATTGGTTTTCCAGGTCTTGGATCACCCATCCAACGCCAAACTCAGCCTTTCAAGAACACGAGAAGAGGCGTGCGACGCCCGTTGTTTTCCAACGGAGCGACGGCAGCGCTTTCTCTGGGATTCTGACGGGAACTCTGTCACACTCCCCCCCTTAAAGACATACTTGATTGAAGAGCAAGTATGTTAACCAGGTGGAATAGTTTACTGACTGAGAACTGATGCTCATTAATAAATAGCTGCATTGGCGATTGAGGATGGGAAAAGAGAAATTAAAACAGGATGGATTGTCAATGAATCTTCATATGAAGTATTCATTATGTAATTAACCCCCAATCAAAGATTGGAACAATCAGGAATAAACGATGGCTCAACTATGGAGACTTATACCTTTAGGAAAATAAAATAGATATAAATTAAGGTGCCCACATTGGGGACTTAAATTGGGAACTAAGCCCTGGAAATTGGGAACAATGCCCTTGAATAATTGGGAACAATGCCCTTAAATAATTGGGAACCATGCCCGGGTATAAAGAATAATAATAAAAATGGCAAAGGCCAGGTACACCATAGGTATGAAATTGAAAATGTAAGAGGGGAATAAATGAGAAATTATAAGTCAAAGACCAATGAAATTATTTATATACCAAAGGGTGATAATGGGAATTCCTTATGGAACCCCGGGCCATGTTTCTTCTGAAACATTAACGCCCCAAAAATAGTGGATTGGATTACTAGCCGTTAGCCGTCCATAATCCTAACCATGCTCACTCTACCGAGGAGAGTGTGACAGACCCAAAAAGGATCCCCTTACTAATAGCACGTAATGTGCTATGTTCAGGAAGATTGGTTTTCCAGGTCTTGGATCACCCATCCAACGCCAAACTCATCCTTTCAAGAACACGAGAAGAGGCGTACGACGCCCATTGTTCTCCAACGGAGCGACGGCAGCGCTTTCTCTGGGATTCTGACGGGAACTGGAGTATTCCGGGTCCAATGTGGGCGCCCCTTGCGATCGTCTGGTCCCGATTTTCAGGGGTCGTCGGATCGAATCGGATAGGGAGAATCCCTGATCCATTGTAGGTGGCAGCCTAAGGATGGCGGTATGAAGCTTCGCACCTCATGTTGGCACTATCAGAAGAATTGGGCTTTCCCAAGCTTTTTTGAGATGGGCAATTATGGAAGATGATAATAAATTATAAACTAATTCATCCATAAATTTTTGACATTTATATCATTCGTGATATTAATTTAAAAATAACTTTTTTCAGGATGAAGGTTGGAAGCTCAACAGGACCAACTATTACCAAGAGGGTTGGCTGGCGACGGGCAACGTCCGGGGGATTGTCGGCGTGACCTACACGACTTCACATTGCAATAAATCGTTGGAAACACCTGCGAGAACAAATTACAATTTAAGGGGGCACAGATCGGAAGTGAGCTTTCTTTCATTATATTTATTTTATTTTTATTTTTAACTTCCACCAATACCATTTCTATTAAAACATAATTACCTACTAAACATAAATTAGGTACTAATGTTCTACACTGTTATAACCGATGCCATAATTTTCACTTTTCAATGAAGATTGATTAACTTAATCCAGTTGTGTACTCACCCTCGTCATTATGAGATCAATCATTAATTTTAAACACCACTTTATTGTCTATCTGTTTGATGTCACAAAACAGAAGCCATTGTATTTACTCATGTAATATGTAACAGTGCAACAAAAAAAAAAAACTTTTAAATAACTTTAACTTAGCACTTCGGGGTGTTAAGAAATCAAAAGATACCTTCAAAAGTAGGTATCTGAATACAAAAAACTTTGTATAATTCAAAACACAAATACATGTATATATTCATTGCACAATTTGTAGGAAAAAGAGGAAGTTTTTTAAAAATATCATAAAAAAAAATGCTCATTAATTTTATTGTTATAAAATAACTTGTTACTCTTGTTCTCATTCAAGAAAATTCAAGTGCCGAAAATAGTGTCTGGTAAATTGTGTCCAATCGCACCAATACTCTGTTAAAGCCTTAAGCAGAATCTGCCCTCCACTTTTTGTAGAAGTTCTACTTCAATCTGTTTGATTTTTTCTCTGATTGAAACCTGTAAGTTGAGCCTGACCTTCTTTGTATCTTATTGTTTTACCAAAAAAAAAAAAAAAAAAAAAAAAAAAAAAAAAAAAAAAAAAAAAAAAAAAACCACGACCAGTTACTGATGAGAAAACAAGAAACAGAGAGGGGAACGGGTCTACAGGAAAGGGAAGACCGAAAGTGGGAGAGACCATATAAATATCGTTGCTCTCGCCCTCAGAAGCTCAGAACACTATTCTGATCGAGCTACAACCTACAACCAACTTGCATTCTTCTTCTAGTCAAACTCAAACCTCATTCACCAGTTTGCCTTAGTTCTTCTTCCGTCTCGGTGTTATATATTCGATATTTCCCTTTCTTCATCCTTCCTTTCTTCATTTCACCTTCATTCTCTCCTTTATTATTTCATTTCAAGCTACGGGCCCTCAGGGTCTGGCAATCGTTACAAAGCTATGAGCCTTTACTGGCTCTGGCTATTCGATTAGAGCCAAGGACATGATAAGTCTGGAAGTTAGTGCTATGGGCAAAATGTCTGGCAATTAGAGTGACAGTTAAATTCCGGGTATTACATAGGTAGGAGGCTATCAAATTAAAATCCTTAACGTCCATTTAGAGTTTTATTAGTTTAGAAGGCAAATCCACACTCAACGTCGTTCATTGGAAACAGTTGTCAAATTCACAAAATCACACGCACTCCTCAATTGTTTACAATTCATTATCATAGACTCACAATTTGAGAATCCCCACTGAAAAAATCATAGATGCTGAAATCGGGAGACCGAGGTGCTGGTGGATATCGCCTAATCTTCAAAATTACCTATTATGGAGGGCAGCTATCGTTGCTATCGCCATGTGCGATGCAACGAACTATAGGTACTACTAGGATGATCACGAGTTCCGGAGCTATGTAGGTCTTAAGAACTATGTAAGTCTTAAGAAATCGACTTAAAAAGAAACTCACGTTTCCGCATGCTCACACGCCGTTGCTGATACGACAAAAATGAAATTTATAGGGGACTATCTAGAAGCTAAACCACACAATCCCAGAAAAATTAATTAAAATCGGTCCATTAGCCTCGGCGGTCACGTGACAACAACTTTTAGCTGTGCGCATGCACGATGGTCATTTCTCAATCAATTGCAATAAAACTCATAGGGCACTTTTCTGATATTTATAAACAACTACCCTCCAATTTGCAACAAAACTGGATTCATAGATCGTAAGAAAACGACGTTATAAGATATTTAAGTTTGCGCTTGCGCACACGTCATTATTGATTCGATTGCAATGAAATTTATCTAGAATCGTCTAAAAGCTGATCCGCGCAATCCCTGAAAATTTCATAAAAATTGAACTAAAATTGGGAATCCTCAGGGCTTTTGAATGGGAGTAGCATCGGTGTCCCACAAGGGGGGGTTCGTTGATAAGTTGTGGCCTCATCTTCTTGGAAACATTCATTTTCGAGTGCGATTCCCCGATTTTTGTAACTCGGGGATGAAAAGTGAATTGATAATTTCGATGTAATTTTTTTTTTACATGAATAGGTATGTCTTTTGGCTGGGGTTCAAGGAATTTTTTGCGACACTTTTTTTTCTCCACAAAAAATGCAACGCTCTGACACTTTAGATTATTATTATTAACTCGAAAAGTGAAGGCTAGGTAGAAATCAATGAGGTACTACCATAGATATATATACCTGGATAGCGAACTGCATTGAGGCGACTCGGCCCCAGAAAGTTGGGAATCCCCAGGCCCTCTACACTTTCCCCCAGCCCTTTCCGGACCCCCACCCTTCCATAACGCTGGCTGGACGGCAAAAGAGCGAGCCCTCGCAGCTAGTCCAATAAGAAACGCCTAATGAAATAAGTAATTTGGCAAATATTTTCTTAATCAAGTTGAGTTCTCTTAAAAAATATCAATATCTAGGTCCCTAATACTAGGTACAAAAAATTAGCAAATTATTTACACCAATAGTGAAGGACTTAGGATATCAAAAAACCATTTGGAAAGGTGGCATAAAATGAATGATTCGTGGGCAAAATAAAACGAATATAATTCAGAGCATACACAAGCTAGTATAAATATGATATTAGTATATGATGATAGTATTGTAGATATTTCCTTACAATATATAATAGGTACACAAAATATAACACAAGATCCTCACAAGATATAGGTAATTCTTACAACGTCTTACAATATTCTTAGTTTCTCTACGCATTATTGAACAATATAATCTTTGTCAACTTCTGTCTGACACCGAGTTTCTTTGGAGTAGCAGCGTCAATCGTGCGATTTTTCGCCAAATGGTGGCATATAACCTTGGCCGATAAATTGCTTATCATTTTAATCAAGGTATACTCATGACTGTTGCCTGCCCACTCTCTTTTTGTCGAATGATTCTTGAATAGTGTCCCTCTAAAGTTAGTGTAGGTATGGCACATCATTTTATTCGCGTCAATTGAAGTAGGTGATTTTGTTTGATAAGTCAAAATTTGGTGGCAAAATTTTACTATTTTAAAAACATCATTGGACGCCCTCAGCAAGCCTCCTTTAGTTACAAAATCGCAAAAATGGGTGTATGGACTCAGGTCGGTTTCGTCTGTTATGAGGAGAGCAACACATTCTCCACATTTTAATTTTTTCTTTATTTTCCGGGCTATGTACCCACTAAGGTAGTACAATATATTATCTTTGAAAAATGAATTTTCGTAATTCTCCAGTATTTCTGATATTATTGAAATATCACTAAGGTCATCACTTTCATTCTCCTTTTCAACAGATTGAATAAAATTGTACGGTAAAATACTCATATTTACATCGTTACGGCATTCATCAAATTCCAGACAGTTGCCATTGACACTTGGCCTTACGCTATTGCGAAACATGAGTTTCCTCAGGGTCCATCTGAACTGTTGAACGTTTGGATTGTCGTTTCTGCCATTACTACCTCTAATACAGGAAAATGTCAATTCTATATGGTCTTGGGAAAATTTGTAAGTTAATAAGTATTCAAAATCCCCACTATTTAATAAATTATCTCGCAGTAGCCGAACAGAATTGATACAAGTCATGAACCCCAAAGCGAATGTTTTCCGAGGATGTTGTAAAATAGGTATACCTTCAATTTTCAACTTTGACAAATAGTGAATAGCATCTAACAACATGTGATCATCAGAATCTTTTTTATCTAACTTTACCGGACTTTTAGAGCCTTTACCGAAGGGATTTCGGCTATTCAAGTAGTCAAATAGGGTGTCCATTTTTCTAATAAATTCTACTGTCGGCATGCTTCCTTCGAATAAAGGATGACGTTCTATGAGGCAAAGATATTCAATGGCATCAGCCACGCTACAACTAATGGTCTGTGCTGCTAACTTCACATTCATTTTACGATTTCGGTAATGAATGTGTTTGTCAGACAGTTCGTTTTTGAACGTCAAACCTTCTTTTTTCTGAAGATCATTCAGGTATTGTATATATTTAAAATTTACTATGCCCTTTTCAGACTCAATTTCTTTTTTGTCCGCTAGTGTGTTACGACATAGTTTCATCATGTGAGCTGGATCGAGCATCACCGTTATATCGTGATCTAAATCATCTAATCTAAAAAATGATTTATCGGGTAATTTGCACCCTAGTAAGTTCAACGCGCGTATGTTTGTGCTTGTGCCATCAAATGTGATATTGGCTACCTTTACCCCTACTTCTTGCAGTTTAAGTATTGCTATTCTTATGAGTTGAGAGAGGTCGATAGCACCGAGTTTATTAATGAAAAAATATCCTACAACACATTTAAAATTTCCTTTAATGGAAACGATCTGAAAAACCAATGCCTCAGTTGCTAGTTCTTCTTCGTTTGCAGATGTTAATCCTCCCATATCAACGTAACCAACGTTTTTACCTTTCTGTGCGTCGAAGATCACTTGTTTACGGATACTCATGCCATCAAAGACCAGGTTTACGTGCTTTAAATATTGCTTTGCGTTCACATTTGTTTTCAAGTAGAGAAACACTTCTTCCAAAAACCCAGGAGCACATTGGAATCGAGAGATCCACTTTCTTAAGGTAGAGGGATGAGGCAGACCGAAATTGATAGTTTTCATATAGGTGTAAGCTTTAGGGGAGTAGAAGTATAGTGTCAACGCGAATTCTTTCATTTGTTCACTATACACTTGTTTATGTTTGCTTTTACTTTTATTTTCCACTTTATGCAAAAATAAATGGAGAGGGAGGCCGGAAAAGTTATTTTCAAGTATCTCGATCAAATTCTGCGGCGCATCAAAATTTGTCTTAAGAGTATCAATGATATCTTTCATGTTCTTGATTTTAGAACTTCGACGTTTGAGACGTTTTTTAAGTAGTTTTACCTCTCGGCGTAGTTTACTTTTTGTAGGTGTTCTTGGTACTGCCAAACTGGAATTTAATAAAAACTGAATGTCTGGTATGCTGAAACGTTCTTCATTTTCACTCGATAGAAGTGAAGAAAGCTGAAGATCGCAAGCAGGGAAAGTATCAGGTTCTTCTTCACGTTGAACAGCTGTCAGAGACCCAACCTCAGTTGAAGGGGGTTCCTTTTCTCCCCAGTGAAGAACTGAGGAAGACTCAACATTAGCAGCAGCAGTGATCTCTTCTTCCGAACACTGAACACCTCGCGATAATGATACAGGTTTCAAATGTTGAGGAGGCTCGTCACATTGAACATATTTTGATGCAACGAGCTTCAAATACGGAGGAGCTTCGTTACATTGAACACTTTTGGATGCGAAGGGCTTCAAATGTGGGGGAGGTTCCACACATCGGACAGCTGTGGATTGGTACTTGAACTCCAAAGTGCACTGGTCCATTTGAACTTCTTCTGTTGTTGGTAATTGATGAAGAGGTGAAGCAGATCCTTCTTTCTCCACTGGCACTGCTTCTGGTAACGGGAGTTCAAAATTAGTGGTGACAATCTCTCTCTCATCTCTATCAGGGCTCTGAAAACGAAAAGGAAAACATATATAAAAAATTAGAACTACCTACCTTTGGAAAAACAGGTTTATGGAAAATGCTTATAATTCTACTAACTACTATACTAAACTAAACTAGTATACTATACTACAAAATTATTATTTTTTCAACAGTTGTGGGGTATACATAACGTTGTTATCAAGTACATAACATAGATACATACCTTAGATTTTCGTACTATGATTCTCCTTTTTTTAGGTTGGGAGGTAACCATGTGGGAGGGAAAGTTGAAGATCGTTGGAATTGCATCTTTTCTAAGGGTCCCAGGTTTTTCATATGCGCTTTTGTCAAAGTGCTCACTGCATATTCTAGCATACTTGGAGGGAATGAAATTCTTCCTCCTAGTGGCTAGAATCCATCTTTTCCTGATTTTTTCTTCTACGGGAAAACTATAAAATAAGAAAAATTCACGTGTAATATTTATCTCTGTCCGAAAAAGAACCTCAAGAAAGTTATTACTTTAAGGGATTACGTTTTCAAGCACTTACCGGTGATAAGAGACTCCACTTCCAGTCACTTGACGGTTTGTACAACCGTACGAAGCACAAGATTTAACCATAATATGGTGAATAATATTCGCATATTATCAAACTACAACACATTTGGAAGAGAAATTGGCACATAGTGAAGGGAGAGCCCTGGGCCCTTTTTGCCGTCCAACGGCCTCGGCTTACCTCGGTGACTGGCCGAACCATAGACATATATACCTGGATAGCGAACTGCCTACCTACGGCTAGAGACATTTTCGGCCTTGCAAACTGGGGAGTCCCCAAAGGGCCATTCACCTCAGGTGAATGTTCGGTTAAGTTCGGCCAGTCACCGAGGTAAGCCGAGGCCGTTGGACGGCAAAAAGGGCCCAGGGCTCTCCCTTCACTATGTGCCAATTTCTCTTCCAAATGTGTTGTAGTTTGATAATATGCGAATATTATTCACCATATTATGGTTAAATCTTGTGCTTCGTACGGTTGTACAAACCGTCAAGTGACTGGAAGTGGAGTCTCTTATCACCGGTAAGTGCTTGAAAACGTAATCCCTTAAAGTAATAACTTTCTTGAGGTTCTTTTTCGGACAGAGATAAATATTACACGTGAATTTTTCTTATTTTATAGTTTTCCCGTAGAAGAAAAAATCAGGAAAAGATGGATTCTAGCCACTAGGAGGAAGAATTTCATTCCCTCCAAGTATGCTAGAATATGCAGTGAGCACTTTGACAAAAGCGCATATGAAAAACCTGGGACCCTTAGAAAAGATGCAATTCCAACGATCTTCAACTTTCCCTCCCACATGGTTACCTCCCAACCTAAAAAAAGGAGAATCATAGTACGAAAATCTAAGGTATGTATCTATGTTATGTACTTGATAACAACGTTATGTATACCCCACAACTGTTGAAAAAATAATAATTTTGTAGTATAGTATACTAGTTTAGTTTAGTATAGTAGTTAGTAGAATTATAAGCATTTTCCATAAACCTGTTTTTCCAAAGGTAGGTAGTTCTAATTTTTT
The DNA here is from genome assembly GCA_030762985.1 of Adelphocoris suturalis. Classification (NCBI taxonomy): domain Eukaryota; kingdom Metazoa; phylum Arthropoda; class Insecta; order Hemiptera; family Miridae; genus Adelphocoris; species Adelphocoris suturalis. Next base: position 69,194,873 of record CM061047.1, read on the forward strand.
ATATATGTTTTCCTTTTCGTTTTCAGAGCCCTGATAGAGATGAGAGAGAGATTGTCACCACTAATTTTGAACTCCCGTTACCAGAAGCAGTGCCAGTGGAGAAAGAAGGATCTGCTTCACCTCTTCATCAATTACCAACAACAGAAGAAGTTCAAATGGACCAGTGCACTTTGGAGTTCAAGTACCAATCCACAGCTGTCCGATGTGTGGAACCTCCCCCACATTTGAAGCCCTTCGCATCCAAAAGTGTTCAATGTAACGAAGCTCCTCCGTATTTGAAGCTCGTTGCATCAAAATATGTTCAATGTGACGAGCCTCCTCAACATTTGAAACCTGTATCATTATCGCGAGGTGTTCAGTGTTCGGAAGAAGAGATCACTGCTGCTGCTAATGTTGAGTCTTCCTCAGTTCTTCACTGGGGAGAAAAGGAACCCCCTTCAACTGAGGTTGGGTCTCTGACAGCTGTTCAACGTGAAGAAGAACCTGATACTTTCCCTGCTTGCGATCTTCAGCTTTCTTCACTTCTATCGAGTGAAAATGAAGAACGTTTCAGCATACCAGACATTCAGTTTTTATTAAATTCCAGTTTGGCAGTACCAAGAACACCTACAAAAAGTAAACTACGCCGAGAGGTAAAACTACTTAAAAAACGTCTCAAACGTCGAAGTTCTAAAATCAAGAACATGAAAGATATCATTGATACTCTTAAGACAAATTTTGATGCGCCGCAGAATTTGATCGAGATACTTGAAAATAACTTTTCCGGCCTCCCTCTCCATTTATTTTTGCATAAAGTGGAAAATAAAAGTAAAAGCAAACATAAACAAGTGTATAGTGAACAAATGAAAGAATTCGCGTTGACACTATACTTCTACTCCCCTAAAGCTTACACCTATATGAAAACTATCAATTTCGGTCTGCCTCATCCCTCTACCTTAAGAAAGTGGATCTCTCGATTCCAATGTGCTCCTGGGTTTTTGGAAGAAGTGTTTCTCTACTTGAAAACAAATGTGAACGCAAAGCAATATTTAAAGCACGTAAACCTGGTCTTTGATGGCATGAGTATCCGTAAACAAGTGATCTTCGACGCACAGAAAGGTAAAAACGTTGGTTACGTTGATATGGGAGGATTAACATCTGCAAACGAAGAAGAACTAGCAACTGAGGCATTGGTTTTTTCAGATCGTTTCCATTAAAGGAAATTTTAAATGTGTTGTAGGATATTTTTTCATTAATAAACTCGGTGCTATCGACCTCTCTCAACTCATAAGAATAGCAATACTTAAACTGCAAGAAGTAGGGGTAAAGGTAGCCAATATCACATTTGATGGCACAAGCACAAACATACGCGCGTTGAACTTACTAGGGTGCAAATTACCCGATAAATCATTTTTTAGATTAGATGATTTAGATCACGATATAACGGTGATGCTCGATCCAGCTCACATGATGAAACTATGTCGTAACACACTAGCGGACAAAAAAGAAATTGAGTCTGAAAAGGGCATAGTAAATTTTAAATATATACAATACCTGAATGATCTTCAGAAAAAAGAAGGTTTGACGTTCAAAAACGAACTGTCTGACAAACACATTCATTACCGAAATCGTAAAATGAATGTGAAGTTAGCAGCACAGACCATTAGTTGTAGCGTGGCTGATGCCATTGAATATCTTTGCCTCATAGAACGTCATCCTTTATTCGAAGGAAGCATGCCGACAGTAGAATTTATTAGAAAAATGGACACCCTATTTGACTACTTGAATAGCCGAAATCCCTTCGGTAAAGGCTCTAAAAGTCCGGTAAAGTTAGATAAAAAAGATTCTGATGATCACATGTTGTTAGATGCTATTCACTATTTGTCAAAGTTGAAAATTGAAGGTATACCTATTTTACAACATCCTCGGAAAACATTCGCTTTGGGGTTCATGACTTGTATCAATTCTGTTCGGCTACTGCGAGATAATTTATTAAATAGTGGGGATTTTGAATACTTATTAACTTACAAATTTTCCCAAGACCATATAGAATTGACATTTTCCTGTATTAGAGGTAGTAATGGCAGAAACGACAATCCAAACGTTCAACAGTTCAGATGGACCCTGAGGAAACTCATGTTTCGCAATAGCGTAAGGCCAAGTGTCAATGGCAACTGTCTGGAATTTGATGAATGCCGTAACGATGTAAATATGAGTATTTTACCGTACAATTTTATTCAATCTGTTGAAAAGGAGAATGAAAGTGATGACCTTAGTGATATTTCAATAATATCAGAAATACTGGAGAATTACGAAAATTCATTTTTCAAAGATAATATATTGTACTACCTTAGTGGGTACATAGCCCGGAAAATAAAGAAAAAATTAAAATGTGGAGAATGTGTTGCTCTCCTCATAACAGACGAAACCGACCTGAGTCCATACACCCATTTTTGCGATTTTGTAACTAAAGGAGGCTTGCTGAGGGCGTCCAATGATGTTTTTAAAATAGTAAAATTTTGCCACCAAATTTTGACTTATCAAACAAAATCACCTACTTCAATTGACGCGAATAAAATGATGTGCCATACCTACACTAACTTTAGAGGGACACTATTCAAGAATCATTCGACAAAAAGAGAGTGGGCAGGCAACAGTCATGAGTATACCTTGATTAAAATGATAAGCAATTTATCGGCCAAGGTTATATGCCACCATTTGGCGAAAAATCGCACGATTGACGCTGCTACTCCAAAGAAACTCGGTGTCAGACAGAAGTTGACAAAGATTATATTGTTCAATAATGCGTAGAGAAACTAAGAATATTGTAAGACGTTGTAAGAATTACCTATATCTTGTGAGGATCTTGTGTTATATTTTGTGTACCTATTATATATTGTAAGGAAATATCTACAATACTATCATCATATACTAATATCATATTTATACTAGCTTGTGTATGCTCTGAATTATATTCGTTTTATTTTGCCCACGAATCATTCATTTTATGCCACCTTTCCAAATGGTTTTTTGATATCCTAAGTCCTTCACTATTGGTGTAAATAATTTGCTAATTTTTTGTACCTAGTATTAGGGACCTAGATATTGATATTTTTTAAGAGAACTCAACTTGATTAAGAAAATATTTGCCAAATTACTTATTTCATTAGGCGTTTCTTATTGGACTAGCTGCGAGGGCTCGCTCTTTTGCCGTCCAGCCAGCGTTATGGAAGGGTGGGGGTCCGGAAAGGGCTGGGGGAAAGTGTAGAGGGCCTGGGGATTCCCAACTTTCTGGGGCCGAGTCGCCTCAATGCAGTTCGCTATCCAGGTATATATATCTATGGGCCGAACTTAACCGAACATTCACCTGAGGTGAATGGCCCTTTGGGGACTCCCCAGTTTGCAAGGCCGAAAATGTCTCTAGCCGTAGGTAGGCAGTTCGCTATCCAGGTATATATGTCTATGGGTACTACCGCAATGAGGTACCTAATTCCGCCTTCCTCAACAATCGACTTAGACTTCTGTTTTAGCATGGAACGAAAGTAGTGCGGGAGTTTTTACTTTCCCAACATCCCAACAGAGTGGAAAGTAATGTCCACTTTTACTTTCCCAACATCCCAACAGAGTGGAAAGTAATGTCCATTTTTACGTTCCCAACATCCCAACAGAGTGGAAAGTAATGTCCATTTTTACTTTCCCAACATCCCAACAGAGTGTAAAGTAATGTCTACAACTTTGACATATCCATGATCTATTGTTTTTCCCCTCAAGGGAGAAATTTATATATGGTTTATGCGAAGTGAATGTAACTTTTTGTGGAGTGGGGAAAATTCTTTATGAACGAAGAGCAGTGACTGTACTCCCCAACAGTGTTGGAGTCTCCCTTTTTGGGCTTTAAGGGCATACCAACTAAAAACCACCACTCTCTCTTCTTATAGAGAACTACCCCGGAACCACTTATTTAGTATTACTTCGGGGTAGTTCCCTTTTTTAGGCCATTTTGACTCCTCATCTCTCTATGTCTTCTTTATTCCCAGGATCTATCCTGCTCCTTGGCTTTTAGGACGGCAAAAATGTATGTTTCCACCGCGTCCCAGTTATTCTTCCCGGCTACCATCTTGTTGACGATGGTCTCCGGTGCAATTTCTCCTACTCTCTCCTCCAGGGCTCGGCGAGTACTTTGGGCACACAAAAAATGATCTTCATTCCCCTGTCGGCAGTAGCTGCATCCTCGATCCTCCGTCTTTCCTATCTTTGCGAGGAATGGATGGAAGTAACCATGGCCGGTGAGGAACTGGGTGAGGTAATAATTCACCCCACCGTGCCTCGGGTATCTCGATGTAATGTTTGGCTATTACTGTGATGGAAGTCCCATTTCGTTCATTCACAGTCACCTTAGGGCTTTGAAGTAGTCGCTCATGAAGCTCTCGTGGGTTTGCTTCAGCCCTTCTCATTCTGTTTATTGATGAAACCATTCAGATGAGAATGGACTTCATCACTCATCAAAAGCACAAGTCGAGGGCAGTTTCCGCCATCGGCTACTACAATGTATTGGCGCAAATACCACCCCCCCCCCACCCCCCACCCCCACCTTTATAGGAGACACTCGACATATCTAATACTCGTCGGACTCTTGGCTTGGGAATGAGAGATGAAACACAGTTTTGTCTGTAGAGTTACACTCTTTTCAACTCTTTTGAAACGACGCAAGTTCGCTCTAGTGGAGGTTCGGAGAAGGTGGTATCAGTTGTTTTGTGTGTGTTTGTGTGTGTGTGTACACCACTGTGTGTGTACACCATTTACCAAACATTATATTCAGCCTTGAATTTTCTTAAATGCTAACCTGTAACAAGTTTATTTTATTACTGTAAAATTTATTTATAATGAAAATTTAATTTATTACTTTAAAAAAGTCCTATTTCCGTGAGCCAAGTGTACATCATATATGGGGACGCGGGAACAAGGTATGTCGTCAACGACAGCTTTGAAAGCTTTTATAATGGTTTCAGTCGATTCTGTGTGGCGAAAACTATTGAAAACTAACCTACCAAACTGGATTTTCGGTCGGTTTAACGACCGTCACCAAAAATTATACAGCTAGTTACAGATGTCTTAAGAGTCTGCCTACCGAATTTCAAATAGATAGCTCCAAAATTTCGGCCTGTAGCGCGGAACAAACACGCACACACGCTGACTAATGGTATCCGAGTCAAAGTAGAGAGATTTATCTACAGATAAATTTTACTTAATAAAACGAGGTAAACGAGATACCCATCATCAGTCTGTTTGTAATATTTGGTGCTGTTTTCATGTAACTTTGGGTAGTTACATTAGATACCTACTATGTACATTAGGTAGGTACATTGTGTAAGTACACATGGAAAACTCCAACGACAGATGACTATGTGGATGGGTGGGAAATCTGAACTAATTTTTCGGACTGTACGCTACTTGGAACGTAAACAACAACATTTTGAGCAGGATCACATAGTTTTTAGCCGAAGTGTTTTCCATACGATTGCACATAACAATGAATTAATGAATAATGAACCACTAACAATCTCAAAAGTCATATTTTAGTTTTCCATCTCGATACGATATGAAACCACAGGCCCCGGAAAACATCGAGGCCCTATGCAAACCCAGTTTTTTGATTTGCAGGTGATCCTTGTGAAATGGAACGAGCCGTACCAGAAATTAGCTTCTTGCGACAGCTCGGGCGTGATATTCGTTTGGATCAAATACGAGGGGCGTTGGAGCATTGAGCTCATCAACGACCGAAACACCAGAGTCACCCATTTCAGTTGGTCCCATGACGGAAGGATGGCTCTCATCTGCTATCAGGTGAGTCCTACGCTCTAGTAATGTGGTAACCAATGATTCCTTAGAAACTACCAAGTAATATATTCCTTCAGCGCAACATCTTTAATCACTTTTCAGCTTCGTTGATATAGTTTAGTAAAGAGGAATGTAATAATTACATTAGTATTGAAAAATGAAAAAGCGAAAACAACCACTTTAGAATTAATTAGAATTTGAGGCTTACGTACTTACCTACCTACCGAGAGAAAATTCTGAACACTAGGCTTATCATTGACTTACCGCTTCCAATCCAATCATCTTTGTATATGTGGATGTCCATAACTCGTAACTTTAGCACTCACTTTTACACTAATTAAGATTTATTTTATGTTACACATTGTATGCTAATTACCACGAAATAAAATCCAGGATACTGGGCATTGAACATCGACGAGAGACATCATAACAAGTACACAAACGAAGCCGGCTGGAAGATTATCGTATACCTAATTATTTTTCGGTTGGTTCACATATCGATTGTTTCAATCGTTCCCATTCGACTATGGATATTCCAATCACCACTGGAATTTAGTCCGCGTAAGATTCTATTAATTTTTTCTACCTTCATTTCTACTGGGACTCATACTAAAAATCAGAGACAATTGAAGACTTTTATGAGTTGGAAAACATATTGAAGGTAAGAAGGACACAATTGATGCTACTGCAATCAATCAATCAATCGAACGTGAATCAGTGGTCAGTTAAGGCGGAGAAATTAGGGGAAGTGAGAGAGGGGAAAAAAATGGCTTATGGGGAAGCAGCGAAATGAGGAAGGGCAAGCCCAAAAAAAGTGGGGGGTCCTCGGCGTAGTTTCTCAATAGTTTCTCTTTATAGTATCCAGCTTACCTGGTTTAGCTTATCTAGTTTTGTTTTCTTGTAGTTATTTTGCTTCTCTCGGATGGGTAATTATATTATCCATGGCATTTGGCCCTCCCTCGAACCAGCCTTGGAGGAGCGTTCTAAGTTGCTAGGTAACCGGACCCGTATAACAGACATTGCATCCTCAAACTTAATGTAATTGGTACTGACAAAAGTAATGTGAAATGATTAATTATTTTCCACGAAGCATCATTTGCAAGATGAACTCCTACATCCTCTGGGATCATGGAGGGGCTCTGCCTACCCTGTCCCTCCTCAAATTACGCCGCTGCATACAAATTACATAATTACATTCACAATATTTTTAGATCTTTTTTTCGTTGGTAAAAACTCTTTTTTTTTTGTGTGTGTAAACTTTGGGTAAATTTTTTGTAAAATAACTAAAAATTATGCAAGGGAAATTGTTATGTTAGCACTCATTTAGTGGATATTGAAGTACATTTTTGCATTCTTTAAAAAACTTACCTATTTTCGTCTCCCCATTGTTGGGTTTAGGGGTAAAAGAGGCTTGAAATTCGCATGTTAATACGAAATTTTGATTAAAATATGATTTAATAGTTCGAAAAATGGCTATCCGGGAAACATATGGTGGATCTGCATAGTTGATGGTTCAAATACACCATTTTTTGTATGTTTTATATCGTTTTTGAAGTCTCCATTAGTTGATAAACTTTAAAATTCATTTTTCTTGAAATCAGCTTTGAGTCAATGACGAGGTTTTTCCCCTGGCCTCTTCAATTACTTCATAATAGTTAGATAGTTCCCTTAGAAAAGTTGAGCCTGTTGGTATTTTCTTAAGATGGTGAGTTTTGTTCACTAGAAGCTTAAACCCCTGCAACATTTTCTTTTTTTTTTTAAATATATTTCCAACATCTTTACCAATGAAAAATCTCATTTGAAGAACCATCTAGTTACGGGAGCAGTAATTCTGGAAACGGTACGACTATACAAGCCTTTGTTACTTTCACATTTTTAAAGCCTTTCAATGAACATGATGATCAGGAAACCAAATTATGATAGGCACGATATTAAATTAATATGACGATACCTACGTCAACTCTAATTTCTTCTATTAATGATTCTTGTGTATCAGCGCAACAATAGGTAACACTGAGTCTTACGCCAAACTACGGACGTTATTGTTCCTTCTAGTCTGTGTACCAGACCTGAAAAAGAGGAAATTGGCGTAATTTTTCGGACCAGACGAAAAACTATGTGAAAAACCTGGTCTCCGAGAAAAACTTTGATGGCCATCTCAGAACGGTAGCTTTTAAAAATGGTTGCCATTCAAAATGGCTGCGCGCCGCTCTTCAGTAATATGTTTACTATTTTTTGTCAAACGGTTCGTCCGATTAAAAAAAGAAAAATTAGTTTAAAATGTCAGTATTTTTATGCCCGACATTTTCGGTCTGATGACCAACTTTAAAAAATCATTATTTCACTATGAAGAAGTGAAAACAGTAAAATCACTTATTTTTTTAAGCTACCGTTCTGGGATAGCCATGCTTTACATGGTCACAGGAACATGTGGTATAATATTTTCGTCCGGTTTGCAAAATTATTTCGTCAAGTGGTCTGGCGAACAGACTACTAGGGTGGAGGGACCAGTAATTGACAGGGACCTAGTGATTGACATCTCACCAAGAAGTTTTGATAATAAGGCATTTTAAAGAGATTTACGGACTTGATCCATTTGAATTTTTTGAAAGGTTTCAGGCGGTTTTTTTTTTTTTTTTTTCTCGAAATCTGGAGATAGAACCAATGTGCTTTACAATGGTCATTTTTTGCAGGATTGTTTCCACATGTTTTTTGTTTAAATTGTATATGCCAAAATTTTTCGTCCGATAACATGTTGAAAATGCAAATGTCAAACTTGTCCCCAAACTTATTGCGACAGTGCTGACTAATTCTGGAAACGTATTGTGACTATGGCGAAAAACAGACTACTATATTTTCCGTCCATATTAATTTTATATTTAGATTAATAAAACCAAATTCTTTCAAATAAATGTTTTGTTTTGGAACTTCATAGCTCAAAGGTGTTTGCTAAATACTGAACAAAAAACGCAATTAGTGATTTTTTCAAAATCGAGTAGTTTGAGTACATCCTGATGCAGCAATGTAAGATTCAAGTTTGAACAAGCGAAAAAACATTACTTAATTGCTTGTCAAAGTCACATTGTCTCTTAACGTGTCAAACACTGGCTCCACCACACTACCATCCACCAAATTCCTTCATGTGTTTTGGTTCGCTTGGCTGCTGAACAGCAACTCTTGATTGAATCCCTGGTTGTTTTGATGTTTATATATATCTCGAATTTTCGGGGTAGATAGTATGTATTTAGATGGTATAGGTACTTGCTGGTGAAGTATTGCCGAAAACTGGGAGGTTTGGTATCTGTTTCACCTGAAGATGGAACCGGAAGAATGGACCTCTAGACATAGAAACATGATAAAGACCTTGTATTTTGTCTCTTCTTTGTTTGTTTCCAAAATAACTGCAATGAACGTGATGATTTTGTTTTAGGATGGATTCGTACTGGTTGGCTCTGTGGCCGGACAGCGGTATTGGTCGTCTATGCTGAATTTGGATTGCACAATCAACTGCGGTATTTGGACACCGGACGATCAATTGGTAAGCTTTATATTAAAAACGTTTTGAAGAAAATTCTTTACTACTACTCCATGACACAAAATTGCTCCAGGGTAGGGAACCATCTAAGGCACATTCCAAATGATGTGATGAAAAATCCTGAAAATTGTATCCAATTCCTATAACAATTTTGAGGTAAAGGCGTCTGATATGGATTACATTATTGGTACACGCGCTGAAGTTACAATTAACCTAAACGTTATGCAACTTATAATGGATTGACTAGAAATAATTATTACTCGAAATTATTCTAAAAACATTGATCTATATCAGATGGGAATTGTGGCGCATTGCCAACATGTTTCGCAAACATTTGCGGCCACACAATAGATTGACTAACGTGGAACTAGAGTTTTTCAAAAAGTTCGGAAATGCAAAATGCGAGGATATAAATTTGATTCTGGAGAACACATATTTCATCCGCCAAAACTGATTATACAGAGTCACGGCCTATATACAACTTTGATAATTTTGTTCATTATGTCTACATTTGCATTATTTATGTATTAGTTATAGATACATCTCGTCAAACTAGGTGTGCCACCCTCAAAAATTCATGACTTCCGACCTCAAAAATTCAACTACCCTCGACATGAAGGCATTGACAACAATTTAACCTTGACGACACCGACTGGTTGAAAATTTTCATATTATATTGGGCTGCCAGAAGTCTAATGGCTCATGACATGACATTGCGGCGTAGGGAAAAACCCCAAAAATTGTACAAAGCTTAAATGACTCACCATAAGTTTGTGTCGCGTTAGCCATGAAAAACAACACTGAAACAACAAAACTCATTACGTAACTCCCTATCTGATAGTAAGAGACTAAAATATTCGAAGTGCACTTTATGCTGTGCAGGTACTTTGAAATTGATTTCATACATGATACGATGGAAGTAGGACGAACGATACCAACCTGCAAAATACGGGTCATCATGATACCGCTCACGCAATTTAAAACCAGCGTCCTTCGCCATGCTCGGGTCGCACGATTAAGTTATCTAGATCGGCCGATTTAAAATTACACGTATTTTATTGCTCAGTAACGATGAACTCAGGTTAGAGGTTTGATTTACCAGGTAGAGCTTATCACAAGGCAAGTTTCGAAATTCCGGTAAAAATGTAAAATTTTGGTTTAGTGGCCAATGTCGGTTGATTAAAAGTATTCAGCAAATTCTGGTTACCAACTGTTTGATTGCTGTGAGAATGAATTGCGTGTGAACCAGTTCAGATAAGGGTTGGGCCTAGGTATTTCAATTTTTATAAAATTCTTAAATCACATTTTCTAAGCATTTAAAATTGAAATAGTAACGGTAATTTCGTTTTTTGAAAAAGTAATTGAAATAGTAATTTTTTTCAACAGTCCGTTCCTCACCTCTTGAGGGATCAATTTTCAAAAATGATCATCAAGGATACGTATAGTCTAGTTTCAGGGGTCTCAATTTCGAAGCATATTATTCGAGAGTTGTGAGGAAAAATTGAAAAACAGTTCCGTTGCACAGTCCCTGTCTCAACAGCCTCAATAAGTCAAGCACATATTGATGAGTTTTGACAGCAACATTATAACATTTTTGTACAGTCACTGACTTCATAATAACTAGAATTTAAAGTAGTATTTACAATGAAAAGACGAAGGTGGAAAGAAAATCAAAATTTGAGAATTTTTAATTACCTATATTTTACTCCATAGAAACGACTATTCTAAATAACTGAGTTTTTAAATCTTCCCATCAGTTCAGTATCGACAGTTATATTTATTTAGATGAACAAATTATTTGTAAGTATTGGTAGAGGGAATAAATCACTTTTATCTATACTCAATCTTACTGATTCATGAAAGATAAATGGTCTTTATAGCCGATGGTATTGAAGAGGCGGGGGGGGGGGGGGGGGGGGGGGGGGCGGGGGGCTCAAATATTTTGTTTTCTTGATTGATTTCCAAGGCTCTTAATGAAAATAATTAACAAAAAATTGGTAAAAATAAGTTTTAAAATGTAAAAATTGACTAGAATTTCTCCTACAGCGAAATATTGATAAGAAAACCCTAAAAATATTTTCCAGATAACTTCGCAGTGATACGTTCTCTGTTAATTCAAACTTAATTTGTTACCTACAGTATCCATTTAATTTATGTTACCTATACTGACCATTAATATCATTTATTGGTCGAGGACGTCTTGTTTAGCACGTAACACGCTTTAGTCTTGGCCTTTCAGCTCTAATTTTGTAACACAATAAGTAAAAGCGTTACAAAATACTGTCAGAAGACAGTGTCCCCCTCTATATTTCCTTCCTAATGCATTGGAAGCATATTTATAAGTTTAACTAATGCAATAGACACTGTAATGGAAATAAACTTTTGTTTTTATTCTCAAAATATTTTATTATCGAAACAGAGGAAGTGGATGGAATACTAGTTGTTTTTATTTTATAATCTTTATTTAACCATCAGCCAAATGAATGTAGCTTGAGGTCGGTAATAGTCTAATGCATATAGATACTTCTAATTGATTTTAATAATTAATATGCCACTCGTTGATTTTACTGGTACTGCTTAATTTGAATAATTAATGTGCTATTTTTAGGTGTATTTCGGAACAAGTAATGGACAGCTAGTGGTGATGGACGTCCACGGGGCGATGATGGCTCAAGTCGAAATAGCCAACCAAATCGCGATAACTTCGATGGCTTGGTCGTGCGAGAAGTTCAAAATGGAAGAAACCGACGAATCTCAAGGTAGACAAATACCGTTTAACACTACACTCAATATCACCCGACAAATTCACAATGAAGGACACTTCATCCTCTGTAAACCACTCAGTATTTTATTGTTGAACTACCTAATCATAAAGTAAGTAGGTACTACTAAAAATACTGGGAGTATAGTATATTGAGCATAAGATTAAAAAAAAAAAAAAAAAACTAGAAAACCTCATTCCTAATGTTATTGAAAGTAGTTAGGTAGGTAATAGATAATTAAAACCGTGTTAATTATTATTGAAGATGGCTTTCCCCAAAAACCTCATTAACGATGTGAGTTTTTATCTATTTGTTCGTCCATGATCAATATCGAAATGGGTTTCAATACATATTTTTCTTGGACAAAAGTTTGTTGATTTCAGTTCTCGCTGTCTAATTACCCATGACTATTGCAGATTCCTGCCTTTGTGCGAAATACGTGTTGGCTGTGTGTCTGGAGAACGGTACGGTGCTGCTGATGAAGCACTACTACGACGTGTCTCCTACCCAGATACAAACCGGCCTCTGCCCGCTGTCCATTGAGTGGTCAAACAGCAAACAGCTGCTGGCGGCAGCAGGAACCGTCCCTCAAACTGAGTACCGGAATATGGTCAAGGTTTACACCGACACAGGGAGCCTCTTGTATCAAGCGGTCATACCTTACACTGCGGTTAGTTACTATCTTTGCTCTCTAATCATCAGTCATTTTATTTTATCAAGATTTTATTTTATCAAAAATTATTCAAATTTTTGACCAAATACTGGCTGTGTATAAAAATAGAAGGTTTATAAAAATAAATAAAAATTCAGAGCTAGATGCTTTGCCATGAATATTAACTCGAAACGTCTTGATGCTGCTCTGAGTGATATTCGATACAATTAAAAGTTCCAGTCATGCAGCATGATCGTATGAGCGAATTTTCATAAATGGTCGTATTACATTTATGTTAAATTCTTTTGAAATGTGAGCACTTTGGGGACAAATAAAAATTTTATTATACATTTTATAGCAAACTAACTTTTTGTCTGTAATATTCCAATAAACAAACGATTTTGTGGATTTTTACAATTTTTTCAAGTGTTCCTATCGATTTTTAGCTTATTTTAATGAAATTTAAGTACATTTTTCAGTACAATTTTGTGCTTAAATTTTTAAATGTCCTAGTTCATGTTCGATTAATTTTTTTCGAGTAGCATTCTGCTAAAAAATAGAAATTTGTTATTTTTTAGCGGTTTTTTGCCTTTTTTAGTGATTTTTTAAGTACATTTTTTGAAATTTGACCAATTCAATGTGCTCAAAAAGTGTTGTCCAACGAACTCATCCTTTCTTTTGAAATGCTTGATTTTTTGGCGAAAGAACGAAGTTTATATCTCAATTCTATCGAGAGTTATCGTCTGGAATGACACATACATATATATACTTATATATATATATATATATATATATATATATATTCATATATAATATAATATATATATATATATATATACATATATATATATACATATAAAAAAGCGTTAAAATCCAGGAATCATTTCAGAATGCCTCAAAACAGATTTCAATGAAGAAAATTTTTGAAAATTTTTATTTTAAAATTTTTGGAGCTATTGCAATAGCTTTATTTTCTAAGAAAATTCGCTAAAATGAAAGAAAATGCTTCTAATATTCAATGATGCTGGCATAGGTATGCGTACACTAAATCGCAAATTAATAGCAGCTGCCACGTGTACGTACATTAAAAAAAAAAAAAGGAAAAATACGAATAACAAATAGTTTAAATAACCGTTAGGTAAGGTTTCTAACCAAAGAGAGAAATTTAGGCTCACTACATTGCTGCCTGAGTATTAGTGTAGTTCTGATTCCGTTATTTACAAAGATCTTTCATTGTAAATAAAAACCAGTCATGCAGCATGATCTTATGAGCGAATTTTTGTAAAGTATCGTATTGCATAATGTTATATTGTATTAAAAGTTGAGCTTTCTGAGTGTAAGGGAATTGGTTACTATTAATTTTATGGGGTAAAACTTATTCTAAATGATGATCTCCTATTCAAATAGAAGTCTTGCATTTTTAGCATTTTTTATCGAGTTTTAGCAAATTTTTGGACTCTTAACTCAAGTACATACATTTTCAGCATAATTTTGTTCATTAATTTTTAAATGTTCTATTCCATAGTTAATAAACTTTATTTGAGGAATATTCTACTAAAAAATATAAATTTAACAACTTTTAGCCGTTTTTAGCCAGTTTTGGGGATTTTTTAATAACATTTTTTGAGATTTGCTCAATTTAGTGTACTCAAAAAGTTCAGGGCAACGAAATCATCCTTTCGTTTGGAATGCTTGATTTTTTGGCGCAAGAACGGAATTTTTATCTCAATCCTAAGGAGAGTTATCGCCTGGAATGACACATGAATATATATATATATATATATATATATATATATATATATATATATATATATATATATATGAAAAAGCGTTAGCCTCTGGGATTCGTTTCAGAATGCCTCAAAACGGATTTCAGTGAAGAACGTTTTCAAACATTTTGATTTTAAAATTTTCCGAGCCATTGCAATAGCTTCATTTTCTACGAAAATTCGCTAAAAGAAAGTTGGTACTCGAAATAGAAAATATAAACAAACTATAATGAGAAATACTTACCTAGCACTGTAGATTGGAGAACATTTGACCACTTAACAGGCGATTTTGTGTCGTATCATCATGGCATTTATCCGGTAGATCCTCCATGGTTAGGAGTACAAAACAGGTAAAATAAACAAATGAAAGTCCTCCATTTTCTAGATGTGGTGGTTTAATTTATACTTTAAATTGCACGACCTTCATACATCATTAACTAATCTAATTAGTAGGTAGATAACTACATTAGTAGATAACTGGTTCAAGAACGTAGGGAATCGCTGGATATTGTAAAACGATATGGACAACATAACTAGCTAAATTGGACCAACACCGATACATTGATTCTGAGCATAAGTGATATCTACTTAAGCCTGAGCTCATTTTAAGACCTAATTTCACTATTTCAGGCTGCGGTTACAGCCATGACTTGGGGTCATAACGATAAAAGACTGTTCGTAGCTACTGGGTCCATCGTGCACATGGCCTGGGTCTCGATGAGAATAGCTTCCCTACAACTGTTGTGCAGCCTAGAAGTAAGTTGATGGTAGTTTATGGGCATGAATTTTAATTCAGAAACTCATCATTCGATAAATAACTCCTTAATGATACACGATTATGATTTATGGTGTAGGATTAATGATTTATTTATTTAGGGATTAGGATTAATGATATTATGTTAAGGATGAGACTTGGAATTTATAATTTTATAAACTCCATACCTCAAAAACCATAAATAGGAAGGCTTTTTTGTTAAATTAATTTTGAAAATATATTAGTAAGCACAATATCATTGACAAATAAATGTACAAACTACTGTGAATATCGTTGCAGGTGTATAACAGGTTGCAGGGAGGCGTGCAGTTGATACCGTCCTTACCCCTTCCATTACGAATACAGCATCGGCTTTCAAAATTATTTGCTCATACGATTAGGGTAAGTTAAATCAATCTATGCCAAAGACAGATTTCCACAATTTTATGTGCTCTAGTACCTCACAATAAACTTTCTCTAAACGAATATGGAATAAATCTTATGTAGAAAAAAGGTTTAGGGACCACTGAGACCGGTGGTCTCATGACATTACTATCTCAACAGAGTATTATATATTAGGGTATTGGGTATTATTATTTGTTAGATTATATTACATACTTAGTAGTTATCAGCCTCGTCTTGTACCAAGAGTAGGAGGCTAATAGGTCCTTCCTTAGCAATATCAAAGGGATCTATGATAGTGCCAATCTCTTCATGCTACAGCAGGACAGTCATAGACGGCATGCGTACTACATACACTTCACACGAGACGTTCCAGACCTGACACGAGCAACTCCCACTCCATCCTGTTCCTCCCCACAAAGCAACCCTTCAGCGTTGCCAACCTTCGTGAAAATCCGTACCGGTAGGGAGTTACTGTCAAATGTACAAACAAAATATTCTGAATCGAACTTGAACGCCTGTATTTTAAAGCTATTTCATCTCTTTCTGATTCAAGTAGTCAATCCCTTAGTAAAAATTCAGATTAGTTGGTCAAATAGATCAGAATGATTTGTATAGTTTGGTGGTCTGGATGCTCGCAAGCTCGCATCTCAAAAATACATAACATCAAGAAGTCAATCCCTTAGCAAAATACAGATTAGTTAGACGAATAGATCAAAATGACGTTCTAAAATATGGCTTAAAATAATGACGTTTAAAAATGTGGTTTGGAAGTGAATTAAAATGCAAAAATCTATCTCCGGTCCTTTGACTCAGTAGTCTGTTGTGCTATCCACTAGTCTACAGAGGACTACAAGAACAAGAACCAGTGAACAATCATAGAACTTCGCTACTCATAGCTGACTGGTTTCCTCAGTATCCGCAACGAGCGCTAGTTTCGCGCGGCCACATATGGCAGGCTTGTGACACTCTTAACAAAAGGAGGGGAAAAGACAGTGGAGTGGGAGGTGCTCGCGTCGGGTCTGGAACCTCTCGTTACACTCCACCACTACACTACAGAGAGGATGTAAAGTCACTACCTCAAGCCCGGGTGGTGGAAATATATTTCTCGAAAGCTCGGCAGTAGAAGCCTTTTTTCCTATTTTCTTCCGAATTAGGTGAATGAGTACCTCGCAGTGGGTCGATCAGCACTGATAAACTATCGATTTGGTTGTGTAGAACGGCATCGGAGAGTAACGGCGTCGAAAACAGGTGAATTACAAACATTCATGACGATGAAGAACGGCGTCGAAAGATATCGGCGTATAAAATACAGAATTATATACGGTAGCGCATATCTGTGTCGAAAAACAAGAGTGTAACGGTGCGTAACGGCGTCGAAAAACGGCCTCGTCGAAATGGATACTATAAAAACCTTCTTTCTTCGTCGGTCGCAAGCGTTAGGGTACTTTTTCGTCAATTTTTGCAGTTTCTACGTTATTTTTGTACTTTTAGTGAACGGGGAAGTACTGGGTATCAAATTTATCGAATGAAAGTGGAAATCAAGTGAATTGAATCAAAATATATGGCGATGATAGGCGAAAAGTGCGAAAAAACGCGAAAATCGAACGTTTGTCACCTACTTCCCCCCCCCCCCCCCCCCCCCCACCTCAATCTTTGTCAATCTCGCGTGAAGCTTTTGATGTATTGCAGGTTGCCTTCTCAAAGTATCCCTCTGTCTAGTTCTGTGTAGTATCCATCCCTCTTCACCTTTCCGAAGCGGTTGTTCTTCGACGCCGCTAACCCTCTCTCGGTTTATATGCGGTTATTCTTCGTCGCGGTTACACTACTGAGTTTTCGTTTCCTCTGCTTCTGAAAGTGTATAGGCCGCTGTTCTTTGACGCCAGGATTCCATTTTACATACGGTTATTCTACTTTACATTGAGATATTATTTGAAAAATCTCCTTTTTATATGCGGTTGTGCGCTTATTTTTTTTATATACGCTTAATATGCTTATTCGACGTGGCTGTGCGCTCCCATCGATTTAGTGGTAGCTAATTGCACTATGAGCTCCTTTTACGCATTTAACCAGTTCATTATGACATGGCTGTCCACAGTGCTGCGTGCCAGAGGGCTCGGGTCTCCGGGAGTTCGTCAGCCGGACTCCCAAAGTCCGTCTTCACTGCACGATGCTCCGGCACGACGAGGATCTCTCCGCCAACTGCTACACCCTTTTCCTTGAGTACCTCGGCGGCCTCGTTCCTCTTCTCAAAGGGAAAAGAACCAGCAAGCTCAAACCGGAGTTCGTCATATTCGACCCCCAGGTGGCAGGTAACCTTAAAAATAATATTATACTTGTGTTGTGCCATTTAGTTACTCTGGTAGATGGGTTTTGAAGGGAGGATAAATACATTATTAGGTATGACAATTCTTCATAGTTTCTTTATTGTCCAAGTGCTTTCTTCTTTTGGGCGTCGTCAGGGATCGTAGATGCATAGTATTTACACAATAAAATTTATCTATTATCTACACCTACTACTATCATTTAATGATATATAAGCCATGTTATTGCAAAGAGGGAGCTAAAAAACTGTAAAAGAACTGAAACAAGTGTATTAGGGACCTATAATAAATAGGAAATTCCTTCATATGGAACGTACAATAGGTACCTACGTACCTAATTCTCAAAAATTCCGTGATACTTACGAATGGCCCTCGAATAGTGACCAAACTATAATTGAAATTGTAATTTGCTTATCAATATTCCAACTTAGAATCTCAGAATTTAGTATATAAGAACATTACCAGCATAAAATCTCCGAAGCCCGAGTCTCTCTTAGTCTCTAATTGACTAAGATTTTCCTGAGCACTGCATAAAATCTCCCTTTCCTTCGAAAACGCCCAGTTTTTTAATCCATTCCCTACTTGTAATCCGATTGCAGGGGTGTAAAGGGATTACTCCGTTCCCATTCCTGTAATGGTAATCAAAGAAACCATTACCTGTAATCCGAAAAAGTAAGTGTAGTTTGTATTACCATTACAGGAATTGGAATGGTAATTACAATAAATTACTTTTGATGTAGTTTTTAATTTAAAAGCCTGCATTCTAATATATTTGACTATGGCTGGTGTCGGCCCGAGGTGAATTTCCATTGAAATAGGAATGTAATTTAAAAATTAATCATTACTCGAAGCAATCATTACCTTCCAACTCTTGTAGCAACATAATCTATTCGTATTTATGCATATCTATCTGTCAAGCCGCGTAAACAACCAGCGACAATGTATTGTTTCAGATTGCACGTGTACATCGCTGTTACTGGTAAACGGCCGGCCCGAATATAATGGTAACTACAGCGGGAGCGAGAGGGAGGACTCGGAGTGCGAGGAAACCTGTGGAAGCCCAAGACTAACCAGGAGAAAAAATAGAAACCATTACCAAAATCAATATACGGATACATTGCCTGAGGTATAGTATTTATTTACGGTATTTACCTGGTGTTATTGTATTCTGAGGTCTAGATCCAGTCAAATTAGGATTATTTTTCGGGAGCTTCAAAAGGCCTCATGCATAGTCCGAAATACAGAGCGCTCTATCGGCAAAATGCGACGTAACGGTAGGTCTTAACGCATCCAGACCACCCACCTTCCAGAGTTTCAGCATACTCCATTCCAATTTCCAAAGTCATTTTGCGATTCGCATTAGTTTTCAGCTTTTTTTTCCTTCCCTTGGAGCGGTTGGTAGTGCAATGCTTTGGGTGGTCTTATTTGATTCATTGAAGTGATTTCGATCTAAATCAAACTAAAAAACTACTCTATTATTTAAAAAAGTTTTCTAGATCTCGATTTTTTAAAATATATCAAACCTTATACTCGTATTTTACCCCTTGGGGATTGATCGAAAGTAATGCTGGGATTAAAGGCAAAATCTCCAGCATACTTAATTTAGGAAAAAAGCTTCAGACAGCGATCGGGCGGATTTTTTAAATTTCTATCGAATCTACGAAATTTTGAGGGGGGTTTAGAAAATGTTATTTTCTTGTTCAATTACAAAGGAGGATTTGGTTCTAAAATAAACCAAAATTGGCGCGTTAGCATCCCCAGGGCAGTTCTCGTGTATATAGTTTGTCACCCAGTTAGCTTCAATTAGGTTCTTGAATTCAATTTAGATTTTTTTTTTTTTTTTTTAGCATGAATATGCTTTAGCCGTGACCTAACTACCGAAAAATGTCCCACGAGAGTGCAACGAAAGTAGCGCCAATAATTGTGATGATTTCCGCTTACAACCGAGTCGTTGCTAGGGATATGATACTTCGTCGTTTTTCATCCCACAAAATTCGTTGACCATTCGTTCGAAAGCTCTCGATTTATCCAACCATACTATATTAACTACTGCGAAGTGCGTGGCCAACAAGCTGAGTTATGAGCATGGTTATATGAATAATTGTTTACACACAGGTGATCATTCTCAATTATTGATATTGTGAACATGATTGCAACCGCTTGTTAATTTCTGATGATTTCATTGAGCTGGTGTTTCGATTATGTGATTCATAGTAGGTAGGTGATCCGAATATTGCGAGAACGGTTAGATTTGTGAAGCGGTGTTTAAATTATTTTAATAGGTAATTTCTATACTTTACACTATAGGAAGCTGTAATTTCGTATGTAGCCTCTTTCTATAATAAAGTGAATGTTTACTCGCGAGTTTCTATTAGGAGATCATCATCTCACAAGAGCTCAATGGTCGTGATAATTTCTATAATAAAGTGAGAGCGAGGAGCTAAAACATGATTCCATGTTTTAGGATTGATGGCAGAATGATAAACAGAGTTCAGAGGCCGATGGGGGGTCGGGTTCAGAGAATCGACGAGGAGTGAGTCGTGTACGGCTAAAGCATATTCATGTTTTTTAATTTTAGCCGTCAGGCTCAAAGGAACTGTGGCTTTTTTTTTTCAGTTATTTTTGGTTCATTTTCTCTGTTTAGCCAATTTTAATCTTGTAAAGAGAGGAAGCATATGGGGAAACATGGAGATTCATTGAGACGGAATGCTAAATGCCAATTTTTGAATTCTCTCATTTAAAACTTCTAAAATGAGAAAATATATACATAGGTGTAGTGGATTTATATATGTTTTACTTGGTGTAGGTAGACCAAGTGGGACATTTATATTCTGGTTATGCGGGTTAGTCCCTGAGGTATTCCTGTAAGGAATGTGAGCGAAATCGCCAAGGTCAGTTTGCTTGGTGGGAGGAACTGAGGGGTAGTTCGTGTCGCAGCCGCGTGGAGCACTGGGCTCGCATAGTGGGTGCTGGGTTCGATCGGTTTGGTGCTGAGCCGTTGTGTAATATTCCGGCCTAAGCTTTATATCTGTAGGAGGAATATGTTGGGCTTGGTTGAGGTACTGAAAAGTATCCTTTGTTTTTAGCACATTTGGAGTGTATTTGACACTCGGATCGGCCGGGTAGCCTTGTGTAGAATATCGTGGATATTCGGAAATCTTTGTCGAATCGTGATGATTGACTTCAGAGCGGGTCTGAAAGGTATCCTCGAACTTTTGTGTGTGTGAGGTTTGATCTAACGTTTCCTTCATGAATACGTTAGGTGAGAAGGCGATCTCTTCGCGAGGATCGAGCCTTGGGCCGTCGCTAGGAACAGCGGACGAGTCGAGCAGCGGGTAGGGAGCGCTGCGTGGGCTAAGGGGCCCGGCCGCGCCGTGTTCCGCCTCCCCTTGCATGAGGAAGTAGGACGGGCGGCGCTCCATCGAAATATCCGAGTTTATTAACTCGTTTTCGATACCTCTACGTATAGAAATAGAGGGTTTGGAAGGTGGACTCGCTTGACAGAGCTTCTTTCCTTTGCTCGGATGTCAGAGTCCTACCTTGTAGTCTTGAAAAAGACTTCCTTGGACGATAAATTAGAGCGGATGAGCTGTGTAATTTATCGGCGTGCCCACAGCGGTCGGTGACAAGCCTAGTGCTACGAAACCCGGGCGACACGTCTCGGAACGTCCCAGCGGGCGTACGATCTAATGAGAATATCAATAGATGTACCGGGTGGCGTCCTGACAGAAGAACTACGTTGGGCAATGAGCAGGATGAATAATCACTGGACTCGTAGATGCCAATGCGAGATCTGTGTGGAGAGAAGGTATGCCTTGTAGAAAGCAGTAGGAAGCCGTTCTGAGATGAACTCGGGAGCAGAAGGATCGTCAGCGTAGAGCGTGTAGAATCTTCGTACTTCAGAGTGTAGTCGTCGAGAGCGGTGAGTGGAATGAATTTCGGAGGGCTCCGAGCGGGGTAATTATAGGGAGGTGGCCGCCCCCTGCCACCTCCTGATTGGTCCGCCTAATTTCGTTAATTCAACTGTGTAATCTCATTGGCTCGCACATTGTTTTCTCAGTATCTGCGAGTATGATAGCTGAGTTGGTCCTCCTGGGTGGTTTCCCCACGTCCGTCGCTGCGACGGGGTCCCCAGAGGTGGCTTACGAGCGTCTGTTGCGGAGACGACGACCTTGAGTTGTCTTCCCTGCGTCCGTCGTTTAGACGGGGTCCTTGGGTGGTTTCCCTGCGTCCGTTGTTCAGACGGGGTCCCCGGGGTGGCTGCTGGACCAGAGGTGGTTGCTTGCCGCCTCCTGGTTGGTTCGCCTATTGTCTCTCGTGTAATCAGTGTTTCTGATTGGCGAGTAGGCTTGCTAGAATTGTCCTTGTTAGTTTTAGAGGACGTTTGATTTTCTGTTTGAGTTTTCTCATTCAAGGCGACTTGGTTCGAGATACTTGTCGCGTCTCTCTCGCCCAGTAAGTGTTTAGGGAGGTCGCCTTGTCTGTTATTTGTTAATATTTCACTTTTGAGAGAGAATTTCGTATTTTCTCTCTGGTGAAATATTTTGTTTGACGGAGTTATAACTCGACGTCTTATAAATATTTGTGTGTCGTGTCTACCTCTTTTTGGTAGCCCTGAAAAGGGCTGTTGACAAGAGGGGGTGGTTTTCACCACAGGCGCCCCCCCAAGACGTCGTGTTATTAACGACGACGCCGGTTGGGGTGTTTCGAGCGCAGTCACCCACCTCTCGTCGAATTTGGTAGAGGGGACGTGTCTTCTGGCGGATTTTCGTGGAGTCTCCTCCTTATTTTCTGCCTGATTTTGGCTTAGTGACACAGCTTCGTCTGTTTTTAGAGTGTAAGCTGGTTTTATTTGCTGTTTGGGAACTTTTTTTGTGTGTTCGCCAATTTGCACTGTAACCGAAAACTTATCTCTTTTAACAACTTTGAATGGTCCCGTGTAAGGACATTGCAGAGAGGAGAGCTGTGTGGGCACTCTGATATAGACATGTGTACATGTATCCAAATGCATGTTGACGGCATACTTCGTATTATTATGTTTAATATGCGTAGGACGGAAGAAGAGAGGCTCAGAAAGGTTTGTAGAAGTGACGAAAATGTCTCCTGGGAGCGGCACGTCAATTCCGTAAACCTTTTGGAAAGGTGTAGTTTCCGTTGCTGGGTCTACTGCCGTACGCATGGCGAGTAGTACTTTTGGAAGGGCGTCGAGCCAATTTTCGTTTTGTGCTTTGAGAGCCTCTTTCAAGGATCTATTTCTGCGTTCCACCATCCCGTTTGTTGACGGTTTGTATGGTAACGTGTGAGTATGTTTTACTCCGAGACGTTCCATAATGGAATGAAATAGATCTGACTCGAATTGTGTGCCCTGGTCACTTGTGATGTATTTAGGTACGCCTTTTGAAGCTACCCAAATATTGATAAAGGCGTTTGTGATCGTGGATGTTTCGATGTTGTTAAGCGGGACTGCCTCTAGCCAACCCGTTGCTCTATCGACCATCATTAAAATGTAACGTTTTCCTCCTTTAGCTAAAGGTAAGGGTCCGGTAATGTCAACGTGTACATGTGAGAATTTGGTAGCCGTTTCAAATTCGGAGTAAGGGAGCTTCACGGAGCGAGTGATTTTTGCTCGTTGGCAAGTCTCGCATGCTCGGACCCAGTTGGAGACATCTGCACGAAGGCCGTGCCAAAAATATCTTTGTTTTACTTTATACACTGTAGAGTGTATGCCTGGGTGTCCCAAATTGTGAATTTGGCTGATTATTTCGTGTCTTATTTCGTTTGGAATATAAGGTCTTGGGTGTCCTAGGTCTAGGTTACACCAAATCTCTCCTTGAGGGAATTCAACTCGTGTGAGTTTCAATTTGTCCTCTGCGTTAGGAGGAGAATGAATTTGTGCATTTGAGATGTGCAGCAGAAGATTGCACTCTATTGCAGCCGTGATTTGTGAAATTTCGGCTATGGGCGGACCCTCGTCAGTTTGGGTTGAAATTGATTTTGTTTGAATTTCAACTGGATCGAAGGGTCTGGAGAGTGCGTCGGCGACGACGTTGTTCTCTCCGGGTATATGTCGAATGTCACTTGTCATTTGAGAGATGTATGTTAGCCATCTCAATCGCATTTTAGAAAAATGTGCATTTTTCTTAAGCATCGTGCCTAGCAGAGGCTTGTGATCTGAGCAAATATGAAAAGATCGGCCGTCCAAGTCATTGTGCCAATGAATGCAAGCTTGGTAAACGGCGAACATCTCTTTGTCGAATGAGGCTTTATTCTTCCATTGTTCCGGAATTTCTTTACTGAAAAATCCCAATGGTTGGTAAGATTTCGAGCCGTGTTTGTCTGTAATTTCCTGCTCCAGTGTCGCTCCGATGTGTGTATCGGATGCGTCGCAGACTATTCTCCACTCTGCTGTAGGGTGTGGATGAGCAATATTATGCAATGTAGCTTTTATCATTGCTTGTTTTAAGCTGTTGAAAGCTTTTTCTCTCTCTGATGTCCATTCGATAGGTGTTTTGTCATTTTTTTTGTTTGACTGAATGGAGTCATACAGAGGTTGTGCTGTGTGAGCGAATTTACTTGAGCAAGCTCGGTAGAAACCACACATACCTAGGAATCTGCGTAGGCTTCGTACGTCTATTGGCTTAGGGAATTGTTCGATGGCTTCTATTTTATCTCGTTTAGGAATTATCCCTTCTTTCGAGATAGTGAAACCTAGGAAATCGACGGTAGGTTTTGAAAAAATGCATTTATCAAAACCTACTCGAAGTCCGTGTTCTCCTAGCTTGTCGAAAATTTGTTTGAGGTGGTTCATGTGTTCTTTATAATTTTTAGAAGCCACCAATATGTCATCTAGGTAGACAATTGCGAAATCAAATTTTCGCATGATGCTGTCCATGTACCTTTGCCATGTTTGAGCCGCTCCGGCCAAACCCATGCTCATTTTTTTAAACTCATAAAGACCGAAAGGTGTAATAATTGCTGTTTTATGAGCGTCATCTGGGTGCATCGGGATATGGTAATATGCCGATTTTAAATCTATTGTCGAATATATTTGTGTATTATGTAAATCCGCTTGGAAAGAGCGAATGTGAGGAGGAGGGTAGGCGTCTTTCTTCGTTTTCGCGTTCAGGAAACGGTAGTCGCCGGTGATCCTCCATGACCCGTCTTTTTTTGGCACACAGTGTAACGGGGATGCCCATTCAGAATCTGATGGTGCAATTATGCCCTCGGAGAGCATTTTGTCAAAAGTACTTTTGACTTGAGCCCGTTTTTCGCCTGCCATGGGTCTCGCACGGAAGTGTACTGGTGTTCCTTCCGTGGTTATACGGTGGTAAACCCCGCTGTTTTTCCACTTTCCTTGAAGTTTGCTCATTTTATCATTGTATTTTTCAATGATAGAGCGTATGTTTTCGTCCTCCGTGAGCCGTACGTCCTCTGGTTGAGGACTGTTGTCACGATGAGGGATAGTAGCTGCTATTTGTTCGTCAGTGAATTTTTTGTTCATGACTGCAGCGATTTTTTGATCGGCATAGCTCTTTATTTTATCTTTATAGATATATTTGTGTTTGACCCGTATTCCGATATCCCAAGACTCGAGGAATGGTATACCGAGGATCGCTAGATCAACTTTCGTGATCATAAAATTGGTGGTCATGTCTCCGAGGCCGATGTTAATTGTCGTGTCAGCACGCCCTAGTGTGTCTATAGGGGCGCCGTTTGCTGCTGTGAGCTTGACGTTGGACTTACGAATTTTTAAGCCCAATTTTTTGGTGACATTGTGGGGCAGAATGTTCACTTCTGCTCCCGTGTCAATGAGAAATTCAGTGCCATTTAGTTTGCACTTGAAAAAAAGCCTTTTATACTCATTAGTCTGCCGGTGTATAGGCTCGGATACACTGGCAGTTATTCGTTTTCCGAACTCTCTGCGTCGGAGGTTGGAACGGTACTTTCTTGTACCGATCTCTGAGTATCCTTCGATAGGCAGAGTTTCGATCCACTTTTGAGTGATCAGAGCCTCTGAGAAGTACCCAAC
>CM061047.1:69225916-69288340 GCA_030762985.1 Adelphocoris suturalis
CATCATCCCAAATAATCGAATGAAACCACTTGAATCGATTTACATTGAACCGTTTACCCTCCCTAAGGGCTAGAACTTTGTCACTTTGGCAGACGAATAGCCGTAACCTACCAACGAAGTTTTATCCCTTCCGAGTGTGTAGCACTCGGAAGGGATTCACAAGTGGTAACTACTTCATGAGTTGCTCACTGACTTTATTCTAGTTGTTGTGTCGTTTAGTTATTTCTAATACATACCCTTTTTGCTGGATGTCTAATTGTTTCGAGAAGAAGTTTCATTATTTTGGAAAGTTTAATTTATTTTATTGGGAAGAGGTTTAATTATTTTGGGAAAAGGATGAATTATTATGGCAAAAGGTGTAACTGATTCGGGAAAAGGTTTGATTCATTTGGTAAAAGGTTTAATTAAATCGGCGAATCCTACAGGCAAATCAACATTTTCTTTTCAGGAATCACATCTGGCGGAAGTCACATCGAATATATGGGGAACGAAATTTCGGATCCACGGGATTGCGAACGGCCTAGCGACGAACTTAGGTCAAGTGACTTACAAAACAAGTTTACTGCACTTGCAGCCCCGTCAAATGACGCTGCTGATGGCAGGAGACGGCCCTTCGGATGCTGGTGTCAGCAGCCAAGTGATGAGTGACGATGACGACGACGGCAAGGGAATGGACGATGGAGCTGCCGTTGCCGTCGCGCCCCTCAGAGCGAGATGTAGAGGCGCTGCGGGTAATTTCATGCCTTTTTACTCTGCACTAACGATAATTTGAAACAATACCTACTGACTTTTACAAAAGTGTAGTACTAAGTATAGTTTTTTATAGAATATATAATATAATTAGTTTACTTTATAGAAAAGGAACAACGTTTGCTGTAAACAAAATAAACAAAACTAATACTACCGCACATAAAAATAGCTTGACCAAAAATATCCCACAAACAGGTTTAGCCTGTTAATTAATAGTGATGTTTGGAGCACCTATATATATATATATATATATATATATATATATATATATATATATATATATATATATATATATATATATATATATATATATATATATATATATATATATATATAAGATAGATAAATTTTTATTTACTTACATAGATATAAACATCCATAAGTAAAGGAGTTGGCACATTTTACGCGTGTTAGAACAAAATGATATGATACTGAGAATAAAAAATTAAAACGAATTCTCTGCAAAACCATCAAAAATAAAACGTGCTTTCAACTTTCTAAATTGTCTTGTAAGTTCAATAAACAACTTCACTTTTCACAAATTAACACAAGTTATCTTTGTGTCATCACAATCATCAGGTTAACATTTTTCATTCAGGCATCAAACAAAGATTATTATAATTATATAACCGGTATTTCCATCTCAGACCCCTACCCTACAATTGAAGTCATCCCCTACCAACCACATCGCCTCACCAAATTGTTCCAAAAATCGCTCAACCACCGATTGGAACTCATCAAGCAAAATCAGACTTATTCCCTTATTAAAGTACACATTGACAATAACCATTTCAAATAGGACAGTTTTAAGGCTTAATAATATCCATAAAGGAGAAATATCCAACACCCTTACACAATCAAACTTGTTTTTACGAGCAGACTGCAAGTCCTCCGCTCCCCCTATACCCCTACTACCAGTTCTAGTGGCAAAACTGTGAATAATTTCAAAATCCGATAGAAAATTCGGTATTGTGGCAGGTGGGGCAAGCAAGTGAGAGAGACATATAACATCACATGAAGTTAGTTTTTCGAAGCAAAACTGGAGTGTACCGAATCCCCTACAATTCCGAAACATAATACAACCTTGATTTCCAGGACCTTGGGCATCTTCCTTGTGTCATAATTTCAACGACTTGGCCTTGTTTAGGTCTTGGGGGCTCGCCGACGTAGATCGAAACCTCTTCTTATTGTCCTCTTCACTCTTCTTGAGATTCATCTCCTGTACAACAGCTTCCGCTTCTTCCAGAGATAATGTATATATATATATATATATATATATATATATATATATATTTATATATAATCTCTGAAAATGAGAAAAATTGATATTTTTAGCATATAAGAATAGTTTTATCATAGGGCAAATTTGAATTTTCGAGATCTTCGCAAAGAACAGGATGATAATGAGTCAATACACTTATATGATATTTTTTCGAAAACAAAAAGCAAAATACGTAAATAATAACCATATGAAATAACTGTGCTGTATTGTGATCAAATGATGACATGTGTTGATTCAAATATCAATATTTGTGTTCATTTTAATGGAAACGGATTGTTATACCCAATTTCCAAGTGGTAAATAGGAAGAGTAGTAGAGGGAGGGTGGTAGAGTACAGGGGATATAGCTGGGAAACCAGCGTTTTTTCAAGCCCTCGAGCCCTGATTGGCTGGGGTGAGCATGGGAATGGGCATTATGCTCCTAGCATAATTCTCCTAGCATAAACACGATTACCATTCGAATGTCTCGTGCAAACCGCACTTTTAGTTCGGAATCGACCCACTCGTGGAATCTATTCATAGTCATGAGTTCAATCCGAAAATTGTGATTATCCTGATCGGGATCCAAACCCGGAGATACTGGCTCGTAAACAGACACATCCTTTGAGCAACAAAAATATTATAATGTACTTTTAATCACAAGATGACGACTCTTGTCGCTTGAGTTTGAGGAAAGATCCGCATTGTTGATTGGAGATGCCGCTCTCCCCAGGCATTAGTTACAATACCTACGTAGATACTGATACTGTAACCTCCACGTCCCCGGTCCCACATTATCGCCCTAGCAATGCGATCATCATGACTTTGGTTTTATGTTATCAATTTATTGAGATTTGATTGGATACGGGTGATCAAACATCAAACATAGGTAGGTACTGGAAAATGTTTCGAGTAGGTAGGTAAGTACTATGTCAGAATATGACCCCAAATCCAAAGTTTATTTATCTAGGGGTAATTATCACCTATTTTTACTTACCATTTATACTTATTGCAACTTCTTAGACTTTTCAAGATTTAAATCTCAAGCAATAAACTTCAACCTTAGCCAACCTGGAGCACACGAAGCGAGTTTCTTCAAAGCCTGCAGATACTGTACATAAATATTAACAATATGTTGGATTATAATTTTGAAATGTTTAGAATGAAAGAGTTCACCTTAAAGAAGGCTTTATTCTACATAAAATGCAACAGAACAAGTAGATAGAAGAAATTGGGTTTCCGCAACAGTTTCTTGTAATCAAGTAACCATATAACGCACATGCTAGTTATTGTAGTTATTGTAATAATACTACAAATTGTAAAAAGGTTTGATCGGCAGCGCGTGCGTTTTGTACCTACTTCCGTACTCCCTATCTGTACTTTTCCCTAACTTCCGGAGAGGAAAGTTGAATGGAAGGACAAGTTTTAAAGTACCACTGCCCGGAACTACTGGGCTCCGTAGGGATAGAACTGAGGAAGAACGAAAATTAAGTACTATCCCGGAACTTGTGACACAGTGGTACAGAAGAAAGTGGTTATAGGTGATGGTGAAAGATTATACCAGGAAGTTTGAGAATAGAATCGTGACCAACTTAGTTTGACTCACACTTTTATATCGTGACTAGAGAGAGACGGGTTATGTTGGTGAGCGGAAGTGGGAGTATAATACGTTTAAACAAATTGAAGAGAAATTTCAATTCGATTTGACAAATAAAAACCATTTAAGGATACGTTTTGACAAAACAAGTTTGTGGCACTCACCTTAGAAATTCTTGGCCTTGAAGTTTGACTGCGTTGATATGGAGTGCTCATCTTTCAATCATTTCTTTCAATAGATGGAGTGTACCGGTTGGCGATCTGAAAGAGGTATTGCAGAACATCTTCGTTGGTTTTTTGCGCTTCCTAGCATTTATCCAAATTGTCGAGTAGCTCAACCGTCTCTCTTCGAAGTTGATTGACGCACCTTTTTTATACTCCTTAATTTCAAATCACTTTCGTGTTGGATTTCCATTAGGGAACGTATAATTTGGTATATTTGAGGGCGTGACGAGTGAAATTGGTTACTACAGTCCGTGTTAGAGGATTCGGCACCGTTGGCAGGTTTGTCGAAACGAATCTGCTGTGTCGAAACGAATTCCCACATTTGTTTTGTTTCGACCACGCTTTTGACAAACGATGTGCGCTCGGAAGTGGAAGGAGTCGGATCACCCGATACTTGTCTGTTAAATTCCAGGGCCGGGCGGTGTCAAACAGAGTTGGGCTTCGTATATACTTAATCGGAAAATCAAAAACATGATATAAACATTGTTGGCACACCACAACTTGTTCCTTATTATTATTGTCATTTTGCTATGGCACATAAACTAAAAAAACGTCATGAAAATATTCTGATGATTTCCGCTTACAACCGAGTCGTTGCTATGTGTTGCAGACTCGTATGCAAGCGTTTCCATTAGTTTTGTTGTTTTGACATTTTTAGAAAATTTTTCAACATTCAAATACTATAAGCCGTAAAATTGTGGGGTCCTGAACTGTAAAGGTGCGAGCCCTTTTGGGAGGCACGATGTACCAAGTTTTGATAATTTACTAGATATAATTATATAGGGCTTAATAATAATTATAGTTACATTTGGTGATGCGTAGAGATTACCCATTTATCTACAGTCTCGTTTCAAATTAAAATGTGCTCTTCTGGTCATGCTCCAAAGCTGGGAGATATTGATTTCATTGTCTTGGCATGGTTGGGTTGTACAAAATCTATTTAACTCGGTATAACGTTTGCTTCCTAAACTACCCACACATAACATCTCAAAAGGATTAATTTCATTATTATTTCTTCTCTAATTTCAGGTTACCAAGGCAATGGTGCTCCAATGGAAAACGGTAAATCGCGAGCCGAATGGTTCATGACGCGGAGCTCTTTCAGGGACTGCGAGTGCACGGAGAGCGGCGAGGGTGAGCGGGAGGCGCGGAGAGGCGGCGTCGTTCGAAGTTGCAGCGTCGGCTACCTTGATCTCGTCGAAGGTGGTAGCAACAACAGGTATTCTGGCATATACAAAGGAAATATCAAGAAATATATTTCTATTACACAAAGGTGAATCAAAAGGACTTTTTCGGGGGTCCACCTCTCGCTTCTATTATACTTACCTGTGCCTTTTACCAACAGATTTTCGAATTTCCCCCAAGTAACCTAATATATTTTTGCTCAAACCATGTAGATTTGAACATCGAATGAATTAATCGATGGTGTTTTTGGGTTTCACGAATCAGATCGTAAGAAATAGCTGTTTCATGGAATTCACGATAGCTCACACGTACCTAGTCGTACAAAAGCTTACTTGAAAAATCCAATCGTTCACGTTCTTTATGGCAAACATATTTAAGAAGCTATTTATTCCAATTGTTGGATTTGTTATAGTTTTGTAAGAGCACATTTTAGCTATTTTAGCGTGGGAAATGCTCCAGCCATGATTTAACTTCCCAAAAACGTTACAAAGTAGCGATATGCGGGAACGGAACGAATTGCCACGGTATCTAGGAACGGAAATGCTACCCCTAAGTGTGCTAGAGAAACAGTTGGTTGTTTATGTTCGCTCACTCAAAATATACCTAAGATTCAATAGAAGCAAAGCAATGAATAAACTTTTGAAACCCGGTGGATGAAGCAAGTCCCCAGTTTCTTAATTTTAGCACGAGACTCAAAGCACAAAAGCACTGTGGGGGTCCGAGCCCTGAATTGCAGTTGTTATTAAGCGTATTTTCGTGCATAAAATTCCTTACGTCCTATCAAGATTATTTTGTTTCAAGTAATATTCTACTATATTAGGTAACTTGTTTTCTTCATTTATCGCAGCTTTAGTATTTTTTTAATTTTATTATTATAATTTTTTTAATATATCTATATTTTTTTACTTTTAGTTTGAGTACGCTTTTGTCCTAAAAAAGTGCTATGCTCCGAACGCAATACCTTAATATTCTACGAAAATTTGTCAAAAGTTTAAATGAAATGAATGAAATGAAATGAAATTATTTAATTGCAAAAGGCTTCCGGCAATACAAAAGTTCGTACAGGCAGCGAAAGTTTAAATGAAATCTAGGTGAATTCCCAGTTAAACAAAAATGAAAAAAACACATAAGTAATCAAGGTAGAAGATTTAAGAAGAAAGAGAGAAAGGAAAAACAATCTGTACGTTAAATGAAAAGAAATAATGCAACGAATCATACAAGAATTAGATATAGATATATAGAATAGATATAGTGTAAGCAATATGTACATATTGAACAATGAGAAGCAGGTGAAGAAAAGGTTGCACAAAGGACAATATGCAATTCAATGTATTATAAAAAATACATTATAAAGAAGAATGCAACGCAAATACATTATTACATCATTATAAAATCCAACGAAGTGAGAGAAGAAAGAAAGGAGAAAATATACAGAAGACAGAAAATTAGTACAAAAATCCCTCATTCAAGAAAAAAACCGTAGTCCTTAAACAATTTTTTACGAAGAAGAACTTTTTTTGCAATGTAGTATGTCTTCAAGAGGGAGTAATGAAGAAAGCTTATCAAAAGATAATTCATTTTCAAGAAAGAAAGAGAATCTCTCGCCACGAAAGACAGGGCAAACGCAGAGAAAATGGAAGACTGAATCAGGCAAATGATAATTACACAGTGGGCAGTACCAGTGGTATCAAATTTCGGCACGAAGCCTTGTACACTCAGCTTTGCATAGAAATTTCCCGTTAGCCTGACCTGGGCGAGAAGCCTCTTAATATGAATGCCTATGTCAACGTTGACATAAGAGGGAGATTTGCTCCCTCGTGGGCAATAAATCTTGTATATAGGGCTGAATGAGGAATCCTGAATGCGCAAACCATCCGACCGTCTCCAAAACAGCGATATTTTCTCCAACAAACTATCCCGGTTAAAATTAAATTTGTCAAAAGTTTAATTATGTAGATCTACCAATAATCGTTCAATCTCCAACAAAGATTTTTTTACTTTCGGTAGTGAGGAAAAAAATATGAATGAGGGAGACTCTATTTCATAAGATCTATGTATGTATTAACTTTTCTATAGTGATTTTATCCTTCTGGTCTTTTTTATAGTGATTTTATCCTTCTGGTCTAAGGTTTGGTCTAATCATTGGTCGGAGAATGTTTTTGATAACTTTTCCGCCCGTTTTCCTGATGTTATCTCTACGATTTCAGCAGATTGGTCCTGGTGAGGCAGAATAAGCCGGCTAGGTTAACACACGCGGGAAAGAGCAGGTCGCTGGATTCCTCGGACATGGACAAAGGGATCGCCGCCTCCGCCGTCACCACAGTCCCGCCGCCCCCAAGCAGCTCCCCGGCCAGCCCTGCCCTCTCCAAAAAGAAGAGAAACACCACTTCGTCCCCTATCAGGTAGCTACATAAATACTACGGTTGTAATAGAAAAAAAAGTCGTCAAATTGGACTGACTATTGTATTGAAACTATAACAAATTTAGGAAATACCTAGCATATTTTTAGCAAAACAAAATATTTAATTTATTCGGTTGGAGGTAGGGTCAGAGAAACGTAATACGAAAATACAAGAGCTTCTGGTTGTCAGAAACACGGGGCTTATTGCTTATGAAAGAAGCTCGACAGGTAGCTCGTCAAGTGCTGACATTTCTATATGTTCTGATGTGTTTTGTACTTGTTGAGTTGCGAGTTCGATTTCTCGACTCTCACTAGAATGAAGCCTTAACATTAATAGGTAGAAGAGGAAGATTCACCTCGGAGCACAAAGTCCCATGAAGTGAGAGAGGAAACACCCGAAAGCGCTAGGTCCCGTGAGGTGTGGAGGAAGTCACCCCAGAGCTCGAGGTCCCGTGATTGTCAAGGAATACACCCCCGAGTGTGAGGTTGAGTGAGGTGTAAGGGAAGATATCCTGGAACGCTAGGTCCCGTGAAGTATCAGGAGTATTCCCCAGAATGCGAAGCCCCGTAGAGGATAGGAAGGAAGGAAGGAAGGTTTGGTTTGGAGTTTAGAAAGGAAAGCAAACATTTTGCAATGCGAATGACATTCGGGCCAACTCACTCAGTACTTACATACTGCTAGTCCTCCTAGAAGGAGAAGTGGCCGTTCCCAACGGAAGCAGGCAGGATAGCATCACCTGACGCCTCTTGTAATGGTCATCTCAA
The DNA here is from genome assembly GCA_030762985.1 of Adelphocoris suturalis. Taxonomy (NCBI): domain Eukaryota; kingdom Metazoa; phylum Arthropoda; class Insecta; order Hemiptera; family Miridae; genus Adelphocoris; species Adelphocoris suturalis. The sequence continues at coordinate 69,234,099 of CM061047.1, forward strand.
CAGTGTTGCCAGTAAACCAGACTTGCTGTTTTATTTGGCAAATCTAAAGCTAAAAAATAAATTAATGTTGGGCACGTGCATAAGGCAGGCACATTTATCTAGGCATCGTATCTTCGAATTTCGCAACTCACAGCTCGTCCCTATTAGGAGTTACCAAGAAAACCTGTGTGAAACGTGTCTCACATAGGCAAAATGCAAAGATTGCCACATTGTTTGCAGGTACATTTCAACTTCCAAGATATCAACGTATTCTAAATACTTTCAGCTCGTCCCACCGAAAAGGGAAAGAACCTTTCTCTTTTCGGTGGTCAGTCAACCTTGCACTAAGAATGAGTCTCCGATTCTCGTACAATGGGGAATTTTCATGGTTATTTTTTATTTGCTCAACAAAAATATCTGAAAGAGAGCTTTCCAAAAAGGTACTATATGATGGGTATCTAACCAGTAAGACTGCTCTTGAAATTAATTTGCCCCATGACGTCACAGCCCCCACCCGCCTGGGCTCTCTTTGCTCCCTGTTACGTGTGATATTCCTTCCCGTTTATTAGCCAAACTAAACAGTCTTTCGAGCTGAAAAGCCCATCTAGTGCGCTGAATTAGAATCTGAGGTCAAAAGTGTGAAATTTCAACACATAAAAGTTCCCCATTCGGAGAATAGCTGGGTGCTAAATTGCACAGAATCCATGAAAACCATCCAAGGTTCAGTCTGCGTATCTAACTACCAATTGCCTATTGGAGGAGTATAGTTTGATTAGGGAATTTTTTCAACAAACAGACTCGCAAAATATCTATATAAAGTTGAAAATTATCAGGCAAGCATAAGACAATTCTATGTCTAAATTTGAGGCAAAAACGTAATATCTTTGTAAGGTCACTACATAGCAAATGAGAACCAGAGCTAATGATATGATAATGATAAGCGAGCCTTAGATGATTTCGTTACGATAAAGAAACTAATCCTCTTTATTGAAAAAAGTCATATAATTACTTTTAATTCCCTTTTGCTTTGTGCCATTTATTATAAGCAGTAATAGCCTTTGTCTTCAGGAAAATTTAAATCTACTAAATAAATGTAATTTAACTCTTGAGTGATTGTATATTACAATGAAAATATATTTTTTCGTTCCATTTAGAGCAAGAATAATGAATTCGCCTCTGATGCCTAGAAGACTGAGAACTAGAAAGCCGGATCCGGACGGCTATCAGGATTTGGAAAGCTTCCAAAAAGCTCAACTTAGAAATAAGGTAGAAGAAATACACTTGTATTTTAACAACCAGTGCACATCAAATAAACATGCGTTTGACCGTTTCGTATAATATCGCAACCAAAGCAACGATGACGCTTATGCCTGAATTCCCAGACAGATACTCCAAATAGGATTCAGTATGGAAGGATACAAGGCTAACAATATATTTTTTTCAATGAATTACAGATTGAAACGACGGCAAAACGAAAAGAATTTATTATGCACAACAAAGCACCAATGTGGAATGAAAACAGTCAAGTCTACCAACTGGACTTTGGAGGGAGAGTCACGCAAGAATCAGCGAAGAATTTTCAAGTAGAATTCAGAGGCAAGCAGGTAAATTGCAGAAACAAATAATTTATTTTAGTGGTAGGATTAAATTATTTAAACAGTTCAATAAACTACTATTGATTTGAGACTTTAACAAATCACAACAAAAGCATTTAACAAATCACAACGAAATGGACGGTGCCACCCACGAGCTTAATCTCAAAATATTTCAAATTTATCTAACCCTTTGAGTAATGACGAGAATTAAAATAGTTCGCAATACACTAAAAAATACGAAAAAACTAAATTTTAGGGGAATGTGCGGGTTAGTCCGTAGATGATGGTCCCCTATACGTTTCATTGTCCCCAAATCATCAATACTTCATTCTGCGCGTGCGCAAACATAAATTCCTTTAAGCTCTATTGATGACGTCTTATTTCTCCGATCAAGGCTCAAATTTGGTGGATAGTTAGGAAAAGACAATTTTGATCATCCGATATTTCAACATGATTGTGTGTCATTAGTAGATGCTGCCCATGGGCAAATATCAAATTTTTATGACAACCTTTTATTTTCTACAGTATTCATCTACGATATTCGATTAAATTTCCTAGGAATGTAATGGTCAAGCAGTAAATAATCCCCTACCAGTTTCATTGTTCCCAAATCAATAATTTACTCTGCACATGCGCAAACGTAAATTCCACTAAGCATAATTTTTTTACACCCTAGTCTTTCGGTGATATTTATTATATAGCATGATACTTGGGAGAAAACGATTCGATCATCCCACACCAATTTCAACATACATCATTAATAGTTGCTGAGCATGCATCAATGTGTAATCCTTGTAACGACTTTAATTTCTACAGTTTTCATACAATGTTGATGAATTTATCAGAGAATATTAGGCTGTAAATAGTCCCGTACGAATTCCATTTTCTCAAATCAATACTTCATCCTTTTTAAACTTACTTACGTTAAATTTTCTTCATCGAAATCTGTTTTGAGGCATTCTGTAATGATTCCTGGATTTTAACGCTTATATATATATATATATATATATATATATATATATATATATATGTGTGTGTGTGTGTGTGTGTGTGTGTGTGTATATGTATATATATGTATGTGTCATTCCAGACGATAACTCTCGATAGAGTTGAGATAAAAACTTCGTTCTTTCGCCAAAAAATCAAGCATTTCAAAAGAAAGGATGAGTTCGTTGGACAACACTTTTTGAGCACATTAAATTGGTCAAATTTCAAAAAATTTACTTTAAAAATCACTAAAAAAGGCAAAAAACCGCTAAAAATTAACAAATTTCTATTTTTTAGCAGAATGCTACTCGAAAAAATTAATCGAACATGAACTAGGACATTTAAAAATGTAAGCACAAAATTGTACTGAAAAATGTACTTAAATTTCATTAAAATAAGCTAAAAATCGATAGGAACACTTGAAAAAATTGTAAAAATCCACAAAATCGTTTGTTCATTGGAATATTACTGACAAAAAGTTAGTTTGCTATAAAATGTATAATAAAATTTTTATTTGTCCCCAAAGTGCTCAAATTTCAACAGAATTTAACATAAATGTAATACGACCATTTATCAAAATTCGCTCATACGATCATGCTGCATGACTGGAACTTTAAAAATTGATGCCGAGCTTCTAGGACCACCAGACCCCAAATGTGATGACCCCAAACACAAGTTTCATATAGTTTGGTCTAGTATTTTCGGGAAAAAGTTTTTTTTTTTTTTTTTTTTTTTTTTTTTTTTTTTTTTTTTCAATTTGATTTTTGGATCTTACGCATCTTAAAACGTAAACCAAAAAATTTTCAGGGGGTGTTGAAATTTTTTTTGCTTGGTCCATTACAAAGGTTTAATATTGAAAATAATTTACGAAAAAGCACTGCCAATACAGAAGTCAGTTACTCTTTGATGAATCTAGTTTATTCAGTCTCACACATCCGTTTTTGAAAGTATGTCTCTTCATTATAATCAGCATCCTAACCTACTCAAAAACACTGCAAATTATTGCACAGAGGTACCTATATTATTTCGTTATTAGATTGACCTTCTACAAGGGTCACTGGTATATATATATATATATATATATATATATATATATATATATATATATATATATATATATATATATATATATATATATATATATATATATATATATCTTCCCAAAAATGTTACCGATCCTCAAACTGGAGAACCATTACAACCACCTTTTCAACAACAATCCGATCTCCCAACGACAATAATCACAAATAATCACGATACTCCAGAATTTAGACCATTAGTTGAATCAAGTGGTGGTCCAAGCACTGATGAAATTACAGAGGAGAGTAATGAGGTGTGCAATCTATCATCGAGAGCTCTCACAGAAACGGAGATCAGAGTACTATCAAAAGGACTGAATTTTACCCCCACACCACGAGTAGATCATATCCAGCTTCATGAAGATATTCAAATATTCTGCAGGAAGTTACGTCTAAAATATTATTGGGAAGTAATAGCAACGGATAATACTACTGCCTGTGAACCAAGTGACACACTTCATCCCTCACTCCATAAATTTAAAGTTCCATCTGAGTTTGAACCACCTCGTCTTCCACCTTCACACCCCTTAGAACAATTTATTACTCAATTTGTGCACAAAACTTCACAAGTATCCTTCCTAAATTCTTTGACCCCGAGAGACAACTTATCAGTGAAGGAACATAGAGCCCTAGGTGTAATCAAGAGAGACACAAATATCAAAGTGATGCCAGCAGACAAGGGCTCAACAGTGGTCATAATGAATGCCATTGACTATCAGAGAGAAGCCCTTCGGCAATTAAATGATGAGCGGTTTTATAAGGAACTGACATCCGACCCTACACAACGATTCGTAAAAGAAATAAAAGGTTACATAAAGCGAAACAAACGAATCGAAAATTTGTCTGCCGCAGATATTCAAGGATTGGTCCCAGAAACTCCTCGATGCTCTGAATTTTATCTTCTGCCAAAGATTCACAAGGAATATTTACTGCCAGATCGATTACCCCCCGGACGACCGATAGTGGCGAGCTTTGGTAGTGCAACCGAGAGATTATCAGCATATGTTGATTATAACTTGCAACCTCTCGTAAAAAATCAACCATCATATTTAAAAGACACTGATCACTTTTTGAGCGTCCTCCATGAACTACAACTGCCGCCTGAATCTGAACATCCAATTTTGTTAGCATCTGTGGATGTCTGCTCTCTTTATACAGAGATCCCCCACAACGAAGGCCTAGCGGCGATGACCCACTTTTTGAATATGCGAGAACTCCCACACAAACCATCCACATCTTTCATAACAACATTGGCAAATTATGTTCTCACCAAAAATGTATTTAAATTTGAAAACAAGTTTTTCCTTCAACAAAAAGGGACAGCTATGGGTACCAGAATGGCACCATCTTATGCGAATCTGTTTATGGCCCATTTAGAGCAAGGCTTTCTTTCATCGCAGGCCCTTCAACCTATAATTTGGAAAAGATTCATTGACGATATTTTTTTGATTTGGACACACGGGGAAGAAACGCTAAAAGAATTTCTAAGAGATCTAAATTCGCAATTTTCGGTTAAATTTACATGGACTTATTCGATATCAACAGCCACATTCCTTGATGTAAACATACGATTGACAGACAGTATACTCGCCACTTCAGTACACATCAAACCGACAAATAAACAACTATATCTCCATTATGAAAGTTGCCATCCCCGACACACAAAACAAGCTATACCAAGAGCTCTCTCAATAAGGGGTCATCGTATTTGTAGTGAGGATGCAGACAGGGAGACATACCTGAAGAACTTATCAGATAAACTGGTGAACAGAGGATACCCAACAAAAGTGGTAAGGCAAAAAATTATTCCTTCCCACATTAAACACCACCCGACACCCCGAAATCCGATCAAAAAAGTCCAACTCACAACAACATTCTTTTTCGGCATTGAGAAGATGAACAAAATTCTTAAAGATCTTTACCCATTCCTCTCAGCAAACCCAGTGACTAAAAGAGTCTTCTCAGAAGTACCGTCAATGTCTTATCGACAAGGATCATCTATCGGAGATATCCTGACCCATAGAAGATCAGATAGGACGGCGCCACCACCGAAAGGTTTGCATCCTTGTGGCAAGCGCAGATGTAAAGTTTGCCCACTGGTTATAGAAGAGGATCACTTCACGTCTGCTAATAACCCCAACTCATACACATGCAAAGGGTCAGCAGATTGCCAGACGCCTATGTGTGTGTATCAGTTGTTGTGCAAACAATGCCCTGCCTTCTACGTAGGAAAAGCGGAGACAGCACTTAATTTGAGGGTTAATAACCATAGAGCATCGGTAGTAATGAAAAAAGAAGATTTGCCAGTAAGCCGCCATGCCTCGTCGCATGATGCTACATTTGATGATTGCTATGGTATGAAGGTATTGAAAAAAATGGGGCCCACCGATAATAAATTAATGCTGGTTCATTCAGAGAGAGCTCACTCGAATGTTTTGGGCGCGTATGATCCTCCAGGGTTGAATATCAGACGTTAACTGGGCAACCACGCTTCTCCATGGCAAGATTTTCTCACCAATTAACAAAAATCAAAATTCTTTTCTCGTAGTTTGAAAAAGGCATAAGCCGAAATATAAAAAATTAGTTTCATGTTGTCAATTGTTGTTTTTCCTTAAAAATTGATTGAATATGTATATGCTCTTGTAGAGCCATTTCATGCGGTTATATTATATATATATATATATATATATATATATATATATATATATATATCTATATATATATATATATATATATATATATATATATATATATATTACACATCACACACACATTACATGCCGTTATAGCTGAAAAACTGAATAAGACGGAGCCGAATTGGCAGCATTTCAGTCTATCCCTGCATGCCTAATCGCTGCCAATGTTCAGCCCAATCGCTTTGCGATTCGCAGTCGTGTTGACGATTTCCCCTCCTTGTCGAGCGGGAACAACCACTCTTCTGGGGCGAGAACGGGTTTCTGTAGATCAGTGGTCTGCACACAAGGGCTATCTAACAAAGAAATAATAAACTTTTGTACAAAAATTTGCAGCGTTTTCTTCCATGGGTCAAATATAACAGAAGATAATAAAACAAACAACAACTCAACAACAAAACCGACTTAACAACTGACAAGCTGATGAGGAAGGAAAACACAAATCTTGACAAGGATTCGCTTATTACTGGAGAGCAGTACCTTCTGATTTGTACGTTATGAGAGTGTGAGGGGGGGTTTAGAATAACTATTTGCATTATCACAAAAAAGATAGCAATAAATGTTTCTGTTGATTTAATGGACCCTTTCCTACACACAGGTACACTGTAAAACATCGAATAATATTCAACAACGTGCCTTAACATGATTAGGTTTTATTTTTTCAATTTTCGGACAGTGTTTTACAGTACATTCAAGTTTTCTGATTCATCCTTCTCTCGTAAGGTTATCTAGTGATTTTGGGGTGCCTTCATTATATGTCGGAGTGGTCATTCGAGATTTCTGGAGGCGATCTGGATTTCCCCACTATGTCAGTATCTTCCACAGAAATACCTTTGATACATCCTCCATCTTGACTCTCTCTGGTTCGCAGATTCACTGGGCCATCTTCTCAAAAGTACTTCTGGGCTTTTTTCTTTTTTTTTTCTTTTCAAAATGAATCCGAGAACGTGCTCAGAACGTCTCGATTCGACGTAAGACTGAAAATCGAATAGCAGTTTAGATTTCTCATGATAGGAAAAGAAATAGGTAGAAAGGTTGATGAAGAAAACGGAAGATGACAAAGAGTTGCAATGTTAGGTCGATTTCAGCGGTTATGTCATCAGCAGATCATCATTATCACCAATTGTGATAGCCCAGTCAAATTAGACCAAAAAGAGGCAAACAGGAGAAAAATTTCATAGTAAAGAAATTTCTTCACCAGGCTCTTCCTTCACACCTAGTAAATCATTTCTCAAAAGTCCCCTAGTATGGGGGGTGAGCTCGAGGAGTGGGGGGTGTTTTTCTCCTTTTTTTTCGGTTTTTTGCCTATAACTCGAAAAGTAAGCGTTCTAGCGACTTGTTTACTATTACCAGAATTAAAGTGCATAAAATTTACTACAATTTTTACTCCTGACTTTATTCTCTACGATTAGGCGTTCCGCCGCTAGAGCGCGTTGAAAAGTAGGTATCATTTCAAAAAATCAGCAAAAAGGCCTTTATGCTCTTTTTACGCAGAAATCATTCGTATGTAGCTTCTGGGTGACTTAGAATACATCATGATTTGTTTTAAGAACATCAATGATGCTCGGACAGTGGTTTGAGCAGGTTTCATGTATGTCTTTTTTTTCTGTTCTTCGCTTACATCCTGGAAACTGTGATAACCATATTTTCAGCACCCTTACCAACCCACTGCGAATTATCAGTGAATATATATGTATATAAAACACAGTGGCTATAAAAAAGAAAAGAAAAAAAAAGGAACTAAAGAAAATGAGCTGTGTTTCACCAAAAAATGTTTAATGAGCAGGTACAGTATAACCCATGTTAAAGTAATATTCACAAAAGGAGTGGGAGGGGGAAGGGGTCATCAATCTTCACAGGTATCTGCTCTTCATCCATTGAGAATCACCATCCACAGTCAAACTGAAAATTTAAAATCGGATTACAGTGAGGTGCATATAATCTTATATTGATAGATAGATGAAGTTCATGCAGATGATTAGGATGAAACTTACAGGGCGATGACATATGTGTTGAGTGGGTAGTCTTATGGTTCCATGTGTGTTTCATCATCTTCTGTAGATGAACCATCGTCAGCAAGTGGTGGGTTGTTTGTGCAGGAACCTGAACAGTTGGAACAGAGTGTTGAGCAGTGGATGCCAGCTCTGCGGCATCCACATCGAGCACTACCGCAGCTTTTGGTGCAGCTGCAAAATATATTCTGCAGAATTGGGGCTGGAGTAGGGAGACGATGGCTTCCTCAAACCAAGTCCAACTTTGGATCCACCAGCAACGTCTGAAATTCTGCAGAATATATTTTGCAGCTACACCCAAAGCTGCGGTAGTGGTCGATGTGGATGCCGCAGAGCTGGCGTCCACTGCTCAACACTCTGCTCCAACTGTTCAGGTTCCTGCAAAAAATAACCCACCACTTGCTGACGACGGTTCATCTACAGAAGATGATGAAACAGACATGGAACCATAAGACTACCCACTCAACACATATGTCATCGCCCTGTAAGTTTCATCCTAATCATCTGCATGAACTTCATCTATCTATCAATATAAGATTATATGCACCTCACTGTAATCCGATTTTGAATTTTCATTTGACTGTGGATGGTGATTCTCAATGGATGAAGAGCAGATACCTGTGAAGATTGATGACCCCTTCCCCCTCCCACTCCTTTTGTGAATATTACTTTAACATGGGTTATACTGTACCTGCTCATTAAACATTTTTTGGTGAAACACAGCTCATTTTCTTTAGTTCCTTTTTTTTCTTTTCTTTTTTAGAGCCACTGTGTTTTATATACATATATATTCACTGATAATTCACAGTGAGTTGGTAAGGGTACTGAAAATATGTTATGGTTATCGCAGTTTCCAGGATGTAAGCGAAGAACAGAAAAAAAGGACATACATGAAACCTGCTCAAACCACTGTCCGAGCATCATTGATGTTCTTAAAACAAATCATGATGTATTCTAAGTCACCCAGAAGCTACATACGAATGATTTCTGCGTAAAAAGAGCTTACTGATAATGACCAAACCGCCGAAATCGATCCAACATTGTAAATTTTAATTTCGTAAAAATAGTCGACATTTTTATTAGCTTCAATTTTCTTCATCGAAAAGGGTTTTCACAGCTTCTTTGGAAATTTGTCTTAATTTGCACTGGTTATCAAAACTACACAACACTCTAGAAAGTAATATAGACAGTGAATACGACAAGAAATCTGCTGAATGACTAAGCTCTCTAAGGGTGCGCTCCACCACAGTGAGTTAATCCAGAGTCGGGAGTTATCCCTCAAAAACGGGTGTGATAGTACTGGATTAAATCTGGATTAATTCGTAAACGTCTTAATCTTATTTTTGACTGGGCCAAAAGGTGATGAACAATGTCGCTTGATAGAGGAAAATCTTTGCAAATAATAATGAACTTCTGTTTGCAGCAAACAAGAATTTGCAGCATTTTGCTTCCAAGTTTGCCAAAGAAGTGGAAGCATTTTTATCACTTTTGTGATTTGAAAAAAAAAAAAGAAAAAAAAGCAACTTCATCTTCCGTAACAGTAATACTGGAACAATGAAATTCATAGTGTCCACACCGATCCCAATCCACACGATCCAACGGATTTTAGTCTAGGATGAAACATGAAGAAGTTATGATTGTTGTAAAAGATTTCCATGTTAGTTTATATACTTGTATTAGCGGAGGCTACTCTCTGACAACTTCATTAAAAACGGACGATAGTTTCAAATCCAGTTTCAAAGATTACTAGTACACGGACAGATAAACGAAAAACCAAAATTGTACAGGAAGGTCTCAGCCACAAACTGCTAGTGGTAATGTTGATGTGAAGGTCTCTTTTTCAATCTATAATACAAAGCTTCCGTGCACCTCTCAACCGAGCCATTCGGCATTACCATAACTTTATGTGCGTGGCAAGCCAGTTGGGTATTCATGGTCATGACTGTGCTGATACTCTTGCGAGTAGCGCCATTGGTGATAACTGTATTGAGATGTTCCCTACGCGCATTGAGGATCAAATCTCCAATTCCATCTGGCGTGAGCAATGGCAGGGTGAGGTCACTGGTCTGCATGGAGTCCTTCTTTTGCCCGGTTGGCCCTTTCGTATCCCAACTTCTAAGAAGGGACCGATATAGAGGTTAATCGGGTTGCCACAGGCCATACCTGTCTTACCCACAGACACCTGATAAGCTCGTGTTGTTGTATGTGGTAAGTGTGGGGATGATCTGTCCATCCGCTGCTTCCTGGAGGACTTCTGAGGCTATACAGCATGTCCCCCCCTCAGTGGATTGACGTTCTATTTGGACCAGACAAGGTCCAGTCCCTGCTATTGAAACTGAAAGCCGCTGGGCTCTACTACGAACTCAAATATCTGATCGGTAATAACCTACTTGTACTAATATGCCTACTAGTCATAGTTTTATTTCACTTTGCTGATTGCATACATAAAAACGTTAACCCATCTTAAACGGGTTGAACGGGGTTTTAACTCGTTTAACCGTTTTTCCCCTAAGCGAATCGAGGGTATGAAATTGATTTATAGGGGTTAGGTACTGCTTTCATAGGTAGGCAATACAATAAATACGCAAAACCTCTCATACCCGGGAAAATGTAGATCTTGAAAATATGCTTCCCAAATTATACAAATAATAGACCCAATAAATAACTTATGAATACTGTCCTTATGGAAATTATAGGTATTATGTCGAGTTTAAAACTAAATAATTTCACTTAACCTCAAGCGATATACCGACTACATTCTGATTTTTCGAACATTGAATCACTAAAAGCATACGGATAAACAAGGCGCGTTGCTTATTGTTCTAGTAATATGTGTTTTTAGGACGCGCCTCTAAAGTTAGGTCATATAGGCAAAGATTCATATATTAGAGGGACGACCTACTGGAATTGATCCAGGGGGGGGGGGGTGGCAACCCAAGCATGAGAAAAAGAAAATAACCGTATAAAAATCCGTCTGAATTCGTGAAACCATGGGTGTTTTTGCGAAAAATTCCTTCGACGCAGCCCAGGCCACAGTTCTCTACTGAGTTTTGAGATTCTTTCGACCCAATTTTAGTCTAGTTGTGCACCAAACCTAGGGAAATCCGGAATTGCGGTTAGGATGGGGGGTGGAAGGGTAGTTCATTCGAACGCTGCCTAAGCTACAATTCTCTCCCGTTTTTCGTAATTCTTTTTTGGTTCAATATAAGTCAGTAGTTTCCAATTTCATTATGGAAGGGGGTAATACTGATCAATCGTGATGTTTACATTATTCTCCTCTTATTTTCATGAATCTTCTTTTGTTCAATGAAGAATACGATCTAGTTTTATAATATGTGTCAGGAAGTTCAAATTTTACTATGGAAAGGAGTGAATGTAAGTGGTAATAGTGATGTATCGTTATATTTTCACTTTATTTCATCTTATTTTCATCACTGTTTGTTTGTTCGATTCAAATTTCCGTCCAGTTTGTCAAAAAATCTTGGAAGGTTCAAATTTCTGAAGGTGGGGGGGGGGGGGATTCCAATAAATCATGATATTTTCGTTTTTCTCATCTTTTTTTTTCTTGTCCTTTTTAGCGAATTTTCAAAGAAAAAATTGGCTATTTAGATGGCTTCAAAATTTAGAAAGTGGGACGATATGCACCGTATCATACGTCGAAGAACATTACTTATATTCTGTTTATAAATTTACAATTTAGTCTCCAAAACAATCCTTAAAAATCGGGTTTTTGACAATAGGACATGTGACGCTGTCAAAGTATTTTTCAGCGCTGAGTCGATTGCGACCACTACCAGATCTCTAAGATTCATAAATAAGTGAGACAAATCGATTTTTAGGTGAAAAATGCCTATAATTCAGCAAATTTTTGAGTTCGGCTGCGTGTCCTAAAATTTTCTTTGCTATCTCGTCACACGGTTGTCCCCTCAGTTTTATTCACAACTTTTTATTTGAAAATTCGGTCTATTAGCCATGCTGCATGACTGAGTACTTTTGTTATCTTTTGATTTGGATGCGCTGAAAATTGGAATTTTATTTTGACGACGTATTTTTGTGAAGGGGAATGATAGAGGGGGAAGTTAAACCATGTTTAACACCCCCCATGTTTAACCATTTTGAAGTTATTCATATTTTCCCACCTGATTTTGTGATGATTTTTTTTCTCAACTATTTATACTACTATGTTGCTCGAAGTATTTGGTCTCTTGGTAGAACCACTCTCAGTAAATTGGTATAGTTCTGAGTATGGGAAGTTTCTCGCAGCACATTCATCAGTAAAATGGCGATCTATTCGCTATTCTCACCAAAATCACGTACAACCAAGGGCGTAGACAGGGTGGGACAGGGAGGACCCATATCCCCCCCCCCCCCCCTAGACTTTCGGGAACACAAAAATAACACAATAAGTGGGCGAAAAAAATGGACAAGAACGACAAAGGTGAAGACTGGAATGAGACTGAAAAACTGTCAATACTTCAGAATGTGGAAATGATCGACTGTCCAAGGAAGCGGACCCCTTCTATCCTTCCATCAAAAAGGCCCTGTGCACGACGTTACCGTGCACGTCCTGCTCGGTGGAAAGAACTTTCAGCACCCTTGTCTGAGTTTCGAGGCTCAAAGGGCACTTTCGCCCTTATTCGTTAGTCGTAGAATTCTGCAAGTGTCACCATTCGATTCAGCGTGAAAAATTACGTAGAATTCGACATTTAAATCATAAAATTGTGGGAGATCGTTTTTTCCTGAAATCCATCGATTTTCGTTAAAAATACCACGTTTTTTCCCATTCAAAAGCCGTTTTTCCTCCTTGTTGTTACTTTTATCAATTTTTTGGCTATACCGTTAGAAAGCTGATAAGATTTTGAAGTTTTTGCTGTACTTGCAAACGACTGTTCATTTTTTTTTATGGAGGGAGGAATCAGATTGAAAAAAGCCAAATTTTTAGAATTTTACAGAGTTTGTACTTTGACCTCTTTTTTTGGTATCTTCACTCTCTTGCATAATTATGATTTGGCATCAAAAAGATAGGAAATTTAACGCTCTTTCCAACGGTATCCTCAGGTTTGAGAATACTCAAAGAATGATGGGGTCACAGCCATTTTTAGGAGATAAGGTCGAAAACACGAAATAAAATCTTAGATCGTCAATAACTCGAAAACGAAGCCTCTAAAAAATAACACTTTAGGAGACACTTTTTGTTGCAAATTACTTGTAGAATTGATCCCTGAAGTCTTGCCTACTTAAGTTGAGACACCCTGTATAATAGCTCTTGAGGATGGACCCCCCCTCCCCTCCCCCTTTGGTTAAATCCTGCCCATGCCCATGCGTACAATCCCACAGGAACATCCCTGTAATGCATGCATTACTCACTAATATGTTTCTTTGTTACAGGTCATGCAGTTCGGAAGGATAGACGGCAACGCGTACACTCTAGATTTCCAATACCCATTTTCCGCTGTTCAAGCTTTCGCTGTAGCTCTTGCAAACGTCACGCAGAGACTCAAATAAGGCGCTTTACAGAGAACGGGATCGATACAATGTAAAACTTCGCATGGGAGTAAATTAATATGCAGATATAGCATTCCGGAAGCGGATGAAGAATTGATTTAAAAACAAAAGCACCAATTGAACTACGAGTAATGGTGCATAATAGTGTTGGTAATGCGACTAGAGCGTGCTTCATCTGTCATGGGTAGATATAGGACTTTCACGCTGAAAAAAACTCACTTTAATACGGTGCTGTTTTCCGTTTCTCGACATAAAAGGACGGGGTGGGACAAAATGTACTAAAATGAAAATGAAAATGGAAAATTAAATTATTCTTACAGCTGTGGGATTTTTTTCTTTTAAGTAAGCAACTACTGTATTTAGTTTTGCTAGAGTTCAATAAATTTGTTGTGGCGGGGTCACCGCTTGGCGTATTCACGGCAAACAAATTTTAACAAAGCATGCTAAAAACTAGCTTGGGTCACATAATGTATTCTGGTCTTGAAATAAAAACAACTGTAATTGTTTAACTAAGAATTTAACCGTTTTTTATCGTGGATTTTAAGAAAGTTTTCAACACTAAAGGCATTTTGAAACCGTCAGTAAAACGAATTAACAATTATACAGTGAACTCAAAAATAATTAAATGTTTGGCATAGCGTTTTCCAGAATGTGAATCACTTACTGGTTTTCTGACGCAAAACGATCTTGGATTTCTGAAACACCTTGCTCCAAAGACTGTGAGTGTTAAACCCCAAATGATGAACGAGTCTTCGATGAAAACTTGAAATCATTTGCAAGATTCAACAGTCAAAATGTCAAAGATAAATTTTCAAAGTCAACATAACGTGAAAATTTCAAATGAGTAGGTGTGACAAAAAATCCAAGAAGATGCCATCCCTAATCCCTATGATGCCGTTTGTGTTCTACGAGCTTTATTTCACGTCCTTGGCAACCAATAAATAAATAAAGGACTTTTGAATTAGAGGCTTTTTAATGAAAACGTTTCGAGTCTGAATGCTCGATTTTGTCCAAAGGAATTCTGTCACCGTCTACATAAAAACCAGCACTCAAGTGCAATATTCTCCGCTAATTTTAATTTTACTGGTAACTGTTACGGCTGTGTTAGGTTTATAATATGTACAGTTCGGAATCAAGGCAAACACCTATTGTAAAATGTATGGTAAAATAATTAATCTAACTCACAGGTATTGAGAACCCCCTATTCTGGATTTGCGTGATAATTCACCATCACTTTGATGTACGCACTATTTGTGTTTTGCTGTCCGTTTTAAGTTGTTATCTGCTGGTTATTGCATTAATTTCTTCAATAATTTATTATTGAAGTACCAATAATGAGTAAATTACGCTTTTTATACTGCTTATTAGATTGGTTTGTTTATTACAACTGTTTATTGTTTTTAGCTATTACCGTTTCATTGAATCTATGGCTTGTTATTAGTTATTACGAGCTTTTGTTAATACAGGGTGTTCCAAACCTAAAGTTCAAGGGTCGAATTTAGACTTAATTTTTGATCGAAAGTTACTACTTACTAGAGATTTTTTTATTGCTTTGTATTCAAGTTATTCAATTTTTAAGATTTTCTCGTGTTGTTCGCCTTATGAAATTAAAACGGTCATAACCCTCCTATTGTCAGCTCGAAAATAAGGACATAGATGGAAAGAGCGTTGAATTTCCCAACTACCTGATGCCAAACTAATATTTCTTGAGCCGACTTGATACGACAAAAAGGAGGCCAAAAAGAAACATTTTTAAAATTCCCCAAAAATTGATTTGTTTTCCGTTAGTCTTTCTGCTCTTAATATAGGCTATTTTGGAAAGGCACTCCACGGAAACTTCCTCTGATTCTTAGCTTTTCAACAGTATAATCAATTTTACTTTTACTCTGCTAGTTGGAAGAGAAAATGATGCTTTAATGTTGAAAAACTTGGGTTTTTCAATGAAATTGAGGATTTTAGTGAAACAATGACCGGTTTCTACATATTCTTCACGCTGTGAATGAACGCTTGCAGACCTCCCAAACTCCATTATAACCGAGTTTTACTACTCAACTCACGAATTTTCAGTTTATTTGTCATGCTTAATTTGATGTGTTTTTAAGGTTAACATTAGTTAGTTAACGCGTAAAACTAGGTTATAACAGAGTTGGGAATATCTGCAAGTGTTACTATTCGATCCGGCGTGAAAAAATACGTAAATATCGGCCCCAAACTCGTATTTTCATAGAGGGTCATTAAAAAACCACGTTTTCCAACATTAAAGCATGATTTTCTCCCCTAATTAGCGAAGTAAAAGTTAAATTGACAATACCCTTGGAAATTGAGCTTCTGAGGAAGTTTTCCGTGCCGAGTGCCTTCCCAATTTAGTTCGTTTAGTCCAAAAAAGCAGAAAGACGAATTTAAAACAAGCAGATACCATGTAACATGGATATGTCTCCGATTGGGGATTTCATAACGGTCGTCCTCGAGAGTTGTAAACAAATCCTTTAACTTTGGACTGTAGGCGACGAAATGTAGGATAAAGAATTTATTTTATCATTCTTGGAGGCACAAAAAGCATACTATAAATTAAAGTTATTTCTCCAATACAGACGCAATGAGTTGTTGTTAACAGTCGACTGTTGTCAGGAGATGAAAATGTTTCCTATGGAGTGGAGTAAATGATGCTATTGCTTTACGTTAAGAATATTGTAACCAGCTTATAAAAATTGTTTACAGTCCAATCAACTTAGTTTAGGAATGTAGTCAGGTACGTAAGGAGGGGGAAATTGGTAGCTTGAGTTGTGAACATTAATCACATAAATCAAGCGCTTTCCAACGAGTGGCGAACGATTTTGAAAACTAAGGAAGTTCCATTCCCCTAGCAACGGCTGGGTTGTACGTGAAAAACATTGAAATCGTGACATCAATTATTCGTGACGGAAATTTTTGGTTGAACCCCCAGAGCAAAGACATATCCATGTCAAAATTTCGTGACACATCCGCGTAACGTTTTTCGCTAGGTTACTCCAAGGTTTCGTGTCACATCCGCGTAACGTTTTTTGCTAGTTAGTCCAATGCTAAAAGCATGTTCCATGCTAAAAAAATCTCTATGAGGAACTTTGTATCAGAAATGAGCTATACGTAGGATCGACCACAGAAGTTTTTACCGTTTTTTAGACACTCTGCATAGAAAACAAAACAATTTAGGTTGCGCTTCCGCCAAATGCACTCGTGATTCATACTCTGTATTCCTTGCATTTTTTGGTTTTAAATCGCTATTAAAATTCCCGTTAATTTAAAGAATGAACACCACATAGCTTGTTATCCCATTCGAATTTGTTGTTTTATTATCATTTTTTAAATATTGTTGCACTATTATGCATTGTACTAATCAGTGATGTTACAATTATAAATTTTTATATTAATTATGACCTGATAATTTAGTTATCTGTCAACCAACTATTCCATCAATCAAGTTATTTTGTTTCTTATATCTTGTTTGTTATAATGCTATTTTCGTTATATTTCTACTTACATATGACTGAATCTTTCGTAACACGTCAACAAGGTCCTAGTTCTAACAATATTACCATAAAGCTATATTACCTCTGATAAGCCAGTCCTAAAAATGAGAGATGCATTTTCACCGCGAATGTTTGGTAATGATGTTTACCCATGGTGCGAATGGACTAATGGTTCAACCTGCTAAATATAGTTTCCTTAATTTCAACAGAACCTCGTAATAAACCAAACAAGAATTGTCTTTTTTCTGAATATTAGTCATACTTTTAATCAAACACGACGTCTATTTATTAAGTTCTGTTTTTATTGTTCTACCCAACTATGTTCATTCTCACTTTATGGTTACCTACCAACTTTTTTATATTTACGCTTTCATTGTGTTTCCTTCGCATTTGTTATATTATTATAAGGTGCAACCGATGGTAAAAGTCACGATTCTCAATAAAATCCTGGTACTATTTTATATTCTTCTAATATATGTCAAGAAGGGTTCTGAGATATAGTAGTTAGTAAGTACTACATACGTTAGTTAGTAGGAATTTCGTTCGATCTCCTGTTTATGTCATTAGCAATTTTAAGGCGATATTTCACAGTCAAACGAGAATAGATAGGTATGTACCACATTCAACCTAGAAGAGATTTCCCAAAACCAATTTAATTGAAGCATACACCGGCGGTTTCGGTGAACAAATATTTTCAAATGATGTTTTTAAGCAGTACCAAAAGTATAATTTCTCATACATGAGAGCAATCGAAATAATATATTGAAAGCGAAAATCGGATAATAACCACGTTGAATGGTTCGCAATTCCTATAATTTGGTTGTCGAAATGTAGTTCAAGGTAAGTAGATAGGTACCTACTAATATAAAATCCACCACTTAGCAAATTTTGTTGTCGGAATGAAAGTCTATATTTGCATCGTACTTTGAACGAATCACTGATCGGGGGACAGTCGTGTATTTCATACACCAAATTATATGCAATATATGAAACAGGGCTTTCCAAAAACGTGCAATATGCGGGATCTCGGTCGATGAAAAGTTGGTAAATTTGGTACAAAAGTTACATTGTAGGTAGCAATGCCACGCATAACCTCTCAGCTGCTCCCCTCTCATTCGCCAAGCGTATCCACAAACTGGTGTAACCATGGCAACTTTGTGTTTAAAATAGCTGGAAATTTTCAATTATTATTTTTTCTTGTTTTAGATTATAAATGCAAAATTCTTACCTACGTCGGTTCCCTGATAACCCAACTAAGCCAGGTAAAGCAGAAGTTTTTCATATCATTTCTGCCTAAACATATCAAGCTCTTAAATGGAAGAATCCTTATGACCGAAACGAGAACAATAACATAAATTGAATAGTAACTAACTTAGAATTAATTAGTTAAATGGCACGCTATGCTCATGTACATAATTTTAAAAATAGGATTATTCTTAAACGAAATTGGCCTAGTAAGATAATACCAGCGGATAAACTCATGTTGTTAACTACCTACGACTTTTTCCAAGATGTTATGGTTTATTAACATCAGAAAGACTTTCTTTTGCCTTGCCTGTATTTTGTATTTTCCCTTTTATTGTAAAGTAAAAACTGTATTTGTAAGCCCAACATTAATAATGGTTTTTCAAACTAAGTAGTTCCTGGATTTCACGCGCGTTCGTATCCTACCTTCTACGTTTTTCATATAACTGTGTTACCTGTTAAGTTTTCATTTTTTCAAATTGAACAAAAGTATTGTATTGATGTTATGTTATTTTAATCTCATTCAAAGAAAAAAGGGGTTGTGGACATTTACGATGAATAAAAAAATTTTCATTGTACCATGTAGCATTGCTTGAATTCCCCACTGTCCCAATTTTCACAACAGCAATCGTTGTTTCCTCTATACAGGATGTTCATACTTAAGATTGTTAACCTCCTAGGGACCGATTCTACAACTAATTTCCAAAAATTACAAGTTCCTCTTTGTAATTTTTTGTAAAACCCTTGATTTTGGAATTTGTTCACTTCCAAGTTTTTTTTTCGTGTTTTCGACCCTACATCACTAAAATGGCCATATCTCCCCTGAATTACAATGTAAACTTAACTTATTTCTCATGGAGGGGCAACAGTCAAGGATTTCATTTTATTTTATAGTTTTAGTATTCATTTCTAGTACTTGTTGTTGAATACCTATACGAAGACTGTACTATACGAAAACTGTCAAACGTTCATTTAAGAAGATATTCAATGGTTTTTTTTATGATTTGAAATCACTCATGGTTTCATATTCACAAACCTACCTTAGGATTATTAAAGCATACCTAATACTATTTACAAAAAATATTATCCAATTAACCAGTAATCAGAACGTTGAAAACTACGATAAATACAAATACCTACGGATGAACTGAGGAGCACTAGGCTTATGTACTACTATACCTACTAGACTTAATGCCTGCAAAATCATATATATTAGGTATGTGGTCGTTCCCTTACAGGTTTATCCTCTATTACTTCAACGCGAAAAACAATTTTTTCTGGATAATATCACTCAATTGTATTATGTATATAAATAAGTACTCGGAATAAAAAATAGGGCATGAAACCGAGTACGACAAACAACAAAATGTAAACAAGACAAACTCAAACCAGCAATATGCTAGGTTAGAATAGAAATAATGCTACAATAGATTGTTTAAATCTTTTCTATTTCAATCACCACAGAAAACTTCTACATATTTATTTATTTTATTCATTTATTTATATTATTTTATTTTGTTTTATTTTAACTGTGATTTGATTAATTAAGTAAATTTGATTTTACTTAAATTTACTGATTATTTAAATTAAATTTTATTTAAGATTTAAAGTAAATGGTATAGGTAATACCAACGATATATATACCAACAATCAAAAGTTAATAAAATAATACGGAAAACAACCAAGCTTGATCAAGTAGGCCGTGAAAAGTAGGGGTAGTTTGTAGGGGAATTTGGTGGATACTGAACAATGGATATTTTTCTAGGGGAAAATCGCACATGGGCTAGCCCCAGAAGGTAGTGGGGAACGACTTGATTTCAGCTTGCAGTATCCACATTTCCGTTTCGTTGACAAGGTGATTTATTTACTCCTCTCCTAGGGGCTGTATAATATCCACGCAATTTCGCCCTTAGACAAACGAACTTAATAAGAATTTCTTTATTTCTAAGAGCTTCCAAAGTTGCTAGGCTAACTACTAATAGTAATTGTGTTTTACTTATTACATTCTCTAATTGAAGGTGTTAGGCACTGAAGTAAGAAGCGTAAATTATTAATTTAGATTGTATCCATACCACGAACTTCTGCGTCCTCAGTAATAAATTCATGGAGGGGCTCTGCTCACCCTGCCTCTCCTCCAACTACGCCAATGTCTATCTATAAATAAGTATACAACCCAAATAACTACAAGATGTAAGAAATACGAGAACGGTGAGGTGTCACACCCGCCGTCTAACGTATTCTGCTAGCTGAATTTTCAAAATGTGGAAATGTGAGGAATTTTGGGTTTTTTAGAATACGATACCTAATCTTCTAAGATCTGCTCAGTAAAAAGGTATTGGCACTGACGAGTACGTAAACTGTGTTACCAATTAAATCACACCACTACTACAGGTCCTTCGGCCGAGAGTCCTAGGGATGCATCCACGTAACAATCTATTTCATCCCATGGAGTCCGGAGGAAGGCTTGCAATTCCAACACAGGTATCACCAACCGAGATTAATAAATAAATAAAATAAAGTAGGTAAATTACAATAACTGTTGAAATCTGGCATTAAAACCCAAATAAGTTCGATTATTCGTCTCGTCTACACTAAAAGTTAAGAAGATGCGATTCTATGCCTACCAATCAACACGAGAAGATCTTAATATATTGTTGAATTGGCAGTGATGTTGAGTTTGGCCTAAAATTTCAAACAGAAAATGGTGTTTTGCTGTGAAAAAAACTGAAGGAACCAGAATAAATTATGACGGAGCACAAGAAACCATCGGCAAACATCCCCAACTACGTCAAATTCATTAATGGAGCATTAGCGGGGTAAGATGAAGCTAAACAATACAATTTTCGTATCAGTTCGGTCCCACTATTTTGAGGCACTCAGGATTTCTGAGTCCCTTGAAAAGAAATCGCACTAGTTTTCATTTATTAAACCTGTTAAATTTAATATTTCACGTTACAGAAAACTAAATATACTGAATATAAAGGTACAACTGATGTGATACAATTACCTTTCCCCTACTATAGGGTGATTAGTAACAAGTCCGACAAAAAAAATTATTCGGACTTGCATTGGAATCTGTAAAAAGCAAAACTCCGCAACGTTTCTATCTCAATCCATTCTCGAGATACGATTTTTTAAATGTTTTTTTTTTCAGGAATATCTTCTTTTAGCGAATTTTTGTGGAAAATAAAGCTAATGCAAAGGCTCCGAAAATTTTAAAATCAAAGTTTGAAAATTTTCTTCATTGAAATCCGGTTTGAGACATTCTGAAACGAATTATAGAGTTTAAGGCTTTATCAAATATATATATATACCTGAGAGTGTTTCTGTGTGTATGTGTGAGCGCGCACGCGCGCGTCATTCCAAAAGATTACGCTCTTTCGATTGAGATAAAAATTCCGTTCTTGCGCCAAAAAACAAGCTTTCCAACCGAAAGGATGAGTTCGTTGACCAACACTTTTTGAGCACATTAAATTGGTCAAGTTTTAAAAAATTTACTCAAAAAATCACTAAAAATGGCTAAAAACGGCCAAAAATCGTTAAATTTATAATGTTTAGCAGAGTTTCAAACAAAATTAACAACTATTAACTAGGACATAAAAACATTTTGCTTAAAATTATGCTGAAAAACGTTCTTGAATTTCATTAATAGTTGCTAAAAACTATAAAAACTACAAAAAAATCCTAAACATCCAAATCTAATTTCACCACTTTGTCTCAACTAATTTTGAATATTGATCATTGATCTAATTTTTGAAATCAGTGTTTATTTTACAACTTAATGTAGGTACTTCAATCCTTAAAACGTAGGTACTCCTACTAACCTAAGAACACCAGGCCAAACAAACAATTGAGAGAAAATAAGATTTCTGAAAATCTTTGTTTCTTTACTTGAAAAAAAAAAAAAAAACTCATGATTTTATTTTTACTATAACATTTCGTGGAGAAAATGGAGCGTTCGTAACAGAAAACAAGGAAATTTTCTTTTTTCAAGTTCGGCGAAAACAAGGATTCATTAATGATAGGTCGGTACTTAATGGCTTTGTCTATAAAACCAGTCTGACGATGTTAGGTCTCTCTAAACATGGTAGCAGGCCATATAATTTCTTTTTCTAAATTAGGTAACACTGTAATTTCGTGATCGGTAAAAGACTAGAACAGTTAGATTGGTAGTAGGTAGATTGGATCAATGTTCGAGACCGCATGTATACGGTGTCTAAAATTAATGGACACTTTTTATTTTTGAAGATATCAAAAAATGTTAGAAGGTAGGTTCCCTTTATTTATAAATGTTATTCAATGGTGAAATCGGAATTTGGTTATCAAGGGTCACAGTGGCGCTATGACTCCTATCCTAACTCGCGTCTGCGACCGTCAGAAATGAGTCTGTTGAACTTCATAAAAGATGATTATTTACTCGTACCAAACCATGAGATGGTATTTCATGATCACTGATCATCATATTTCGTACATACCTATCTATTTAATTTAGAAGAAAATATGTGGTACGAAATCAGGTGTGGAGCGACAGTGTTCTGCCAGCCGATTGACGTGGTCAAGAACCGAATGCAACTGAGCGGCGAGGGCGGGGCCAAACGTGCACACAAATCGTCCCTGCACGCAGTGGTTAACATCGTCAAGTCTGAAGGACCTCTAGCTCTCTACGACGGCTTCTCAGCCAACATCGCGAGGCAGATATTTTACACCGGCACCAGGCTGGGAGTCTTCCAAGTTTGCTCGGACACGTTCAAAAGGTAATATTGTGGTAAGGCCAAGATGAGGTCCGGGAACCCATCACCACATTCTCATTTAACCCTTAGGTATTGTAGGCGATTACTAGCTGAAGGTAAGCACACTCATATCTGCCATACTGCTTATTATATCCAACTTTATTGTAAATGTTATTTTTCACCAATATATTCAGCAGCAGACGGAGTTTCCTGCAGAGCCCTAAAAAAAGGCGTTAAACATTACCTGACCCGAAGGGGCTCAGGGTACGGATATGGAGACTATGTAGGTAGCAACTCCTATTAATATTCTGCAGGGACGAACTAAATAAATCACTCGCGACGAAGTTTTGGAAACCCATTTCAAAACGGAAGTTAGTGTAAAAACGTTGTCTGTTTCCACGAAAAATAAAGAGTTGCAATGTTAAATCGATTTCGACGGTTAGGACATCAGCAGTAACAAACAATAACTGAAGACACATTAGAACGGTCACAGCTTTTATATTCACAGGTGAAGGGAGATTGAATCCCATTGGTCAAGAGAAAGGAAAGGGGACAGGAGGTACAACCAATAAGTGCAAGCAAAGTGAAGGGGGATTATAGATACTAATCAGATGAAGTGAAAGGAGGGGAAAAATTACTGGTTTCAACAGTTTGAAGGGATAATTCCAAGCTTTACATAAATGGACTTATCAGTGGTGAAATATACTGAGGAATATCCTCATTTAAACATTTACCAGATCTGTCACTTCTGATAATTTCGAATTTTTCAAGTACCTACGAGTACATTCAACATACCTCCCTTTGGACAAATAACAAAAAACATATCCTCCTTTCACTTCATCTGATTAGCTATAATTCCCCTTCACTTTGCTTGCACTTAATTGGTTGTACCTCCTGTCCCCTTTCCTTTCTCTTGACCAATGGGATTCTATCTCCCTTCACCTGTGACTATAAAAGCTGTGTCCTTTCTAATGTGTCTTCAGTTATTGTTTGTTACTGATGATGGCCTAACCGTCGAAATCGATTTAACACTGTAACTCTTTATTTTTCGTGGAAATAGACAACGTTTTTTCACTAACTTCCGTTCTGCAGGGAGCTCCGCAGCACCATTCGGAATCTCAAACTTCTTAGTTGTTCATCTCAGCTCCTACAATCCACTCTCCTTGCCTGAAGGTAGGTATACTTAAACGGACGGCTTACCTATCCTTGACGGTGTTAGCCGGATTCCTTTGATTGGTGCCGGACGGTATAGGCTGTGGGTAACGAGTTCCTTTCCCGCATCCGAAGGATTTGAAATTCCAAACTTTCCTTAAATAACTGGGGTAACAAATTCAGTCAAGGTTCAAGAAAGATGTGATTGTGCAAATATTTTAGTCTGTTCAGTTCAAGTCGTTTATTTAAAATTCACAGGCTCGACTCACCTGGTGAAATTTTCAATTACAACACTGATCCATTAAAATGCTTTCGATCCACTGATTTATTTTATTTATTTATTTATTTTTTGTGTGTGTGTGAACTCATTTTGAAAATTCTTTCTAGTAATGGCTACTCTGGGTTCGGGCCTCAAACAGCAGCAGGGATATTGGCAGGGTTCACAGCATCCATTATTGCGTGCCCTACCGATGTAAGTACCACTAATACAGTAATAAATCATAAATCTATGATAGATAAGAACCATTTTTGCAAACATTTCTGGCTAAGCGTAGAAAGATGAGTTGGTTTGGAAAAACCCATTGCATCCGTTGCAATGATGGCCTCAGAATCTGTACAGTTATCAAAACGTTGAAGAGCGCTTTTGAAATCTTCCATACTCATTTTTTGTTTCCATGAGATTAATTTTCTTCTTGGGAGCAGGGACGTGACAACCTAGGCCTCTTTCTTTGATAGCAAAGAAATACCGGCTTCTTTCAATTGATTGAACCTACGTAAGTTATTACGAGTAGGTACTCACATAAAACTCTATTAAGTATACTAAATTATTTCTCAAGTTCCTCCATCAGTTTCAACGACGTCAATTCTTTCTCTTCTGTTACCACCCACAGGAGATTTTACTTTTTAAAACAGAGAGAGCAATATTTTGATGAGTCACTGCAGGTAGGCGGTTCGTAAAATTTCACCATAGTTACAAAATACGCGGCTGTGGAAGATTCCCAGACGTTCACGAAAAATTAAAACAATTACAATAAAAATTCACTGATTTTCCCCTGTTTCACTGTCTGGTGGCTATTGTGTGAGCAATAATTGTGCATCCACCCTTTCCCGTTTCATGCAGGTTTAATTAAGGGTTGAAAGAGAGAAATCCTACTTCGCGCTCCACGCAAACGCCATAGTAAGCCCACAGGCTCGTTGACAGGTTCAATCTAAAACGAAAAACTACTAAATCAAGAGTGTGAGGGAAAAAAACCATGCAGATATTTTGTAGGTACTTTTATTCTTAAGAGCAAGAATATAACGAAAAAAGACACAGGTGATCTGACTTCCTCTCAATCACTTCAAGTACTCCCGAAGAGGCTGTGTAGCAATTTTAACGTTCTAGGATATACAGGAGGGAAGAGCTTTATTGCTCGCACAGGTTATCTGACTTTCTTGCAATCATTTCCAAAGGACCGCAAGAGGCTGTGCACAAAATTTCAGGGCTCTGTGTACCAAAGTTCACGGCTCTAGGATTTAGGTACTGGAGCGAAGTTGCTCCATTTCTCACACATCTAATCTGACGTCCTCGCAGTCACTTTCACCCCCCACCCACACAAAAGGCTGTGTATCAAATTTCAGGGCTCTACGATGTACAGGGTAGAAGTTAGGTTTGTTGCTGATCACCCTCAATGGTCCCCAAGAGGCAGTACCAGATTTAAGTGATCTATGATGTACAGGAGAGAAGTTATACTCATTCTCGTTTACCCAGCTGATCTTACTTCCTCGCAATCACCTCCAGCTGTCCCAAGAGGATGCGTACCAAACTTTACGGCTCTAGGATGTATTGGAGAGAAGTTATATCGTTCCCATAGAGCCTTCAAGAAGCGTCTCACTCCCACACGCAGTCAAAAAGAGTGAGAGAATGAAAGTACTGTACAGGGTGCGGCAGAGAGGGCGGATGGTTTTAAAAAAATCATAAAATACCTAGTTAATTTTTACTCAAAAACAAATTTATTGATGCAATCAGGTTCGCAAGGAAATACCATTTGAGACAGTCAAGTGTGAAAAATCATCAGGCATGTGGTGGCCGAAAATGTTGATGCAGTGCTGGAGGCGTTCTTGAAAGTTCGCGTAGACTCTCTCCAACATTGCACTACGTTGAAATGATCACTAACTTCTTTTTCCCTGAATTTCGACGGCGACGTGTTCCAACCCAACGGGTGTGGTTCCAGCGGGATGGGGCGACTGCCCACACAGCCAGAGCATTAATGGGCGTTGTTCGCCCCCTCTTCCTGGTTTCCTTATTTCCAGGTTTGGCGATGTTCATTGGGGCCTCCTCGGTCCCCAGATTTATTCATATGCAATTTTTTCTTATGGGGACACCTCAAGGCTAGAGTATACGAGAACAAGCCCCGAACTCTGGACGAATTGAAGGACGCAATTCGCGTGGAAGTCGCCCAAGTTGAGAGAGCTTTGTTGTAGAGAACGCCCAAGAACGCCTCCAGCACTGCGTCAACAATTTCGGCCACCACATGATGTGATTTTTCACACTTGACTGTCTCAAATGCTATTTCCTTGCATCAATAAATTTGTTTTTGAGTAAAAATTCACTATTTTACGATTTTTTTAAAACCGTCCGTCCTCTCTGCCGCACCCTGTACTAGGAGACACCGATCTGACTATTGGATTGGCCCAAATTGGATGATATCATACATTTGGCGGCTTGGCATCTTTTGTACGCCGAGCGTCTTTTTTTTGGGGGGGGGGGGGGGGGGGGGTTATATTTACATACTTGTGACTGCAAATTTTCGGAAAAGAATCATTTTCGTCATCCATAATTCACAACTCTGAAACCATGTTTTGCACCCTTACTCCTCACTTCACTTTCTCTTACAGGGTACGTGAAGGATTTGCTACTGAATGGAAGGTTACGTGTGAGCTATTACATATCCACCTGTGTACTACCTGTTTTGTGTAATTCAAGTATGAACATAAAATGTTAATGCAGGAAAACGAAACATTCTCCCCTTCCACTTGCTTTTTGTGATTCACAGCTGTTTAAGCAATTTGAGTTCTGTATAAGTCTGTGGAAATTCTTTGTCTCGGGTAAAATCAAATTGTTGTCCGATTCTTCTGAAATTTACAGGGTTTGGTCTCACGGGTTCGAATAGCTCAAATTGGAGGATATCAAAGATTTGTATTAAGATAACTGCTTAACGCAGAAATAAAGTCAACATTGAAGTCTAATGTCTCAGACACGGGCTTGATGGGAGTCCCATCATAAAGGGTTTGAGCGTGTTACCCCTTGCTACCCCACTCTATAAAACGAACGACTAATTCTATATTTCCAAGTTAAAATCTGTGAGGGATTTATAACGCCCAATATGGCACAGATTTTTGAGAATGTGGTGTTAAAATTTTAAGCAGCAGAGTAGAAACACTTCTATGATGGTACTATAGGTGGCTTTGGTAAGGATGACCTCAGACCGTCGATTACCCGAAAATCAGAGGAGAAAGTATAAGAACGTGGTGGACGCCATCATCCGGATGGCCAAGGAAGAAGGAGTTCTCACTCTATGGACCGGTGTTGTTCCGACTGTCACACGGGCGGTTTGCGGTAACGTCGCCCAGCTGGTGACTTACGTCCAGGCCAAAGAGTTCCTTGTCAAGAACGGTAAGATTCAATTCTTTTAATTATACTCTACTGCAGGAAAAACAGTTTTCATAACAGATGGAAACAAATAAACAGGGACGTAGAAACTGGTAATCGGGTCATATGGAGTAGGTACAGGATTGTCAGGATATCACACATGTTCTAGGAGGAAAAGGTTGAATGTGCAGGCTGAATGAGAGTGCTATATTATATTTACCCCCTCACCATTTCGTCGTAGCGGCTCGAACCTCCGAAAGGCATTTCTGCAGGACAAATATAGCCTTATATACAATCTATCTACCGTTACATATATGGCATCGGGCAGCTCAGGGGGCATGCACCTCCCAGGATATGCAAAGAAATTAGATTTGTGCCAACTGGCTGGCGCCAATGGAGCTGAAGTTCTACTTTGTTACCTACTTATCTCGGCGTGTCTCGTCATTGCAGTGGTGACAAGTCGGTTTTCTGAAGGCTTGGTAATGCGAGAGCAACACGAGACTATCGTCTGGCTAGATACCTAAATTTTGTTTCAATCAAATAGGTACCATAAATTCCGCTCCTATTCTTAGTTTCAACATCAGTTGACTGATTACAGAGTTTTGTAGAGAAGCGCGTGTGCAATTACGTATTTGAGACAGTCAAGCCTAACAAAATATTGTGGATTTGTCAATTGTAGCTCATCTGGACCGCCACTACCACCACCCACATGTCTATGTATACCTATGCCCGTCGCGTAGTCCAGAAATTTTGTAGAAATACATTACATAACCTAGATTCCTAATAAGCTACCTATTCTAAATCCAAACTTTCAACACTTTTCGAACAGATTTAACTTAAAGATTCGTCTTCAAATACTCGATTCTAAAAGTATACCTACCTAATTCTAGTGTTTTCTACCATTTTATATAAGTAAGAAATAATCTGTCACTTATATAGGTGGCATAGGTTGCAACTACTCATTGGCCACAAATTGAGCTAGTTCTCAAATCTAGTAATAAGTATGTTCGATCCATGAGGCATTCAAGAAATATGGTTGAGTTATGCACAAATTACAAAGAATTCGCCATAATGTAAAATTCGTTCTTCAGTATTAACGAAGAAGTCGGAAAAATGAGTAAATAATGTAGTTAAAAAATCTGTTGGAGATCTTAAGAATCGGTCGAGGAACAAAAGGCCAACATTTCGGAAAATTTATCTTCCATTTTGAAGGACGTCAAATCTAAGGGGAATCATGAGGCTTGAAGGAGGATATGTTCTGCAGGGAAGATGTTGGTACCAAATGTTACACGTCACGCAGTTCAACACACGAGAAACAATAATCCAAATATTGTTCATAAATGATGTTGTCCAAGTTTCACTTTTAGAGCAATAACATATAAGGTTAGTCGAAGTAGGAGAATTCCGGAGCAAACTGGAACTTATCCTAATCTGGAAATTTCCTACTTCAAATGGGTATCTGACTAAATTTGGATTATAATTTCCAATGTGTTGTGCTGTACGACAACTAACATCTTCTATCAAGATCTGGCCAGCAAAGTATGTCCTCCAAGCCTCATGCAATTACAAGCTATGCTTCCCTTTGATGAAAGCCCTGAAGATGGAAGATACATTTTCGGAAACGTTGGTCAAAAACCGTATTTTATTCCACGAACGTTTCTTAAGCTCCACAACAGAGAGTATAGTTTCACGGTCGAAAACCTCTCCAACATTGTAATTGAAAGCTTCCCACGCCAATTATTTCCTTTGTTTTCGGTTCATGCCCCTACAACGTCTCCTAGTGTTCTAATAAGACAACACTCCATTTATCTACCTACACATCTAGTATACTATAAAAATCTGTTTAAGGATAGCATTTAATTAGCCGAGGAGCATGTTACTTGCATAACTTAGCAGTTTAAGTAAGTTACTGTCCTACGTATTCTGTCTTCAGCTGAGTTCAAGTGGCTCAATTTTTTCCACCGATCTACAATTTAGGTAGGTACCTAAATATGTAACTAATTAGTGAACAGACACCTCAGTGGTAGATGAGCTGCGTACCTTTATAATTATTTTAAGGTGAAACGTTGGGTGTTACAGAGTATATGAAAGACGGAACAGGGCTGCATTTCGTCTGCAGCATCATTGCTGGTTTTGTATACGCTTTTTCCACGACCCCAATGGATGTGGCGAAAACCAGGTGAACATTTTATAAGTTACCTATCAATTATTAAAATATTATCGGTCAGCTCAGTAGGGAAGTATAAGTTCAACGAGTTCCGAAAAACGCCTAAATATTACCCGTATAAAACAAAAGTTAGACTCGTTTTTAGGACGTCTTTCTGAAGCTATATTATAGGCAAGGCTTCGTAAATAAAAGGGAGGCCTATTATAATTGATCCAGGGAGATGTTAGAAAACCTTAGTATAAGAAAGAAATAACCAAATAAGAACCGTTTCAGACCATTCTAAGACCAAATCCGAGAAGGGGGAAAAAAAGTGTGACAAATTTTGTAGACGCTGACCAGGTTACAATTCTCAATATATTTTCGAGATTCTTTCTTTGATCAATCCCAGATTTAGTCTAGTTGTGCAAAAAACCTAGGAAATTTTGGATTTGCCATCGAGGGGGTGGTGGGGGTAAGAGCCGATCCTAATAAGCCCTGCCCAAACTACTATTCTTAACTGATTTTCGTGATTCACTCTTAGTTCGATCCCAATTTGCATCTAGTTATGCAACTTTGGATTTTCTATCCTGATGGGGGGAGGGGGGTTATAGCTGATCCTTCTAGCTGCCCCAGGTGCAATTCTTGACCAATTTTCATCATTATCTTTTTTTTCAACTAGAAATCCAGTCCAGTTATCCAACAATCCTTGGGAGTTTGAAATGTATTTTCGGTGGTCTAAATGGAGAGGGTAATTTCGAAAAATCATGATCTTTTGGTCAATCTTGTAAGGTCAATCAACTGTAAATTGTCGCACGAAAACATGTATTGGTCATTTTCATTTTTGTTAATTGTTTAGATGCATCAACGTTGTTTGGGTACCTATCTACTTAATAAAAATATTTACCTAACCGTCCCCAAACACCAAGCCTACTCCAACTGCATGGAATATATCATAACTCACAGTTCGAATTATACTTCATCATTCTAACAGGATGCAAACGATGAAAACCATAAACGGCAAACCGGAATACAAGGGGATGATCGACGTATGGTCCAAAATCATTAAGAAAGAAGGCGTGACGTCCCTGTGGAAAGGCTTTGGACCCTACTATTTCCGAATCGCTCCAAATACGGTCCTTCTCTTCATATTCACTGAAAAGCTGACCGAAATGTACAAGAAATACGTTCTCAAGGACACTTCGGCCGGTGGAGGTCTCTAAACTCGATGTAGATGACAATGCAACCATTGGAAAGCCCCACGGAGATGCTCAAAAGGATCTGAAGCGAATTCAGATAGCGCCAGACTCCCGCTCGGCGTAACTGCATAATTGAGTTGAAAATGATTCGAAATTTTCATGGCTGTTTTATCTATGACTACTGAGTAATCTAATTTTTGTTAAGATCTCGCTTAAGTTGAAGTCATTATTTAATGCGAAAGAGTGACACCGTATCATAGCCCCTCAAATTTAAAAATAATGCAGGATTATTATTGGTGCTGTATTATCACTGTCAAAGCCAGCAACTCTTTGAAGAAACTGTACTAAACTTCACAGCTAAGGGGAGTTATGCGAGATGATTTTACAGTATGAACTATAGGCCTCGTGCATAGCTACCGCCACGCTTCCTGCGGGCGCAACACCAAGTACTGGAACGGGGTTTTCCCCACGACAATCTCCTTGTTCCAAATCTAAACATTAATTAAATAACTCCAAATAATCTATATTCCACTAAAAAGGAATTATTTTGTCCAGTCTATTTCGTCAGTTACTTAGAAATCCCTGAATATTGGCCAGCTGTATGACGTTAGGTAGGAAACTTTACGCATGTACCTACATTTTTTAATAGAAACGTATTCTATTCCTAAATTGGCTTGTGAATGTATTACGGAAAACATGCAGAAGACAAATCGAAAAAATTAATTAAATAGATATTGTACTGATCCTAGCGAAAATTATCTATGTTCCTTACTTAGGTAATGTAGACTTAGAATGACTAATAGAGTGAACTTTGAGATTCGAAATTTCTCTACTTGAACCGTGATTAATCCTTTTCCGTATTGACTTAACTAGATGTATTGAGTATGCTGTATTTATTATTTTGATACATCCGTACTTCAAAAACTCTGAAATTATACCTAGAACGGATATTTTTGGGGTAGGTACTGATGCAGACCAGTTTGTCTTGCGTAGGTACATAAATATAACGTTTTATTATAATTCCTATCGTAATGTAACCATAAATCTCATCGTTAGTGTGGGTATATTATCTATTCAGAAAATACACAGTACTTACCCCAATGACGACTTGGTGCGGGGGGTTTCCCTGACACTGAGGTTCCCCGCGTCACCAACTTCCACTGACCACACTACCTAGGTAGCACTGTTTTTCGATCACATCTAGGACAGGTCGGTCGTGAATCTACAGGTTTCTATGACTTTTTCAACTAAGATACTTCGAATTATAATGTTATTCGATTAGTTTAAAACCCAATTTTAGTATCAATTTCATGGTGAACTGGATGTACAGACGGTTAAACTCCCCGACAGAAAAGGGGACAGCCAATCATAAAACTGTGTACAAAGAGGTACCTACATGGTGTTTCCAAAAGGAGTATTTTCGGCGTTACATTTTTTCAGGCATATTACATCATTTCAACCTACACATTATCATTATTAACTCAAAATTGTCAGAATAAAAATACCAAAAAGGATAAAAAACTTCAGACTCTCCGCCCCTGTGGGGAGCAAATCCCTTCAAGTATCAAATAGGTATGCTATTTATACTCAAAAGCATATCCAGACAGCCACGGACTGAATTTGAAAATGAATTACTATAGTAACGTGTTTTACATACACTCTGAAACGTAAAGAAAATGCATCCCTACCCCCAAGTGCCACCGTGCCTATGGCTGTAATACCTCCTTCTCTACAAAGAGTTGGGGGAAAAAAATATTTTTCAGGTGCTGACGTCAGTGATAGAAACTAAAGTCTTTAAACTCGGTTTGGGAGATTGATTCATTGTGGAACAACTGCATGAACTCGTTTACTTACAACTTTCTTCATTTATAAATACGCCAGTCACTCACTCCATCAAGAATAGAGTCCCTTCGGACCTTGGTAAAACAATTTTATTGCTACTTTTCCTCGGTTCTGGCGTAAAAACACTTACTCTAACACCTGAAACTTTAATCTGCAGCAGACATTCTAACAAGCATTCCAATAGTGTATTATTAATTACTAGGCCGATATTGCTGAATTAATTCGAAGGCTGAAATCACGATTTCCACAACCAAGCCATCAATAGATTTTGTGGGAAAAAACTTGAAGGCTTGGATTTATAGTTTAAGTAATGAATAATCTCAAGAACTGTGTAAAATAATGAATATTAGGAACTATGCTTCATTAGTAAAATATGCCTAATTATTACTACCTACTAAATCCCCACTATTTATCAGACATAAAACAATTTTTTTAATATCATGAGTTTTCTCTTATAGGTACTTCAATTTCGTATAAACCAGGTTTTAATTTAGGTTTTGTTATGTCTGTGAACCAGCAAGATTTTACACTCTATTCACTTATTAAACAAACTGCAAAAACAAAAACAATGCCTTCGTATTGTTTCAACTACCGTCATGGAGCAATGCATCCCCGACCTAGATCCATTCTTTTTACCTTTCACATACCAAGTTATTTATTTTGTGGTTTACGAAGTAGTTCCATAAGTAAAAAAAGGAGAAGTGAGTGGATATTTATGAAAAGAGGTAAAAAAGGGGATTCTACGCAAAAAGGGGTACATTTGTCTTAAGCCGGTTTCACATAGAGCGGAACGAGCGGAAGGACGGAATGCAATCTGATTGGCTGTTGGGACAACAGTTGAGGATGGTGGCTGCCATGTTGTCGGAATGGTCGGACAGTGGACGGCGGTAGAAATTTTTATACCGTTTCCGTGTTCTGTTGAGCGGAGGAGCGCAAGCTCATTGGACAGGAATGTTGATAACCGCAAGTAGAGGTTTCAGATCAGAGAGGCTTTCAGTAGGAAGGTTATGACTCCGTTCACCAAGTTGATGGCTTCATGTGAACAATCTTTCTGACTCCGCCACCCCTCCACTGGTTTTTCTGTCCTTCCGCTTTCCGCTCGTTCTGCTCCATGTGAAACCGGCTTTAGGGGTTGGGGGTTTCGGTATATGTACCCCCAAAAAGGGACGTCTGGCAACACTGGGTAATACCGGAAAACACCGTCACGGTATTTGAGGAGCTATCACTCGCATTGTCACTTTATCAGATAGTTCTTCGACTTTTTCATTTTGTGGGCATACATTCGACGACAAAAATGGTATCCACTTAATGTGTAATATTTCTTTTTTTATTTATTGCATGGACTCGTTTTCATACTGAATGCCCATGGATAAGACGGGGGTATTCGTTTGAAGGCGGAAAAGAGGTTGTCGAGACCCCATTCCAAGACATCGCCACTGCCGATAGAGCGCTCTGGGGTCACCCCTGTGCACGAGGCCGATAGTTACAGTGAAGCAGTACGCAGACTATAGCTAGTACATGTACCTCATAATTATCCGTAAACTTATATATATAATCAATAAAATAATATACTTCTATTAAAGGTTCAAGCATAAAAATAAAAGAAAAACAGACTAAGAGATCATACAATTTAGAAGGAATCAAACAGCTCAGCAGACAATTTTATCAAGCAGTTAAGTAGGAAGGGTAGTTAACATTTGGAAAGCGATTTCTTTATGTAAACCAAAAAGGCTACAAAACTCATAAATTTTGTTGCGCAAAAAATATTCAAAAATCCCACTTATGACATAGGTATTAGTACAAATAATATTGTCCCAATGTTGTCTGAAACAAGTTTGAATCGTAGGCATTTGATCGTTAACGGAAAAATGTGACTTTCTTCAAGTTAGAAACGAGTTAGAAAGGCAAAAATCATTACTTATTCACTGTAAACGTTTTTGGAAAGTCCCTTGATAGGTTTATCCAGGTTGTTCCCAGACTGATTATCACCAACAGACTGGTATGATTTAGCTTTATTGATTGTTTGGAATGTAGGATCAAAGATAACAAAATGAGTTTTTAATTTTCAACTGGTGTATTGCAACAAGATAAAAGACAAACGTACGTTTTATTAAGGTACATAACAGCAGTCTTTTCCTACAAAGTCTCCCAGTACAAGTGACAAAACGCAATTTGGCACCTGCATCAACGAAGGTTCCACCAACTACTTTAACTCTGATTAATTACATAATAACTCGATTATAAAGGTAATAATGCTCACGCAACGCTAATGAAGATAGCAACTTTGAGAGACATCAGCGGCTTTTCACCTACATTAGCGAAACATAATTTGAGCAAGCTCTTACATACGAATAGTCTATTGGTTACTATATCATTGATGATTAGATAGGTACAATGTCCAGTCAGATTTCAATTGAAGTTTTTGAAAGGAAGGTGTGGACGAAGTGTTGAGAATTCATCAATCTGTATATCCCGTAGTGTACAACGTTAGTGTCAAAAATATTCCAAGTATATAAGTCTAATAATTTCTCCTAATGACATTTACTAAGGTATAAAACATTTTTTTACTTTTTATCACAATCGTTCGAAACAATAATTCATCACACTTTAACATAACATATACATAGAAGGGGTAAAATACATAGAAAGCTCCAATCAGGGCGAATTTTCGACAATAAGTGAATAAGACTCGATTTTCGGACTAAATTTACAATTACATACTTCTTTTATGTTTTCGAATAACATTAGAAAGCGTCAACGGTGAAATCGGTAATCTTCTGGCACTACTATTTGTACGACAGGTACAGAAAAACCGAACAAAAACAAAGTGAGCCAATGCATGGCTGGAAAAACTATCTATCAAGCTTTATTTGGCAGCATCCTGGAAAAAAAGAAAGAAAGAGACGGTGTAATTGTTGACGAGAATGAGGAGAAATCTGAAAAGACGCAAATCAACGAGTTTATTGTAACCAATGAAGGATTTATTGACGGCTGCGGATGGGAATGAACGGAGCCAAAAATAAGGAACTTGGAAGGTTGTGAGAGATGATTGACGGAAAACCAATACAAGAATACAGAAAGAAAGGTGAAAAAGGAAAAACAGAATCAAAAGAGAAACCCAGAGGCGAAGTTGACCATGGGTAAAAATTAGAATGAAAAGGAGGTTAGACAATAGGAAATTTAAAATGGAATGAGATAGTGACTAGAAGGAGGAGTTGGTAATGGAAATAAGCTTACAGCTACTGCACTAAAAATAAACAAATAGAAAATCAATTAAAAATAAAACATAATAATACATAGAGAGGTTTCCCATGAATCCACAGAATATATTCAGAAGGTCGATTAGATAATTATAAGGACTGCAAGTCATTTAGTTCAAGCAAAATTAAAAAAGTTAAATACTTACAATAACGTGAAAAATTATCGTTATTGGCTCATTGTTAATTTGCAACAAATCAATTTGGCTGAAAAAATGTCGACGGAAAGAAATTCAAACGTCACAAATAGAAAACAAGGATTGTGCAGTAATTAAGTTGGTACAGTGAGGATATTAGCACATCTAGCGTAGGAAAATTTGCAAAT
Organism: Adelphocoris suturalis; assembly: GCA_030762985.1. Classification (NCBI taxonomy): domain Eukaryota; kingdom Metazoa; phylum Arthropoda; class Insecta; order Hemiptera; family Miridae; genus Adelphocoris; species Adelphocoris suturalis. Next base: position 69,270,979 of record CM061047.1, read on the forward strand.
CCGCTAATAGTTAAATTTTTTGGGATGAGGGCGGAAAAGTGTAGCAGCTTCTTTTCGAAATGTTGGCTTCAAAGTAATTACCGGTCCAATCCAACCGGTTAAGGTCACTTTAGGGGTTGGGGTAGTCATATTTTAAGTCGTTGGGAGGAAATGCAATTAGTTAACGACATACCAATTTATTCAAATTAGAATATGTAATTGGTACCTAATTAGTAATGAATACTAATGAGTTAGGAATGAATCAATTACAAATATCATACGTTACGTAAGACCAATTGGACGAAGTCTTTTAAATGGCTCTGGTAGCCAAAGTAACATTTTGAAAAAAGAAAAAAAAAGTAGCAGAACAGTTGAGCGCAAATCTCTAACTCAACATATGTACTTACCGATTAAACTCAAAGAAATATTTCGGAATTTACCAACTGAGCGCAAACAAGACAAGGACCTTTCTCTAGGGCGTCATTGATCTTGGAGTATCAAGGAAAGATTCATCAAGAATTTCTTGGAAAATGGAAAGTACTCTTGCTCAAATTTTACTATAATAATAGTAGTTTAAAGTATTTGTAATTTGTCAAAAGGAAAATTTATCATTAAAGTGTTTCATTGGAAGCATGTAATATGAGTGATGTGTAAAGTTTGTAGGACTGGATGCTAGTGAGCTTGCATCTCAGAATCGAAACAATCTTAAATCAATATCAGTAAAATATAGATTACTTGGACAAATAGATCTGAATGATACGTGTAACGAGGGTCTGTATGATCTGGGCAGTCGAAGAAGTTTGATTACACTGGCTTCAGTAGCACAATCGGCAAAGGCAAGGTCTTTAAAGAAGATAATGCCTTGTCGAGGCATCAAATATTTTTGGCACATAGCGTTTTGTGCCGGGCAGTAGTGCCAAAACTTTCAACGTGTAATCCATCTCGAGCCAGACTAAAAACATCTCATTCCCGGAATCACTAGTCAAAACACCGTTACTATGATCACGCTCGACTGCTGCTTTTTGCTTGATCTGCTGAGCCAGGGGCTTGCAGTTTCGCCACGCTGTTCGGCTGACAATTCTGAGATGGCTGGTAGTCGAGTCTGGGGATGGCACTTGAAAAGGTTTGAGTACATTGGCCTCGGTAGTGCAGTTGGCAAAGGCACGGTCTTTGAAGAGCTTTTCTCTCAAAGAAAGTAAAGGCATGAGCTCTAACTCTGAAGAGATATCAAATATTTGTTGGCTGTACTCGTGATATAAAGGCGCAGGACATTAGAACCCAGACTTTCAGACTTTAACGTATACTCCCTTTCTAGCCAGATTTGAAACATCACATCTTTCGCTTCCACAATCACTAATTCAAAAAACACCGTAACAATGACCTTGCTTGACTGCAACTTCTTCAAGAGCATCTGCTGAGCCAGTGGCCTGTCGTTTCCCTCCACCGTTCGTCTGACCCCAATTCAGTCGAGACCGCTGGTAGTTGAGTTGGGGCAAATGTTATTTTCAGGGAAAACTCTTGCAGTCTAAGACGTTTCATTACATTAGCCTCAGTAGCAAAGTTGGCCAAGGCGTGGTCTTTAAAGAGCTTTTCTCTCGAAGAAAATAAAGACGTGAGTACGATTTGTCAAGATATCAAATATGTTTGGGCCGTTTTACACTCAACTTGTATATTATCATAAATGAAACTGCTCTAAACTGTTACAGTGGATTAAGGCCTCCTCCTCTTTGCGCTCATTTGGTAAACCCCCAAAATAACCCCTCTCTTTTCTACCCCCATCCCAAATCTACTTAATGGGCGTCTTTATCACTGCATAATATTAAAAGTGCTTAGCTTTAACTAAGTAGATCATCGAACACACCCTCATAAACCAGTACATGAGAAACGAAGGAGCGAGTATAACCGACTAAACTTCGGGATATTTTGAAGACCTATCGATTTGAGTCATAGAGCAACCAACAAGAAGCTTTATGCTTGTCCAATGCGTATCCGCAATAGTGAAACAAAGAGGCATTCGTCATAGTTTATGGCATGACCTATCAGTGTTTCAAATACCAACGAGATATTTATATTGGCTTCAGGATTAAGAAAGTAATAAACATTTTTTATAGTCCTAGTCGGTTATTATGGGGCATACTAACAGATAACCGTTAGGCGGGATGAATGAGATTTTAAGTAAGTACAAATGAAAGTGTTGAATTCTTTAGACTTCCAACGGAGAGATAGTATTGCCGTTTTCTTTTCGACCTAGTAGATTAGATTGAACAGCTGTGACTCTTGCTGAATGAGCTATTTTAAAATTCATCTAAAGTTTTAAGATGTTCAGTTTGAGAAGATATGACCAGTTTCATTCTGTATTTAGTCTAAGTGAGCGAGATAATTAAGCATGTATACTATTGCGAATATCCATAATATGATTTTTGCATTTGAAAATGAATGAGGGAGGTATTGTGGGTTTCATGACTAACCACGTGCCCTTGTTCCTGGAATATGCTCGTAAAACCGGTGCAGTAAGAATAGAGAACGCGTAGGCATTCCCGTCAAGTACCTGTCAATACAGGGAGTGGCCACTTGCCAAAACCACAATTCTGTTTCGCTCTCTCAGTGAACCCAGAAAAGAAAACTGTCTTCCGAATTCTCAGAGCGTGTCTTCAGATGTAAACACATTCGCGAAACGTTTTTCTCCTTCGAAAGGTTTTTCATGGTGCAAATAGAATGTGAATCTGTTATTCTAAACATCAAAGACTCTAACGTAAAAAAGGAAAAGAATAGAGAAAAAAATAGAATAAATAATCTTGAAGAATTGAGCAATGTGTTCTACAGTCTGGATGTTATGCGGAATTATTGTGGACAAACTTAGATAAGGATTTGTCCATTACTGGCAATTTAATTATAGAATAAAGCTACTGTATACTAATCGAGTTACTAAAACAACGAGGTACTTACTCAGCTTTTCTTCTTTAATTTGAAATGGATGAGTTTTGAAGCAAAATATAGGTATTGTACCTGATATACACACATCATGGAAACTTTAAATAGTACAATCACGAAACTAAAAGTCTACCAGTCAATTAATATGAGTTGTAAGAAAAACAAGTAAAACCTGCAGTTGGGACGAGCCCAGCCTCAAAAAATAACGTATTCGTACATTACGACTACCAATCTACGTCCAATAAAAGAGAGATGAGCGATCTTTAAGGCAATACACCAGTTAGCTTCCACGATCCTTCCTTTCAGTGCAGCTAATTCCGAATATGCTATACGAAGGCATTCACACTACTTTTCATGTTCATATTTAGTTATCGGTGTTGGAATGGGAAGACATTGCAGCGGTTATATGGGCAAATAGGCTACACATTGAAGCCAGAGTGGTCAATGCCATATTTGCATTTTTTTACGATTAATCACTCAAGCTACTCACGCACTCAGATTTTAACAGTGAAAAATGATGCTGAAGTGTATGAGAATGTACTATAATCTTCTCAGTTGCTCTCATTGAGAAGAACTCTTACGTTGAATCATCAATGTAACAGCACGCATTGTAGAGATAAATTAATAGTTTTTTACAGAAAAGTAGTAACATTTGGATAGGTCAGCGCCCTTCGAAATAATCACAGGGAATCGCACCACTGGATGTTCCTTCAGTTAATTGCACAGACATGACGTCATATGTGAAAACCCTTGCAGTTGAAGTGAGCTTGCCTGAAACGCTCAAGAGTTATAATAACACAAGGATACAAAAGTCGGTGGAACCATCTGTTAAGGGCTAGACGGCCTACACAAGGTTTTTCTTTGAATTGAGTTGCCCTTGCATAGGTCAGAAACGATTCTGAACAAGTTGTACTTACTTACGATTTCCTCTAAAATACAAATAGCTTTTTCTTGTTTGTTAGTGGTTGATTAGAAGTACGCATTCTTATCTCGATAAGAGGTCCACAAACATACTCAAACCGAACTGGGTATGATCATGAGCAAAGGGGAATGAAGGAGCAAGAACGGAGATGCCAAGGAGGGTTATCTGCACTTCGTTGATCTCCCCCGTTATCTTATTCCTGTGATCCTTCTTGGAAACAAGTAATAGCCCAACAACTTTCCCACTTCTGCACCAGGGAATGCAATTTCATTTTTAGTCTTCACGCAAGACTCCCATTCCCACCCCCATTTGTGGTAAATTTGGACGCTGCCTGTAAGGTCAATCAAAGGTAGTTTGCTCAAGCCTTCAAACCCTCTTCTCATCTCAAACCGTTCTCTTCTTCCTAAATGCACCTCCCTAGCCGTTAACCCTCTCAATAGTAAGGCACTCACCTAGGTGGCTCTTCGTAGAAGTGGTCTGAATTGAAGTAGCTCGTAAGGACATAAACAACAGCTTCGTAGGTAGACATCATGATGGCGGTATTGGGAATCTGCCGAACAAGCTGTGTGGCAAGTCCTCGGTAGACTCCTCGATGCCCTTCCTCCTTGTACACAAGTCCTAGGGTTTGCCAGAACCTGTGGTACTTGTTGCCTTCCTCCCTCAGCCTTGTGCGAGCCACCTCTGTAACATCAGGGAAACATTGAATTCAATTAGAAAATACTCAAACGAACCAAATTACAAAATTGAAAAACAATCATTAGGGTTGTTAGCCGTTCCCTGTTTATGGTGAAGGTGGTTGTGAGGGGATGAGTTAATTTTAGGCTGCTTTTCTCATCATTTATCCATTTACTCAAGTAAGTAAATGAATAAATGATGAGAAAAGCAGCCTAAAATTAAATTGAAAAACTGTAGGTAGGTACATACACTACATTATAATATGATCAACCAAGACAGCAGATCGCTAATGAGAATCTCAAAACTAGAGGAGAAGTTCAATTTTAAAAAAATCCAATTACTACACCAATTAATGTCTACTTGAGTAATACTTATAACGAAAAATACGCATACTATCAATAGGTAGATAATAAATCAGTGTGCTTTGCTCGAGATCTGCTTTTTGTTGGAGGAAATAATGGGGTAGAAACCAACTTCAACCTCCATAAAAACTATGCAATTCGAGATAATAGCGTTTTGAGTCTATGGAGATTCTGCAAAGAGAAATCAATCAAGTTGAATAATTATAATTTTGAATTCAACTGATGATTGGCAAAAAGGATGATTAAGAGCAGTCAATAAGCCATTCTGCACGTCTCTTTCGGAACTTAACTGGAATGGAAAATTGCTATAAATTCTGATATTCTACAATGTGTTATGGATTTTAGAGCTTGAAGGCATCGTAAAACTAATCCTGAACTCCTACTAGCTAAGACTTGCTCAATGGGGAGTCCACTTGGCAAACGTGTACAACAGGATGAGAAGAACAAAGGATTTGTAAAGATGGACTGAACCTGGAGTATTGAAGTCACGTGTGTTTACATATCCCGGGGGTCGGTGTCATAGAGACATAATCTGTTTTTTGTCAACTCCTTATTTTATTAAGAATCTAAAAAACGTTGACAGTGCTTTGATCTAGTGCCTCATCCCTGGGACAGGAATGTTTTCCTGCCTTTACACATTGGTACACCACCATAGAGACACTAGTGGCGCTTTCCATGGAGGCTGTTCCATGTTCAAGGACCACCTCGTCAGCTAAGCTTGCAGCTTAGTAATATTACTATTATAATCAATCTGGCATTAACGTTCAGTTGGTGAGCTCCATTTCAATCAATGATAATGCGATGCAGCACCATGCAAGCGCACCATTCGTATCTCCAACGAGGTGGACCAACGTGCAAAGCCCTCGAGTCGTTCCTCGTGGTCGGAATGCAGTTAACTGTTATGTTTTACACGTTACTGTTATTAAACGTGTTGAGTATTACAGTAGTAGGCTAGGTAATGTTGTTATTAGAAACGGTTAGCATTCCGAAAAATGGTTGTCAAAAAGTTTCAAGTTTAATGTTAATATAATTTCATCTTCTTGTCGTATTCCTTGAGTTTCATTTCAAGTGATTTAAAAACATAACAGTTAAGTACATTCCGACCACGAGGAACGACTCGAGGGCTTTGCACGTTGGTCCACCTTGTTGGAGATACGAATGGTACCATCCTACGGATGGTGCGCGTGGTGCATGGTGCTGCATCGCATTATCATTGATCATCATTGATTGAAATGGAGCTCACCAACTGAACGTTAATGCCAGATTGATTATAATAGTAATATTACTAAGCTGCAAGCTTAGCTGACGAGGTGGTCCTTGAACATGGAACAGCCTCCATGGAAAGCGCCACTAGTGTCTCTATGGTGGTGTACCAATGTGTAAAGGCAGGAAAACATTCCTGTCCCAGGCATGAGTCACAAGATCAAAGCACTGTCAACTTTTTTTAGATTCTTAATAAAATAAGGAGTTGACAAAAAAACTGATTATGTCTCTACGACACCGACCCCCGGGATATTTTTATTTATATAGTTGAATTATAAGTTTAATTACAAGTTTATTAATATATTTGATTTATATGTTGGCGATGGGTTTCCGATCCAACAGGAACGAGATAGTGAAAAGCTCCAAATCTCATGATGATTTCCCCAAAACGCCATTTCTCACCAGGTCCATAGAACCGAACGGCTGCTGTATCTCCAGGTTTGAAACTTCTTAATTTATTTGATTCACATCTCGGTGGTTCCTTTAGTACCTCCTCCCCTTTCATTTCTTGATTTTCAATTAGGTCCAGCTTAGCTCTAATCGGTCGTCCAAGGAATAGTTCAGCAGGTTGAGATGCCTGTCGTTGAATGTGGTGTTTTCCTATACGCCATTGAGAACCGGGAAAGCCCTCGAACAATGTTATCTATCCGCTGCGTAAATGGCAGTTTTCTGAACATTTCTTACAGCTTGGCCATTGGTGGCTGGACAATAAGGCGCAGTGAATTTCTGTTTGATTCCTCGAGTTAAACAAAGGTTTTGAAATTCTGAACTTTTGAATTGAGCACCGTTTTCCGATATCAATTTCGGGAACCGTTTCCCGTCCTCACACACTCATAATGTTTGAGCTGTGGCATCCCTAAGGTGAGGAAAGCGGTAGGCGCAGAAACACCTTCTCTGTGTCTTCGGAGAGTTGAGTGAGTAAACATAAGAGTTTGGAATGAGCTAACGAAAAAAAAAAAAAAAAAAACACAGCTCCTTGAAGAAACTATCTCCGTCACGCTTCTGCATGTGAACTGAGTAAGTCATCAAACGGGTTTTACTTCTTTCCAAAGTAGATTATGATAGTTGTGAATTACAAAACCACTCATTTTAAAATTGTAGAAGTAAGAAAATAATAAGTTGTATTTTAGCTGTACCAGTGAGGCCTAAGGGAGTGAACCCCGTAGAATACTGACATCGTGAGGTTGAACACAGGTACTTGACCTTATACTTAAATCCCCTCCAACCTACTAAGCTGTTTACACTATTTCTACAAACTTCCCAACGTACATCAGAGAGATTCTTAACGCAAAAATAAGTATTTTCCTCAAATTAACAGGTGACTTCCTCATATTTTTATTAGTGGAAGACTTCCTTCCATTTTTTTGTAACAAAGGAAGTGCAAAAATTAAAGAGTCAAGAAAGAGACCTAGATTACGATGTAGTATGAAATGTATGACGAATCTTGAAATGAGGAAGACATTGAAGAGCATTGCCGGCTCATCCTATCGGGAAAAATGGCAAATAACCCGCTCGAGTTCATTAGTAAAGTCCCTGTTCCGATTTTACCTAACACCCTGTAAACCCTTACATACGAATTACTCCCTGTACGAATGGGCATTTTTCAAGGTTATTTTTTAGTTGTTCAATAAAAATTTCTAAGCGAGAGCTTTCCAAAAAAGTGCTATAGGTGGATATTTGGTTAGCAAGGGCTCTAGAAATTCATTTGCAAGATGACGTCACGGCCCCCTCCCGCCTTGGGAGAGCCCTCAGCACTCTTGCTGCAGAGAGTCTTAGGAGGGGGCATAAAAAAAGCCCACTCCGCATCCTCTCTGACAGTCAAGCGTCGATAAAAGCACTAACGGCTCCAACCATCACATCCCGAGTGGTATGGTGCAGCATGCGAACCCTCAACAACCTAGCAAAACATAACCGGGTTCGCTTGCAGTGGGTGCCGAGGCATAAGGCATTATTGGTAATGAAAAGGCAGACGAGCTCGCGAGGAGGGGCTCCAAAACCCCATTTGTAGGGCCTGAGCCAGCAGTCGGTTTACCAAAAATTACTTTCAGAAGGACGATCAACACGTGGGTCGACCAACAAACCTCTAAAAGATGGTCCAATATTGAAGAACACGCCCACAGTAAACTTATGGTGGCTGAACCCAACACCAAAATGACCGTAGGGCTACTTAGGAAAAACTGTAGGGAACTAAAAACAATGGTTGGACTTATAACCGGCTTTGCACCCCTAAGATTTCACCTACATCGCATAGGGGTCACACAGACCCTGAGCAGACTAACTATGTTAGGAGACTGATGAAACGACATTCCACATAATCTTCGAGTGCCCTGCACTCACCCATAGCAGAATTGTACTCTTTGGGGCCCAAACCCCTATGAGCTCAAAACTGAGAATTTTTCTATCTACATCTACATCTACTTTTGCTCTACTACGTCACGCGTGATCTTCCTGCCCGTTTATTGGCCAAACTAAACGGTTTTTTGAGCAAAAAATCGGTACATAAGGTTTTCAAGTGCGTTGAATCCGAATCTCAGGTCAAAAATATGAAACTATAACACATTAAAGTACTCCATTGAGAATATAAATGAACCTAGTAGATTAGGAGGAATAAAGTAAAGTATATTGATAAAAAGGTAGTTGTACAAGGCAGTTGCATAAGGTACTGTGGTGAATTCACCACAGTAGGTATGCTGAGAAATTTGTCTGAACTTTTTGTCACTCGGTCACACCTGTAATGAAATGTAATTGAGTTGCCTCCCAACTAAACTTCATCTAAATTAGGTGTGTCTTACGTTGGTCAGAATACTCACCGTGCGGGTATGCAATGCAAGATGCGATGGTTTTGGAGCAGGCGCCCGCCATCATGAACTCGATGAAGTCTCTGGACGTTTTCTCTTCACCTCTGAGGACGTCGTGTGCGCGGAGCTCCATCAGTTTAGCCTTGATGGCTTCGTATATCACGAAATGAATCACCGTCTCTGAGATGCCCCAATACGAAGCAGTGATGCCCTTGTAGAAACCAAGCACCCCCTGAAAATGGACACAAGGCTAAATTATGTATAATTCTTTCTAGGTATCCTACCTTTAAAGAAAAAAAAAAAAAAAAAAAAAAAACAATCAAGTGGACGAGACACATTTTCTCTCTCTTATGTTCATTCACAATTGAAATGTTGAAAATTATTATGACTGCATGTAGATTGTAGCCAACGATTTGGATTTTACTATTAATCTTTGATTTAAATAAGCATAGGGTCACTGAAAAGAAGAAAAACTACATTCAATCAAACTCAGCCTATATTGATGATTTTAATGACATGTAATTTTCAATACATAGATGACTGAGAATTTGCGAGAAGTAGATTTCTGGTTTGCGTCGTGGAAAACGAAATGAAGTAGACCATCAGTAGACAACACACAGGAACTTTGGAATTTACTGTACAATTATCAAAACTTGTACGTAATTTGAGCCCATGTACCAGCAATATGTCTTGTATCAGCAAGCTCGGTTGATAGGAGTACGACTGTGGATTGATTTCAATTCATCTACAGTAACACCTAACATAGGGAAAATCTAGGACAGGTTGCAAAACGTCTGCCAAGTTGGATAACAGAATTTTAGCCTTCTTGCTGAACCGTGGACTTACTGAATAAGTTGTGTAGTGTTCAAAGGATGTGGTGAAAGGGGCAAGCAAGTTGAAACATCATTCTCCACTAAAAAACAAATACCTCTACCTACATAATTTCGATAAAACGAATAAAAGTGCATTTTCACGATAGCAATCATCTCGATACCATCAACAACTACCCTCCAATTATGAGCAGATTCATTGATACGTGTTGTGCATGACTTGTGAAAAACGTTTAGCTTCTTCCATTAAACAAGATAAGGGCCTTCCGATCAGGCTACACCTAGCAAAATGGGGGAAACACACACATACATACCCTGGAAATGGAAGATTCCGGTGGGAGAGAGGATATACAAAGGCAGCCACCACGTCAAATGGAAACATATTGCTCTAGGTTCCAAACACAAGTATTTTCACTCAAACCTCTTTAGTCATTATTTTCTCTTCTTACGCTATGATATCTGTTTGGCCCTATCCAAATTTGTATTTACCACCACGGAACTGGAATGAAATTAGGAGCTTGTTTTCTAAAGTTACCGCTAGAGCGTTAATGTCGCTCTAATTTGAATTACTCCATTTGTGTACTTCAGGACGGAACTATGATAATTTCCTTTCCCGAATTGTTCCCAATTTAAATTCCGATCTGAACTCCCGCAAGTGCAGTGAAAGTGATAAATTTAATATCAAAATTGGTGTATAATTCTTTATCATGTAACCACTGTATTGTACACTAGCGCCGTCAGAGTCCTGTGGACCGGGCGGGCAAGATATCGCCATTCTGTAATTGTGTTCCGTTGAGTCCATTTGCTCTCCCACCTTTACCGCACTTTATTTTATTATTCAATAAAACGTTATTGAATTTTGGATCCCGTAAAAACCTAAAGTGTTTTCCCTTTCGATCCCGTTCAATATTTTCAATCCGGGGTTTCCTTCTTCATTTATTGTTTACAGTTATTATTCTTTAGTTAGTTTCCTTATTCAGATGATTCGGCTGCGGTACATCTTAGGTAGAATGTACAGCCACGACCTTGAGGTCCTACCATCAGTTAGTTCTATGGGCTTACATTACGGCAATTAGATGATCAGAGCTACAGTATAATAACGAGAAATTAGGAGAGCTACGGTGTAATGACTGGCCATTAGATTAGGTAAGCTACGGTTGGCCGGCTATTAGGGCGGAATTCATAGACGGGAATTGAGTCTGAGTGGGCCCCTAAGTGTGATAAGGGAATTCATGCACTCTGTGCGATTCATAGACGTGATTTGAGGGCGACCCTGTGGGTGCACTGAGTGTGCAACCTAAGTGCACACTCAACGGGATTCATAAACAAAAAATGGCGTTGAGGTGAGTACCACCCTCAGCTCAATGGTGTAAAATCCTGAGTGACGGCAGGAGGTCACTTAAGTGCGTCAACTGATAACTTTTATTATTATTTTCACGTAGGTATAGGAATAGGTTATATAGTAGAACATACATCATTTATTTAAGCTCGGAGTTTATTCAAAAACTTCATAAGAGTACGCACACATAAGAGTAGTTAGGCTGTTCCTAAACTGTAGTTAGGTACATGTTTGATGTGACAGATCCCATTCGAATGTTACACAATCAACAAAAAAATATTTCGCAAACTATTCTAATTCGGGAAAGATACAGTCATGAACAACTACGAACCCTTAGGAGCCTAAAATAAATGGAAAGGATTTATAACAACCACAGCTGAAACTGCTGGTCGCTCTTTGATTTTATGCGATCTCTACATACCAAGTTTGTAGTGCATGGTTTTCAGATTCATCTTGGTTTGTGGAATGAGTTGTCGGTAGGTACCTACCTTCCATTCATCAGGATGTACAATCAATGAGAATTCCAAGAAAATGTGATTGCTTGAAGCTCTTCCAAAACTTCACGTCTTCTTTTTGTCCAACAGTCTCATTATACCATAACTCTTCTGATTTTCAACTAAATATATCTGTTCTTCAAAACTAACTGGCGAATCATTGTTTTCTCATTTTCTCACTTCTTTTTTGTCACAACTCTATACATAATTATACAGTTCAATACTACAAATCAAATCAATAGATAATAAACACAAATTATCAGCACTTCAACAAACAAGCAACAAGGATTCACTTCAACTTATGGCTGCGCCGATTCAGGTGGGAGGACCAATAACTTTGGTTTTTGTCTGATAAGGCCTATGTCCTGTCTCGCCAAGGAACAAGGATAATAGCTTAAAAAGCAAAAACACAAAGAAAAGTGTAACCTTTGAGAACTGTTATTGATCAGTGCAGAATGTGAGAGGGAATTTTCCCGTCCTTTTTTCCTCAAACCAGGGAAAATTCCCCTACATCGTACTGCCAGGGCTGCCAACTTATGTTGAAAAAGCGTTGAGTGTACCCTGAGTGCACTGTTGAGCTTCTGTAATCTGAGTGTGCCACCTAACTGTTGAGTGAACCACCCCACTCAACTATGAATTCAAACTGGTGAGTTGAGGGTGACCCTCCATTTAGGTGAGTGAGAGTGAACACACACACTCAGGCTTTGTCTATGAATTCCGCCCTTAGAATAGGAGGCTACGGTATTTCTTATCCGGCCAAGTAGGGTTATCATTCAATCTGGGCTTTATTAGTTCAGACGTTCCACAATCAATCCAACGTCGCAGTCTACTGTCAGAATCATTTCATATCACACGCAACCAAAACAATACATATAGTTGTGAATGAATTCCACTATGAATTCCATCATCATCATTCAGTCGTGTAGATACTTACAGACTGTCGGTATATCCTTCGAATGCATTCTCCTGCCGTCAGCCGTTCACCGCTTGAAGCGTAGTCGAGCTGCAACCTGGTTTTTACGAACCATATTGGGTTAGTCGCTGAGCACGCGACGAAACCTGGGAACAGAATAAAGTATGATAAATACCAACTGAAAGCAACTAAATACAACAGCTATGATTGTGACGGGCAAAGTAAAATGGGAAAGTGTGTTTTGCGCAAGGGCATTTTTTCATTTACCACAAAAATCGCGAGGCAGGTCATTTATTCGTGAAATTTTTTGTAGAAACCGAATCTGGAATAAAAGTGTGGGTTCCGATTTTGAAAAAACCAATTTGATGTTGACATTCCAACTTCGTCAACATTTCAATGAAATTTCGATTTTGGATTTTAGATCTACGGAAAAATTGAAGGAGTTAGTAACTTTTTTATAACTCGCAGTGTAAGGAAAATAAATTGAGGGCCGGGGGGAAGGGAGAGGGGTGTCGTACGTCACCCTTTTTAAAAGGATCGGCTGTTGAAGGTAATATCCTAACACTACCTTTTCGTTTATAATTTCTATTTATTTAACATTTTAAAAAAACTATCAAAATTGATGTTTTTGAGCATGATGTTCAGGGAGGGGGGGAAGGATTAAATGCATCGGAAAATAGGAATCGCATAAATAACACATTGAAAACCCTAAAATCAAGTAGGAGAAGAAACAATCAGAACATATTTTTTCCAAGAAAGCTACCTACCTAAATTTAAACAATACCAATACATATAAAGCTACCAACACATAACGATAAAAAAATTTTCAACAAAAAGTGATCACAGAAATTCTGGAGAAGGGCTAGGAAAGGAACTTATAGGGTTTCCACTTTTTTCTCACTAGATTTCTAATTGGTTTCCTCTAGAAGCCTGTATAGTATCCCAACCTCATCAACTGTGATGTACACGTAGGTCGTGTTTCTGAGATGACATTACAAAATTAAAGCGAAACCGTGAATATTTGTTTGCAGAATAGGCAGTGATTATTTTCCAGCGAATTTAGGTTTTTTCTTGACACAATAACGTGCTAAATGCTTGTTAGTGCACAAAAAGAATTGTCCTCCGAAATTAACCTTCCGAATGTGATGCCCGATCTTTTTCAAATCAATCATTTTAATTTAATCTTTATTAAAACGTCGAATTTCGCCTGGAAGGACATACACTTCATCAACTTGAAAATTTATATCATACAAATTCAGGGTTCGATCCTGGATATTCCGAAACGGGTTTCCATGAAAAAAATTCTCGGAAAAATAGCTACGTGCAGAAAATAAAAATTCCAAACGCCAGTAATGCTGCGTTCAACACGTACTGTTTTCCGAGCCCGACTGAGTGATATTTCGCATTTTAATATAATATTTGCGAAGAATTCCCGGGACTACTGCTACCAATGATTTTAAAAATAAATGAGAAGTGATCATCATTATTTAATTATTTTTTAAATCACTGGTGTCAATGAGGAACTTGCACACATTTTTTTTTACTGCAGAAATTGAAAGTAGATGGATTTTTAAGGTAAATAATGAAAGAATGGTTTTTGTAAAAAGCCTCAATGATTTTATAAAAATATTTGAAGTTTGAATTTTCTGAGAGCCCGCCAAAACGCCTTTGGTAGGCCACTTTCTCGTCCTACGTCATAGTGATGTAAATCTTATCTGATAAGCTATTTAATAGTTCAATTCAGTTCTGTTCCTTTGTGTTCGTTAGCTTTTCGGTATATTGTTGTTCCTCTAAAAACCTACCTACCTACCTCTAAATACCTAGTACCTTCTTCATATTCTTCGAGAGATGGAGAAGGTAAATAAGTTGAAGGAGGGATATGAAAAGGGCACGACTTTTAATTTACCGTCCCTAACAGTTCTCGGCCTGTGTAAGTTCCTCTCGTCAATTAAACTGGAGACTTTTGAAACAAAAGGAGTGAAGATGACAAAGTAAGTAACTATAACACTTATTTAAACCAGAACCTAGATAATGTATAACTAAAAAAGTAGGTAAATCTGTACCTTAGTAGGTAGTACCTAAATAACTACGTGTCTTGCCGAATGTGGACGCAAAAGGCATAAACACAGCGTAAATAAGAAATGAACGAAACCACCGAATGTGGACGCAAAAGGCATAAACACAGCGTAAATAAGAAATGAACGAAACAACCTATTAAGTGATTTTTATCAATTCAAAATCAACTCGATCCAACTAAACTTGATGGTGAAGGATTTCTGCTCTTAAAAATAAAAAATCTTGTTACGTTAGTGATTCCGTTTCTGATAACTTCCCCGCGCGTCCTTCTCAATTACTCCAAAAGAATCGTTAGAACAGCAATTAACGACATGAAAATCGTTAGAACAGCAAAAATCATAAATTTTTAGTGAGATACCTAGTTTCGGCGAAATTTATACGTACAAGTTACTATTAACATGTAGATGTTAATAAAAATAAAATGC
This sequence comes from Adelphocoris suturalis, assembly GCA_030762985.1. NCBI lineage: Eukaryota > Metazoa > Arthropoda > Insecta > Hemiptera > Miridae > Adelphocoris > Adelphocoris suturalis. The sequence goes on from CM061047.1 coordinate 69,285,986, forward strand.
TCCCTTGACCATAAAATCAACGAGACTCTCTCGAACGATCAAGTTTGTCCCCCACCCCGGCAACTACTTGGAACCGTTCCCTACAAGAAGAACTGTGCGTTCTTCAATTCCGTTCAACCTATTTAGTGGACATGTAGGTCAGAATGAAGTGTATAGTTTGATGGTCTGGATGCTCGCAAGCTCGCATCTGAAAAATACATAACATCAAGTAGTCAATCCCTTAGTAAAAATGCAGATTAGTTGGATATGTAGATCAGAATGAAGTGTGTAGTTTCGTGGTCTCATAACAGTTTAGATACGTAAATGTGACTTTTCATTTTTGACTCATGAACTGCTCCGAGTTGAACGGAACTGAAGAACTCACAGTTCTTCTTGTAGGGAACGGTTCCAAGTAGTTGCCAGGGTGGGGGACAAACTTGATCGTTCGAGAGGGTCTCGTATAAAATCATTCTGTGGGCTCTAAACGTACGTGAATCTTACACCAGATGACTAAATTTAATTTACTCTAGTTATCTTAAATATGTAGTTTGTTCACAGATGAATGACTACTTAAGTTAGTTGTTAAGTAGGTATTTTGAAAGTGGAGTACCTACTTACATTGAAATGGTCTTCGCAAGTGTACATTGATGGTTGATTGAAGGACAAACTGTCTTTTCTCCTGATGAGCTGGAACCATTTCTTTCGAATTTTTCGCCACGAGGTACATGAATAAATAATTTTTCTGGTGTTTTGATAATAGTACTCGTGCAGTTCGGTACGATACAGTATTTTTACGACATTTTCACCAAAAAGTAAGAACAAAATAATGATGAAACTGTTTACTTTCGATCACGGTTGTATTACCTTCAGCTCAGTTTCTTTCTTCATCTTCTTCACTATTATACATTTTGGTAATGGGATGTGCCTAGATACTTCTGTTGTGTTATGTGAATAGATGTTGCAACATCATAGAAAGTAATAAGAAACGCATGTTTTACGTTAGTGTAGTTTATTGCAGGATAGAAGTCTGTATAGCCCCTTCTGGGACGGTCATAGTGACGTCACACAGTAGTCAGTCAATCACGGAGCGTTCTCAGCGCCTTCCCCTTCTCTCGATTTTTAAACTCGAATTTAATTATTACAACAATTTTTTTTGTTGTGTTTCATTATATATTTGTGAATCGGAAGTGGTCTAGTTTATAGTGGAAAAGGTTTCAGGACGAATTTCAGATGGGTGCAAGTTCCTCATTGGAGTAGGTACTCACTACTCATACCTATAACATAGTCCTCTCATTTCACTGAGTTATAACATAATTAGTTGCACCAAGTGAGTTCAGTTTTTCATAGTGTACTGCATGAACAGTCGAGAGCAAGTTAGTCCCCATGGATGGTAAACAAACTGTTCTTATTACCCGAGCTTCAGGGCCATCCATCATCATAATTATAACTCAATTTCATTGCTACATTGCTGAAGTTCTTGAGCCGTACAGCAATCGAGGAAGTAGCACGAGAATCCACACGTCTGGCCCGGTTGCTACATTTTTTTAACCTTTCTCTACTCGCTTGCGAAGTGTTGGTGAGCTTAATAAGGACCCGAGAGTATCAAGAACCTTGGTATAGGTCATTTGCAATCATTCCGCGTCGTTTCTTAAAATGCAGCTGTTATCCTACAAATCAAATCTTCCCCATCAATATTACTCAGTAGTTTGTCATAATTTTAATATTTGTTACAAGATACTTTTCTGAAGCCATGCAGGAAATCCACAAATCATGATACTTTTTACTCCAATTTCTATCAAAACTTGGATGAGAGGGAACATCAGGATTGCCACCATAACCTTGCTACAGAACCTCAAATCTGAACCTCAAATGCAATTGCCTTTTCCTGTTGAATGCGAGATCAGCAAACAGGTACCGCACAGATACTTTCATCTTATTTACCAAACATTAAACGTCAACTCACCTTGTGAAGCTGGACTGACTCTATAGTACTCCCTATGACCACCAGCTATGACTACAATCAAGCCATGATCTTCAAAATGAGCAACATTAGTAACCTAGAAATAGCATCCACTACAGACAACCATTTTTTATCGTTCAATACCGTCAAAGACAGGCTATAATAAAACTATGATTTATCAACAATGGTGCAGGAGGACATAAACACTGGGAACAATGGCTGGGATATAATTTATTATGATTTTCTTATCGATCATAGATTAGCTTGAAAAAGACAAACCAGATAACGACAACACAACACGGACCAATGAAAGAAGTAGCTCCCAGCGTGTTTTAGAAGATAATGGCAGGCGAAGGTCGTTCTAAATATAGCGACAGTGCTGGCGGAACAACCGGTCAGGGCGGCCGACGGATCTC